>CAJNDT010005831.1:107500-494198 GCA_905221615.1 Symbiodinium sp. CCMP2592 | reverse complement strand
CTTACCCAAACCTTTGTATACTTTACTTTTCCCCCCTGACCGGATCTTGCACCCAAAACCACTCCACGAACCCCGGATGCGAGCTGCGAACCTCTCGCGGGCAGCTTCTGCGAAGGCCTCCTGCGAACCTCCGAAGGGTTCGGAGCGAACCCTCCGCGAACCCGGGCAGGGTTCGTAACGAGGGGCCCCCGCAGCCACGAACCCTGGTTCCGCGAACCTTCCGCGAACCTTCTGCGAACCCTGCTCTTCTCTTTGCCCAAGTCAAGGGAAGGGCCCTGCGAAGGCGAGCCCGATTGCGATCGAATTCTGCACCCTCTCCGGCGAAATTCTCCGACACAAGGCCCTTCTGCGAAGGCTTCCCGGAAGGGCCCGGCGAACCCTGCGAACCCTGCGAACCCTGCGAAGGCTTGCTCTGAACCCCGCCAAGGCTTCCTGCGAGCCCCGCTGGCCCCACTCGAGATCGTGCCGAGGATGCCGAAAACAACTTTTCCCAGCCCCAAAAGCTTAAATCGTTCTTCTCCCAGCTTCAGGCAATTTGGTAGGTCCCCATGAAAACCTGGGGTGCTAGACAACAGAACAGCTTGTGTTTGGCTTGGAATACTTCCAGATGCCTCGGAGAATGCCGAAAACAGCTTTTCCCAGCCCGAAAAGTTTGAATTGGCAGTCTTGTGCAGTTGCAGAGCCAGGAAAAAACCTTCAAAACCTGCTTTCTGACCAGATCTTCTTTTGCTTAAAACAACTCAGCCTGTACGGTCTCACGCGACCAGTCTGTCTTTGCTCGACGGAATACATTAAAACCTGCCCGGGGCTGCCGAAAACAACTTTTGCCAGGCTGAAAAGCTTGAATTGGCAGTCTCGCAGAGCTACAGACCAACAACTGACTTTCGTGCACACTCTCCCAGCCTCCGATTTGGTTGGATGCCAAGCAGTCTTTTGGTTTCAAATTATTACTAACCCCAAACTGAAACGGTTCTCTCCACTGCCCAGCCTGCCTTTTCTGGAGTAAAGCAAAACCTGTCCCAGGAAGCCGAAAACAACTTTTGCTACCCTGAAAAGCTTGAATTGGCATTTCCCTATGGTTGTGCTGATGTAATGTACTTAATTAAAGTTAAGGTCTCCCTGGCCACAACAAGGATACCTCTTGTGCTTTTGCCATACTGTTCCAGCTGTCTGTCCTGTGCTTTTGGAAGACGTCCTTTCCTGTTGGGGGAAGCCGAAAACGACTTTTCGGAACCCCAAAAGCTTGAATTGGCAGTCTCACACAGCAAAGCCAGGATTACTTGAATCCGCAACTTCGCAGCCTGCTCTTTTGCTGCATATCTCCCTAGTACAGTGTTCTTTCTTTGATAAAAACCAAACCTCTCAGGCTGTCTTTGTTCGACGGAATACATTACAACATGCCCGGGGCTGCCGAAAACAACTTTTGCCAAGCTGAAAAGCTTGAATTGGCAGTCTCGCAAAGTGACAAAGCAACAACTGACTTTCGTGCCCACTCTCCCAGCCTCCGACTTGTTTGGATGCCAAGCGAACTTTTGATTTCAATTTATCGAGACTGACACGGTTCTCTCCACTGCCCAGCCTGCCTTTTCTAGAGTGCCACAAAACCTGTCTCGGGAAGCCGAAAACAACTTTTGCCTGCCTGAAAAGCTTGAATTGGCGTTTGCCTGTGGTTCTGCTCATGTAATGTATTGAATTTTTAAAGTTAGGGTCTCCCTGGCACAACAGACTTTACTAGTACTCTCGAAACATGCTTTACCCCAGCTTTGCCATACAGCCAGGCTTTGCCCCAACTGTCCGGCCTCTGTTTGGAATACGTCTGTTCCTGCTTGAGGGGGCTACTTCTCACAACACAAAAGCTTCAATTGGCACTCTGGCAAGCTGTGCACCGGCTTCCGATCCTGTATCCTATCAGGACATCCACCGAGCCGGCACACAGTCCTGCACCGCATGGCCTGCATGCCTCGGTTGGCGATGTCCTTCTAGGGCTTGAGTGCCTTGGCATCGCAAGACAAGTTAAGCGGAGCTTCGGACAACACACTGTGTCTTCCTGCATGCAGCTCTCAGATGTTCTGGACGGCACCCTTTTCGAAGATCCCGGACTCCCCTTCTCCACAGCTGCTCTGTGTGAGACATCCGACAGATCGTGCGGAACTAAAGTAGCAAGACATGCTACTCTACTCTCACCTTCTCAGTGAGAAGGATATGCCTTCACAGCAGCAATCGTCTTCTTACCCCAAGACGAAGACGAAGACCAGAGAAAACTTCGCCGATCACTGCTGCTCCTCCTCCTCCAAGTCCTGCTTCCCAGATCAGTCTCTGACTTTTGTGCGAAATTGCCACATGATTGAAACCACCCCCCTCCCATCCGCAAGAATCAAATATAGAATGGCCTCCGGGATGTGCCTCAACATACGACGAAGGCGAGGCAGGGCGTCGTACGGAGCTGCCAAATCAGTTTCCTAGAAGGAGGAAAGCATTCTACTAGTGTGCCGTGATGCATGTTTTCACTTTTCCGTGGTCCTGTAGAACCAGCTCAAGGCGAGGTCGCGAACGCGCAGGCTCCAAGTCGGCAGCAGTTTTTCCTTGCAGCCTGTGGTCCAGGTCCTGGCAGAGTGATGGGCGCCAAGACATTGCCGTAGTAAGTCTCTTCTGTCCCAAACCGATCAATCCAGGCACAAAGCCGATTGTAAAATGAGACCTGTCCTGCTCCACAAGCCGAACCGCAAGATCCTCCAAACGATCCTGTAAACATAGCCTCAATCGCGAAGGTGACATACTGCTGCGAAGTCTTTGCAGAGAAACGACCTGGCGATCAAGGTTAGACAGCACTTTCCCAAATGTTGATGTGTGCGAAGAAGCAAGCATTGCAAACCGAGTGGCTGCTTCGTCGAAGGTCCGCGAGTGCCGCCGCTTGTCCGTCACTGCCATGTAAGTTGCGGACTGGTTGGGCAAGTCTGCCGTTGCCAGAAACCTGAGTTTTATCCACACTGGACGCAGCACAGGCTCTCTCCTTCTTTTTCTACCAGTCGGTTAAACCCTCTTGCCTGCAGGCGGCAGCCTCTGCATGAGATGATGCTTCTCCAAGAACTTGAAGGATCTCAATAAAAATTTGTCGTTGCCGATCAATTGGAAGGGCTGCCTCGAGTAACATGACATTGATAATGCACCCATGCAAGTCAGTAGCCTGTCAGTAAGGAAGCCCAGACACGGGGCTTCGAAGCCGAAAGCGCCCAGCTTCAACGTCGCCCGTTCCTGGGAACACGTAGTCCAGGCATCCTGCTGCAGGCTCAGTTAATAACGAACGTAACCGTAAAGCCGGCACGTACGGCCGCAGTCTTCTGCAGACATGGATCTTCCATTGCAGGCCACCCAGGCAGCCAGGAACCCAAAGGTTGTTCGCAGACGGACCAGATTCTCGCATTGCGGCAGAAGATCGCAGAGTGTGCTTCAAAGTCCTTATGAATGAGCCGTAGAGACGCACTGCGATGAATCCTGGCATCGCAACAAACCTCATGGCCCCTCAGAAAGAATCATGCTGCCATGGCTCTGCCAAATCATCCTCAGGTTCCTGCATCTTTTGCTTCGCCTGCCTCAGAACAGTTACTTTCCAAAGCTTTCATAGCCTGCTGCCACAGATCTTCTATTTTAAAGCACGAGCTAGAGGATGCAAACAGGTAACATGAAAAGGCTCGAGAAAATGCCGCTGAAGCGAAGGCCACCAAGGCGAACTCTTGCCAACAAGGCCAAGCCTTTGTCATGTAGCAGTTTCGCGTTTTGATGACATGATGTCATGTCATGGTCTAACAAAAAATTATCCAAGACTCACTGCCGCTTGCCTTCGTAGGTCGTGAGATCACCATCGAAGGCGAACTGAGTCTTCAGTCCAGCCTCAATTCTTCTGAGACAACCACAGAATTCCGCAATTCTACGACATGATTGGCTACCAGCAAACTTGGCCACGGGTGTTCTCTTATTCTTAGTGCAGCTGAAAGTCGGCATAAGCCGTGATCCCCACCGAAGGGGCCCAGGCAACCTCCAGCAGGTCCACGTCCCTGGAAAAGCAGTCCTCCGTCATATAGGACTCCTCGAAGACAAACTCGCAGGTGTCTCGCAGCATCTTCACAAAATATGGGGGCAGACCCTCCGTGGAGAACATGGCGAAGGCGAAAATGGCGAAGGCGAAAAAAACCAGCCGTGAATAACTAGCATGAGCACTCTAGTCACTAATCCTACAGTATTACTGTATGACAGTTATGCCTTTGAAATGTCCTGCGATGTATCTTGCTATGTGTGTGGATGTCTCTGAAACCCTCCGTCCGAACTTCACAGACTGGCCTTGAACAAAAAAGGCACATGCCACCAACAAGTTGCTGTCTTTATTGCAAAGTCGCATGTGCTGCATGCGAAACAACTTCAGAACCAGCAATCTTCGCCTCCTCCTGGGCTGGCTGCTTGACCACTGTTCCTTCAGCTCGTCCCACGGCAGGGAACATTCCTGGCAAAACAGAATGAACTCCGGACACAGGCAGCAAGAGAAAGTCATCAGACCTGTTTTTGGGGCTTCCTCCTCCGAACCTTCTTTCATATTCATCTGGAACATGCAGGCACATGGAGTTTGCACTTATTGTCTGGACCTATCATCGTCTATCGCCTCCTCGTCCTTGCTCGCTAGTCTTATGTGTCTGCCGTGCCTGAAACGTCTGCCTGCTTGGCGATCTCATGTTCCAGCTGCTCGCCCTGTTAGTGTTGTATTCCATGTCGACCTGGACCGGACGGCGCTGCCTGCCCTACTAGAATTGAAACCTACGTAATGAAAAATGCACGCGGGACCTGGCGACCTGTCACCTGCGGTACTTAAACTGCTGAAGATAATGTTGCATGGCACTGCAAGAATTCACAACAAACCTCAATTGAAGAAAAGGATTCTGTCGAGTCTGAGGTCTGCCAATGAAGCCGGGCCTCCGGATTCCGCAAATTTCCTGGAAGACCATGGCCAGGGACCTTAGATAGACTAGAATTCTAAGAACCACCAATGCTCGCATGAAGCTGTGCAAAGACTAACGCCCTCTGCAAACACGAACGCCTTCCAGCTGGCCGACTCTTCCGATGTCCTTTTTTTGTCTCCACGACCCCCCGGAGCGCGAACTCGAAGGCGACACGATGGTCGTCTGCAGGACCCCACAGTGAGACCAAGACCAATGGAAGGCCAGGCCGAGTCACACAGAACATGTGTGCAGGAACAAGTCAAGGCTTTGCTGCTTGCAGCAAGGTTCTGCGCAGAGGCTCGGAAAACGTGTTGCACAACCCCCGAACTAACCGCAAGGTCGACTCCGAAGGCGAAGGCGACATCGCGTACATTGTCAGGATGAAGTCACTGGCCAAGTCCTGCATGCACCAATTCATAAAGGCGAATCTGAGTGAAACGTCAGCTCATACCTACCGCCCGGCCTCTGTGGCTTTTTGAAGACAATCTAGTGCTTCGCTGCTGAAATGCAGCTTTGACTGGGGAGCCACATCCAAGGCGAGCTTGTGAACTACTGCCTTGAACGATTTCTTCGGGATGGACAGGTAGTTGTCTATACTTTGCAGATCATGTATCTGCTGCTCCACCAGTCGCCGGTTGATCTTGACGGGGTACTTCTTACTCGAGGCACAAGACGACCCCGAAGACGACCCCGAAGACGACCAAGGCGAAGCCGACGAAGACGACGGCGAGCTCTGAACCTCACACGTTGGTCACCATTCAGAGGACAAGGTGCAGAACGACACTTTGCATTGTAACTGTAACGTCTTGCGTACTCTGCAGTCACAGGAACATTGGAACGCCGAGGGGGTGTGCAAGGCGAAGGCGAGCTGTTGACCTCACATCAGAAGAATCTTGTCAACAGTGCTTGTCAATTGTCTGTGAATTTCCAGTCCTGGAACCAACTGATTGCAGAAGCGGCACTTGCAGCTCTGCTTGCTTGCCCGTCTTCCGTGTAGCCTCATCTTGGTCAGGAACTAAGTGACAGGTCCAGAGCGAGCGTTTCGGCCAGAGACGCATACTTGCGAGCAGAGCACAACCACCCTCTGCTTCTCTAGCTGGCCTGTCTTCCGTGTGGCCTTAGATTCAGTCAGTACTTCGCACAAGTTCTAATCTAGCAACAATAAATGACAAGACTGGCTTACAACCACGGCACTCCAGCTTCCTTGCCTCTGTTCCGTGTTGCCTCAGCTGTTGCAAATTTCCTCTGAAATTTAAACACACAGAAGCAAGTGCGTCTCGAACAAACTGGCAAGGCACTCGCACCATCTCTGCTGGATTCTACCCCGGTGGACACTGACTCGCACGGTCCAGCAATGAACCCAGAGCAAACAAATGCTGCAGCACATGCTTCGATTCCTGCTGCTTGCTCACACAACGGCAGCCCAATATGAGACACACGGACTTCTAAACCCAGGTGCCAGACTCTCTGATCGCCAATGGCCTCATGCGCCAGAAGCTTGCAGGATTTATTGCAACTCAGATTTCGGCAGAATGACTACTCAGCCTTGCCAGTCACACCAAGTCGAGACTCCACGGCCAGGACCTCGGAGTCATCTCGGTGCCAAATGTGCACGTCACGACCCCATGTTCACATGCACTGGACTCGATGCTTTACTGGACCTAAGCATGTCGAGCTGCGGAATCTGGGGTACTCTACAGGAGTGCTTGGACGACTGTCGAATCCAAGGCCCCGGCTTAGATCTTGTTTGCAATAATGAGAGAAGATGGCTGCTGGTCAGACCTGGCAGTAAAGTGTATCTGCAGATGTGCGAACTAAGACGACTGGCACTGGCACCTGCCGAGGGGCAGACAAAAAGAACATCTCGTCGGCCAAAGACCTCAACTCCAAGGGAATGGGGTGTGACCAAGGAATCAGGAAAGCGCAAATAGCTGAGCAAAGCATTTCTTCACTTTTGGACCACTTTGTGCTGCAATCGAGGTCTTTCGCTGGAAGAGCCTGGAAGACTCGTGGTCTTGCGAGCCATGCAAAAAAACCAGTCTTGACTAAACTATTAATTGGTCCTGTCCTTTGTGTTCTAATGTAGTTCAGGCTTCGGCACGGCTCGCAAGAAAGCTGGCCAGAAACTTACCTGTGCCAGCTCCACTTCTTCCAATTGTCGTCATACCACACCCACTCCCAATCTTCCCACCAACTATTCCAAGACCAGAAGCCATCCTGCGAGCTCTGGTGCGAAGACGAAGTCGACTGGTGCCAAGACGAAGTCGACTGCGACGGATGCTGGGAAGATGCGGCAGCCTGGTGCTGCTGGGACGAAGACGACGAAGGCCCTCCCTGTCCTGGTCCGTCTCCTGGTCCTTGTGAACAGGAGAATGATTGACTCCATAAATCGTCAATGACAAAGTAATTAGAAGCAAGAAAAATTTGCAAAAGGAAGAAGTCGGGCATAATCCAAGAAGCGAAAAGTCCTCACATTCAAGCGGGACATGACATGAAATTGCACGCTGGCGGACGCATTGCGGAACACTTCGTCGAGGGGACAGTTGCCCTTCTTGCTCCTCTCCCTGAGTTAACGGCCAAGGCAATCAGATAGTGAGGTTTCAAACAACTTCTTTTCATAGACATGATAATTCATTAAAACATCCGATTTTCTACTGATGAAATGCCGCCCGAGCTTCCGAAGAATATGGGCCATAAATTCCCGGGCTTTCGTCTTGTCTTCTTCGCACAATGCTGCCATCCCCTGGACTGAAGCAAAACAGACCATCTGTTTGAATATTGAAGCAGGCAACAACTGAGTCCATGCTTGCAGGCAAGTCACGGCCCAGGCACTGTCATCGATGTTCATCTGGATCATCAGCTCGAAGAGCTCCGGCGTGTATTTTCTGACCATTCGCTGTGCCAGTGTGAGGTCCTCCTCCTCAGACTCTTCCTCGCCGTCACCATCGTCGTCATCATCATCAGCAGGCGGCGGCTTCCCCGGTGGCGGAGGCGGCGGAGGACCAAGAGACTCCAAAAACTTCGCCGTGTGCGAAGGCCAAGACGGACATTTGTTCTTGCTGCCACTTGGGGGCGGCTGATCATCATCATCATCATCCGGTAATGACGACTCCTCCTTCTCGAGAAATTTTTTCTTGTCGTCCTTGTTCTCGTCCTCCTCCTTCTTCTCGTCCTCCTCCTTGTTCTCGTCCTCCTCCTTGTTCTCGTCCTCCTCCTTGTTCTCCTCCTCCTTGTTCTCGTTGTCATGGTTCTCCTCCTTGTTGTCCTCCTTCTTCTCGTTGTCATCGTTCTCCTCCTTGTTCTTCTCCTCCTCCACGTCCGCCTTTTCCTTTTTTTTTTTTTACGGTCCTCCGTCTTCGGCGTTGAGGTCTGGATGTTCATGTGGAAGACGGTGTTCAAGAACCTGAGGAAGCAGGACTAATTAAGGAAGAACACGTTGAATTGATTGAACATTGACTATGCAGCCCATCGGCCTCCTTTCCGCCTCTGTTTGGATATTTTTTATCGCAGCTGTGATCTTCTTCGACTCTGCGAAGCTTGGAATGTCGTCCATGTCTGAGTAGAAGGCAGATTTTCCCGGCACCCATAGCGAAACCATAAAGCACCAGCCCACCACCATCGCAGTAGCGACGGAACGAAGGCGACCATCCCCGCCTAAGTACCAAGCAGTGTCTGACTCGACATGGTGCAACTCACTCCTAGGACCAGTGACTGATCGCCAAGTTGCACGTGAGGATGATGACGTGGGCCTTGTCGTCTCGTCCTTCCTTGGCGGCGCAGATGCCCATGACCTGGGTGGGCTCAGCATTCAACATTCCCAAAAAAAGGAAGGTCTCTGTCCAAGCACACGGAATCAGCCGAGATGCCACGCACAGCACTGACACCATGGCCTCGGAGCCCTCCAAGATGAGCTTGTAAAAGTCATTTTGTGAACTCAGAGGGTCTCCTTGGCCGGATCAGAAAGCAAGGAAGTTTGGCACCAACGCAACAGCTCAAGTAAATTGCCGCCAAGCTTCCGCCATGGAGGCTGTCGGGGAGCTCCCCCGGCCACAGCCGCTGGACGTCCAGCAGGCAAACGGCCGCTGTCGGCCAGTAGCTCTTCGCGTCATCTCAGCTTCTGCTATAATACAGGGAACTCCAGAAAGTTGGAATATGGTTTAATGCTAGGATACCCTATAATTTACCATAGAAGAGTTAGGATAATCATATTCCAACTTTCTGGCTTTTACCTTATTACAAAAAAAAACCTTGGCCTACCTGAAGGAGGACGCTTTGTTAATTTCAGTCCAGATGCAGATGTGCGTCGGGTTGTTGCCGTGCGCCGCGACGATGCAGCAGTCGAGCTCGACGCACAAATACGTCGTCATGACGAAGGCGAAGACGACGAAGGCGAAGAGGACGAAGGATGACGCCAAAGGCGACGAAGGCGAAGGCGAAAAAGGCGAAGACGACGAAGGTCCTGGGATCGCGGAATTTCGCATGAAATGAAATACTTACATGCTCTCACTGCAAGGTCACGTGGCAGGCTTCTTCTCTCGACGCTGGGCTCCTTCTCTCGACGCGGCCGTCCAAGCCAGGGACAGAAAACGGCTAAAATTCTGCTGCTTCTGCCGGCTAAATCATCAATTCCAGTGACACTGTTTCATAACGACATCAGCCTACTCTTCTATTAAGAATTAACTCGGCTTCAATGTCCTGGTATAGAATGCTGCATGCGTAGACATGTGCATGTGCTCACTCCCTCACTTGAGCAATGATTAAAAAGCTGGCACAAACCAAGGACATTCATTCATGCAAGTGCCCGAACTGACTGACTTGGCACGAAGCAGCATCTACTCAGTCCCGAACCATCTGTAATGACTGATGTGCATGGCCAAGGTGTCATCCAACCTGGCGGCAGACAATGTGAGCGGTAATCATGACATTGCTCTGAAGCATTTTGTCGGCATGCCTCTTCGAGCTGCTCACTTCAACTTCGCACATGACATTGTAGGAACGAAGCAGCATCTACTCAGTCCCGAACCATCTGTAATGACTGATGTGCATGGCCAAGGTGTCATCAAACCTGGCGGCAGACAATGTGAGCGGTAATCATGATTTCAGCAACCCCTGGTTATCATCATTGTTCAGGATTGCTCTGAAGCATTTTGTCGGCATGCGTCTTCAAGCTGCTCACTTCAACTTCCCACATGACATTGTAGGAAGCGAAGGCGAAGACGAAACAAAGGCGAACGCCCAACGAAGGCGAACACCAATTCAAAAAAAAGCCTAGGCCGGGCCTTTGGGATTGCCCTTGCCTTTGCCTTTGTCGCTACCTCTGCCGGGCCCTCCCAGGTGCTCGGGAAGCGGCCGCCACGGCTTCGGAGGGCCTCTCAGGCCATGCAGCTGGCTGGTGGTGCCCCCCTTAGCGATTCTGGGTTATGTAGCAAGTCATGTTACTTACCTACAAATAGAATATAAAACATAAAAGTTTATTGTTGTAAATAAAATACCAAGTCTGCTCAGGGAACGGTCGTCGCTGACTGAACATACCTGGCATAGATCGCGAGCTCGGGAGTGTGGAAGGCGTATAACGCCTCCCACTGGGCGAACTCCGCGATCTGCCGCTGCATGAACTGACATGGGCACGCGAAACCAGCCCCTAGAAATTGAGGCTGACTCAAAGCCGATCATAGTAAGTACAAGTCCTTGGAACCTTATTTAGTAAGTTGAAAGAACCAGGCCCTGCCTGAAGGCTGTCACGCGCCTCTCCAGGTGTTCTGGGCGTCGGCGGGAGGGCGATGTTCAAGGACTGCCGGTCCAGCCCATGGTCTTGGGCGGTGGCATAGTTGTCGCTTGACAACATCCACACCACTCGAGTCTTGATCGCCGCCAGCTCATTCATGGCCTGTGTCCACAAGCTGAAAACGTCCCCCGGGGGGGGGGGAACTGGACAGCACGAAGACGAAGCCGACGAAGGCAGCGAACTCGAAGCCGGAGGCGCCTTCGACGAAGCCGGCGACGAAGTCGAAGCCGGCGGCGAAGTCGAAGCCGGCGGCGGAAGCGGCGGCGGCGGAATGGGAGCCGCCGCCATGTCGGCACCCAGACCTGCCTCCGCCGGCAAGACAGCAGCTGCAGGAGCTTTGGCAGCGATTGGTGTGGCACCAACTGGAGTACTGCCTGGGATTTGAAGTTCCAAATCCGCATGCCTGGCCTTTATATTAATTATTGACTGTTTTTAATCTTACGAAGCAGCAAACATACAAGTTAGAAGAGCTTGACCTGATTGAATGCCAAGGCACTAGCCTTGCCCTGCTGCTGCTGCTGCCATCTCGCCCTCTTCACGCTCCGGTTCGACGTTGGATCCTGGATCTAGAAGATATTGGGCAATTCAATTGAATAGGGCAAAACGGTGAGGGGTAATATAACGGCCTGTGGGGGAAGGACAGCTCAGCCCTTACGCGAACACTCTTGCTAGGAAATATGAGAAAAATGACACGTAAATCAAACCTGGTCTCTCTGGGCTGTGGCTCCTTCGGCTTCGCCTTCGAAGGCGAAGCCGAAGCCGCTGCACCCTTGGCCTCTGCCTTGGCCGTCGAAGACGAAGGCGAAGCCGCTGGACCCTCGGCCTTCGAAGGCGAAGGCGAAGCCGCTGGACCCTCGGCCTTCGAAGGCGAAGGCGAAGCCGCTGCTGGAGCCGCCTTGGCCGCTGCATCCGAAGGCGGCGAAGACGAAGGCGCCGAAGGATCAGGCGCATGCTTGGGCTCAGAGCCAGCAGTGGCACCATCTTCGCCCTTTCGCTTGCGAGGCATTACTACAAAAAACTGGAATAACCGGCCTACGTTAACTACTGAGAACTTGTATTACAAACCCTGGGTTCTAACCCGCTTCAGACTTCAAGGCTTTGCTCTGTGGAAAAGGTGGTGAGCTCTGTCTGACGTGAAGAATCCACTTTGACCTTACAATGTTCTGCTGACTCCACCAAAATAAACTACACGAGCTTCAGACTTCACGGCCTTAAATGGCCCAATCAGCTACACCTCGCTTGAACCTTCCAATGCCAGAAATCATGGTCTTCGCACATGTCGGAATCAACAGGAGAGTCTCATGGATAGGCTGGTCCCGAGTTTGACTTTATTTACAGATCTATCTACCGGGACATCTAGACATTACTGGGTTTTTGACCACGGCAAGAATACAGAAGCTTCCAAGACCATCCCTAAATCCTGCGGAATCTGATTCTTTGAGCAAAACCCTGCATCTACTCAGAAGGGGATTTCGTGTCCAAGGGTGCTGAAGATCAATTCAATGGCCCAAGTGGTTCCAGGGAAATCCGGGATTAGAATGGCAATCGATGTGGAACCCGATTACGCCTCTGCAACTTTAGGAAGGGTTTGGGGTCTTCACCCGAAATATGGTTTGGGGAGCATAGGGGCAAGGCAGGTCGTGGTGCGAGGAGGCAGCTTCTGATTCTTAGCGTGCGAGCTGAGTTTCACGGTAGCTTTTTCTTACCTCCTCAACCCTAAACCCTGCCTAAACCCTAAACTCTTTCCTGGACGAATGCGACAGTCAGTGGCCTTGACGAAGACGAAGTCCGAGTAAGTGACGATGGCAATTCATTGCAGGACCTGGCAGGAGCTTGAAGGTATAATATGATTGCCTGCAAACACACTGGCCTTGACGAAGACGAAGTCCAACTAATGTAAGTGATGACCTCAAACGCTAGACCAGGCGGGAGCTTCAAGGGATAAGCTTGCTGAATGCACACTGGCCTTGACTGACGACCGCAAATGCAGGACCTGGCAAGTGTGCAGTGAGGTCGGTAGTCGCAAACCAAAGAAACAGTGCTAGTATATGTGATAGCTGAACACATACCCGAAGTCGTTTGCAACGACTGTCCCCAAGCTCAGGCTCACACGACTCTCCGGACTGGCACAGCGGCCAAAACGGCGGCACATGGCAGCCTGCACGCGGACCCGGGTGATTCCAGACACCAGGGGGGTCCTACAGGGGTCTGTGACCTTCTTCGATGATCGCAAGGGATGCAGGTTGGGAAGGAGAGGGCTGGGAAAGTGGCCTCGAGGCTGCAACATGACATGCTACTTCCTACGCCTAGTGGCTGGCCTAAGGTGGCACCGCCTTACCATGGACATGAAAAAAACGGGTTCGCATGTGCCTATCTTAAGCTCACTCGCCTTTGTTGATTAATCCTAATGGGGCTGGGGCTGGGCTGCTACTGCTAGGCAAGGTTAAGTAGGGAAGCCCCCAAACGTGTCGGCCGACGACGGCTGCCGGCAGCAGCCAGCGAAGACGAAGGCGAAGCGGCCGCAAACCCCAAATGATCAGAATCAGTAATAAGGTCTTATGGACGAGTGAGCAATCAAAGGGTGCCACCGTAATTAATCCAGCCCCTACTAATGTCTTCCCCATAATCCCCATGGACTAAATCACTAGGGGGATTACCTCGAGCAGGCATGGGAGTTTAAGGTTGGGTTTAGGTTGGGCCTACGCCATGCACGAGACATGTCCATGCCAGCCCGGTCCTGGGCGTTGGTTCACTCCCCTTGCAGGAGATCAGGAGCCCGCAGGCAGTGCAGCGCATGACGCCAACCTGAGGGTTGTCCCCGCCAGCGCAGTGGCAGTGGTTCCCAACAGTCGAAACATCGGGGAACATGCCGCTTTCCATGTCTTGGAGGCTCCGTGGTTCCTCGCTCACCATGGTTGCCTGCCGCTTCTCGGCTTGGCTCTGTTGCCCTGGGCTAGAAGCTTGGACCGAGCATGCTCCGGTGCTCATGGACCCACTAGCGTCTGAGCAGGTATACGCTCAGGTAAAGAGGGTCACCATGGAGGTAGGCGCTATCTTGTTGTCGGCGGAATGGCTGTCCAAGTCCTTTCGGATGGTGCGATGCACCTGCGACTGGCTGTCCACCACTTGGAACTCCTCGACGTGCCCGGACTCGGCCGCCAAGTGAAAAGGCGTTGTGTGGTCCAGTGGTTGGCCGCCAACAGCTGACGCCTATAACCCTGAACAATGGAGCCACCCGCCGGAAGCCGAAGTGTTCCCAAGTCAAGCAACCTCCCCTGGGCAACCCTCCCCACTAGAACTAAGGAGGACATCCCGCAGTGGTAGTTGTTGTGTCAAAAAATTGCTTTGTTTTTGCATTCTTTGCATGCAAGTCCTCCTGCCTATTTCAACAGAAGCTTGGAACCTGGCTCCGAAACCCGTCCAAATCCTGCTTAGGGTTTAAAACTTTAGGGCAGCGGTTCAGGATTGAGTGATTTCTCTTTGCGGTGGCATAGGTACAATAGTTAACGGGTTTGAAAGGGCAAACACACAACAACATAACGGGGTTTCTAATATGACACTGAGAATGACAATGGTGATTGGGTCAAGGCTTTGTGTGTGCGAGCATGCGTCCCCTGGCTGCCTGTACATGTTTAGGGCCCCATTGACCATGGGCATGGTCGGGGTTTAATGTTGTCTGTATGTGCGCAGAAAACCAATCCCACTCCGAAGAACCTGAAACCTCCGCACTGAACCGGAAGGACTCAACCCACCTAAAACTGAGAACTCTGAAGGCCCTAAAGGAACCCCTCAAGAACCTATGCCAACAAATGAGCATAACCGTCTTACTCAAGCATTGATCCGGTCCTAGACCTCCCTTACCAACATCCAAACGCCAGAACCTGAATTAAATCACGACAGGAACCAGTGACAGGAACCCTGATACCCTAACCGTAAACAGGAACCCAAAACCCAAAAACGACCCAGAGCCCCAGAAATTAGTGCAAGTAGTTAACGGGTTTAGGGTTGAGGGTTGAAAAGCTTCGGGTGTTCAGGGTTCCAAGGAAGAAAAGCCCTCCAAACTTGGGGTTTAAAGGGTCTACGGGCTTTAGGGTTGAGGCTTCAGGGTTTTTAGGCTTCAAGGAAGAGCCTCTGGTGACAAATCCCCGGCCTCGCCACGGCAGCCCAATCCTCCGCCCAAAATCAGCTGTTCCGGCCTGAGAGTGACGACGGGGTCTGTGCGGGGGTCTGACGATGTCCGTCATGGGGCCCAGTACGCCGAACCAAATCAATACGTACAACAACAGAAACCCCAAGCCCCAACCAATGCCACGGGTTCACGAACACTGGTACATCACTTCTGTAGCTGCCAGATACGAGTCAGACTTTCTTCGCTCAGGTTCGAGAAGGGCTAGCGGGGACCTGCCATCCTAGGGTTCAAGAAGGTTTAGGGTTTGTGTTCTAATTTAGGATTTAAGATTTTGTGGCTATTATAATTCAGTCGCTTGTTAGTGCTGCTCTGGTTTCTTGGCCAGGGACTACTACTACTACTTACTACTACTACTACTACTACTACTACTACTACTACTACTACTACTACTACTACTACTACTACTACTACTACTACTACTACTACTACTACTACTACTACTACTACTACTACTACTACTACTACTACTACTACTACTACTACTACTACTACTACTACTACTACTACTACTACTACTACTACTACTACTACTACTACTACTACTACTACTACTACTACTACTACTACTACTACTACTACTACTACTACTACTACTACTACTACTACTACTACTACTACTACTACTACTACTACTACTACTACTACTACTACTACTAAGTACTACTAAGGAGCAGGTAAGTGAGCTACACAAGTGGACGCGAGAAGCCCGAGGCGGCTGCATCGCCAGAGTTGTTGGAGGAAAGCAGGGTTTATACGGAGCACTCGGCAACGATCACGAGAGGGATGCACATCCGCCAATTCATGGTTTAGCAAGAATTCCGGGGGTCTGCCATTCCAGGAGAGACCCCATCCATGACAAAGACCCACAAGAAAAGCCCAGAATCCCTGCAAGCAGATGACTCCAAAAGTAATCAGAAGAACGCCAGATATTTAAATTTATGCGCCCAACTGCTCGTACCCTCTTTGGTGTTTGTCTCGCTCACAGAAATAAGCTGTTTGCTCGGAGTTGTCCCATGCCGGCCTTGAGAAGGTCTAATCCAGCTGATCCAGGTGAATACGCATCGAGTGGCAATACCATTGATCCAGCATGCTATAAGCAAACTGCGGGAATATGAGGGAGATACGCTCAAGCATCTCAATCCGCTCATGGCCCTGAAAATGTTTCCACATATCCCAGAAGTTGCAGAAGGCTGATTCACGTCCCATTTCACGTTCATACAAAAACAGCAGGTCCATGATACTTGCTTGTGGTATCCGCAAAGCGCGCCATCTCCGCATCTGAATCTCCAGGGTAACATCAATAACCAATCTATGCAAAGCATCACCACCATGCAGTACTCTGGATATCTTGTTGCTTCCATGCAGTGGACACAGTTTCATGGCAGCAGCGCTCAGCGCAAATCAGACTACGAAGACGAGAAAGCCTTTAATCCCAGGGGTCCCAGCAGAGCCGAGACGCTTACTCCAAGACGAAGGCGAAGGCGACTCCACACGGCCGACCAGTTCTCGGAACCTCAATTAAAGTCAAATGCTCAAGACTTAGATGAAGTGACCTCGATAATAATACGCCATGCCATCCTGCCTAAACTTCTGAACCTACTGAGTTCCAGGATTCGGGCGACAGTCATAGTTGAACGAGATAAAAAGTTACACTGCAAGTCATCTTAGAATCTGGACATCGGATCCCAGGACTCAAACCCGTGTAGAGGACCAGATCAGTAAAGCATTTACCTTAGCATCAGCCACCTAAGTCCTAACCCATGTTCCAAGGATCGGAGTATATATTGGAGTCAAATCCATGTGACATGTGGCAAAAAGTCACTTGAGGCCGGCGACACGACAAGCAAAGCAACACTTGTAGTGCCAAACCTCTCGTGCATCAACCAACTCATTCAGCAATGTGCAAACAGCTGAGGGGAACTCTTCCCAGAGGCATCATGAGAGCGGACGAAGTCGAAGTCGAAGACGAAGTCTTGGACCTGGCATCTCGAAATGAACCACAATCAGGCCCTACACCAATTCTGAGCAACTGCTGCTAAGGCAGCTGCCTCCAAGCCATTCGAGCAGCTCTGGCATGGGGCCTGTCCATATCTCACCAATTACCGTGTTCATTCAGCAAACAGTAGAGGCACCTCCTTCGCAGACGAAGTCGAGATTGTGGACCTGACCATCATCTAATTTCCGACCAGGCCGATAAAAAGCTGCGAAACTAGCTCAGGCGCTGTCTCCATGACGAAGATGGCATAAACGACCTCACTGAGCGGGATTTCATTAATCGGAAGCTGGTAGAATCTAGGCTGTTGGCCTTGTCCAAATCAAAGTCGAAGGATGTGACCTGGCCGTGCCAGGCATTGGAATCGACACGAATGCTGCTGCCTTTCACCTACCTCGAAGCTGACCGAAGCCGAAATCCAGGACCTGGCAACCAAGCGGGAAACACACTCGAAATCAAGAGCCACGCATTTGCCTCCCAAACCATCAGGGTCATGACGTCGTCCACCATGATAGACCTGGCATCTGGAAGCACAAAGATGAAGAATGTCATGTGATTGGGGTGGAATCAGGGCCCGAAAGCTCTCCTGATAAATGTGTTGCTGGGGCCCACACTGGAGCTCACCCAGCAGAGTTTAACCAGGGCCCAATCGAGCACACCTGGTTGCTGGGGCCCACACTGGAGCTCACCCAGCAGAGTTTAACCAGGGCCCAATCGAGCACACCTGGTTGCTGGGGCCCACACTGGAGCTCACCCAGCAGAGTGAAACCAGGGCCCAATCGAGCACACCTGGTTGCTGGGGCCCACGGAGCTCACCCAGCAGGGTTACCAGGGCCCAAATGAGCACACCTGGTTGCTAGGGCCCATGACGGAGCTCGCCCAGCAGAGTGAAACCAGGGCCCGAGTGAGCACGCCTGGTTACTGGGGCCCATGACGGAGCTCGCCCAGCAGAGTTTTACCAGGGCCCGAGTGGGCACGCCAGGTTACTGGGGCCCACGATGGAGCTCGCCCAGCAAAGTTTGACCAGGGCCCGATTGGGCACGCCTGGTGGTCACTGGGGCCCACGATGGAGCTCGCCCAGCGATACTGGGGCCCAAAGGGGCTCACCCAGTGATTGGGGCCCGAAAGAACAGAGCTCGCCCAATCAGCACCCCCAAACCCAACCTGTCAAACCCCGAAACCCCCGGGGTTTGCCCCCGGCCTCCTCTCCACGTGGTGTCCGCGGTCTACGATGGGGTTTCGGGCTTTAATAAGGGTTCAGGGTTTAGGGGTTTTGGCTTTCGGGGGACGACTTAATGGGTTCGATATTAGGACTTATCATTATTATCAGGTGGATTTTGAGATTTGTGGGTTTCGCCTTCGTTATTTATGTTTGTGTTTTATAATATGAGTCGAGGTCCTTTTTATTGGGGGATTTTCAGGTTCGTGGGTTTCGCCTGAGTTAATCCCACCACTTAGGAAGTTCATGGTTTAGGGATGGTTAGGGGTTTAGGGTTTCTTGATTTTTGATTGTTGTTGCTGATTAGTGATTAGTTGGGTCATTGGGGGTTCGGCGGGACCCTGAACACCCCCAAGCCACACTCCCAACTTACACCCGAAATCCCTACAGTACACTTAAACCTTGATCCCCTCAACTCCAAATGCATACCAGAAGTTTTGAACCCCAACAACCCTTAAGGAACCTTGACCTATGAATATTGCACCACCCAACCCCTAAGTTCAGGAACCCCCAAATCCATATAGGTTCACGACCACACCCTTCTGAACCCTCAACCCTGGTCCCCTACCCCGGACCCCTAAACCATGACCATAACTGCCAACCCTGAATTTCTGAATCCCAAAATCCCAAAACACTTGAATCCTATGGCCGTGGACCAAGAGCAACTGTCAGACTGTTTAATTAATAAGATGCTGGAAAACCAGTTCCCGAAACCCCACCAAAACCCTGAAATTAAAATTGAAGCTCACTCACGCCCCGCCTGAAGACCATGAAGATGTAGCACACGACGAAGTCGAAGGCGATACAAGCCAGACCCGCAACCGCGCTTTAGAAATAATCGCGATTATCTAAATACCGAAATCAATAGCAGTGACAAAAGCTTCAAGTTTCATGATGCCAATGCGAATACGAAGGCGAAGTCGAATACCGCTACTACCACTGCTACTGAAGTTGTGAGATTTCAAACGATACAAACTCTTATGAGCAATGCCACTCAAAGCTAAGCTAAAAACTGCACTTGTACCAAAATATCAGAATGATCATAATCAGAAGGGTAATATTTGTCATCATGACGATACTCATCATCACCATCATAAACACCATAATGCAAAACAAATAGTCGAATAATACGATAAAATACAGCATTACCTAATATCATCTGGCATATTCCAATAGTTATAGCATATCAGACATGTATCACAAAATGTCCTAATATGCCATGTAATATTCACTCACTGTTGTATAAACATGGAATATGAATATGTACACCATATATATTATTACAGAACAGCACTGATGTAATATATAAAATCAATATGCAGACCAATTGTTATTATTACTGTAACATGATATAGTATTAAATGGTGAGGCACAGTAAAATATTATAGGATTTCAGACAGTATGATCTGATATAAGATTGTAATATTATGCTATAATTAAGATAGACAAATGTTAATTTTAGCAAAATGCTATACCATATAAACCATAACATCATCCATATGTTATATATATACATATACACATGTATATATATACACATGTATATATATATATATGCCTATTGACTAATAAATAAAGACTACTACCAGTAACAATCCTATCAGTATGACATAATCATAATCATAATAATGATGCTAAGGTTAATAATAAATAATATTATTAATAGAAGTAATACTAATAATATTAAGTTCAGAATACCTTAATAATGCTAGTAATACTGATATTGAAATAATAATACTAATAATACCTTAGAACACTAATATTACCAATAATACTAATAATACCAATAATACTAAGATACTAAAAACAATAATACTACTAAGAATACCAATATTACTGATAATACAACAATAATACCAATAATACTAATACTACTAATAATAATAATAATAGTAATAATAATAATAGTAATAATAATAATAGTAATAATAATAATAATAGTAATAATAATAAAAATAATAATAGTAATAATAATAAAAATAATAGTAGTAATAATAATAATAATAGTAATAGTAATAATAATAATAACAAAAATAATAATAATAATAATAGTAATAATAATAATAATAGTAATAATAACAATAATAATATAATAATACTAATAATAATAATATTAATATTTATTAATGCTGGGGGGGGGTTTGGGGGGGGGGTTCGGCGAAGGGCGCCGGGGTTCGACGAAGTTCGTGCGGGGGTCGTCCCTTCCCCCGCTTCGGCTTACCCCTCTCCGTTTTGCCCTGACATATCTTCAGTCAAACAAACATCTGCCAAGAAAGTCTTAGCTGCTTGCCCGCCTGTCGCTTCCGCGAAGCTTCTGACGAAAGGCGCAATCCTGATTGGAAGAAGCTTTCGACAGCCGAGGATTGCCGACGTAATGAAAGGCTCCGGCGCTTCCCGCGGGATGGCGAAGTCCAGGCGAGAGCCGGCCGCTGAGCCACTGCTCAGGTCTCCGGAATCCGCCTTTGAAGTACAAGTGCCGCAAGCAGGCATAGCTGCAGATAAGAAGCCGTGAAAAACCTCCCATACATCTCTTTTCTATTTACAGTGCCAGGGCGCCGAAGGTCCAGGAGCAAACCAAGTTGGACAAGCACTGGTGCCAGGACGGGATCAGACAAAACAAACGGGCACAGAAGCCGGAGTGGAAACCACAGGGGCCCGCTGGAACTGAACTGGCAATTACAGGCAACGTGGCGGCTGAATGCCTCGAAATTCGAGCGCAACTGTTTCGAAACCCGAGCCACTGTCTTTCTGATTGCTTGTGGCGTTTATGCTGCAGTGGCTCAAATCACAGCAGAGAGCCTTCACCCGCCAGTAGCCTTGAATGATTTCGCCACCGACCTGGGCACAACCAACCTTTCTTTGCTGAAAGAGCGCTGCCACACATGACGAAGCTCATGCCCTGCATCCATGGCCAGACTGTGACAAAAGACACCCAGGCTGCCGGACGTAGGTTACGCGCATGTCGCGGGAGATTGCCAGCCGCCGCTGGAGCAGGCAAGGCCTCTTCGTAGCGTTTTTGCCGACACGACACGAGAGGCGAGCGGCCTTATAGTGACTTGGACTTGGGGGCCGGGCACTTGGTGTTCCTGCAGCCACTGCGCCAGCACCTGCCTTGCCTCGGCCATCGAAGCACACGACCTGCCAAGACGGCGAAGCATTGAGGTCCTGTTCTTCTTGATGCGCTCACAAGCAGATTGCGCCTCATGCCACGGCTAGATGCGGCGTAGGGATGCTTCAGGACCTTGCGCATGCATGTCGGAGAACTTGAATAGCAGATATATACCACAAGTCTAAGTGAGACCACCTCCCACTACCAGTAGGCACTGTACCCCGGACTCTAAAATCGGAACTCCTATCTATAAGAAAATTTAGTCCTGGACTTCTAGGCTTCATCTGACCTATTTGCGAAAACGAACTTCTGCCGCTTGCTTGTCACGGAGCCGCTGATGCAGAGGCGAGCACAAGTGGGAAGTCTGCGTCCTTCAGCTGGCCCTCCTTCCTAGGGAGGTTCGGCTTTTCTGTGGGTTGACACTGGGACCTCCGACCTGGGATGCTCATTGAAACAGGAATGCAACAACTGCAGCTGGAGCGCAGGAGGTTCTCCAGGTCCGCCACGGTGGCCACAACCCAGCTCTTGGGAGCTGGCACACCGACCCTGCAGCCATTGCACCACGAGATGCGTGCTTTCCGCAGAGATGCAGCCTACTCCTCAAACGCCAAGCTCGGGGAACTCGAAGGAAGGACGCTCTGGGAATCGCGCCTACTCTTTGAACGAGGGGCGTGGAAGAGAAAGGACATTCTTGAAGCCGCGTGCAGCTCTACTGAGCAAGTGGATCAAGTGACTAAAATCCCACTTTCGCCTGCCATTATACATTGTAACACTTACTTGACCACTACGTGAACATTACGTAACATGCCCGAACTTCTCAGCATCCACTCAAGAATTCCTGGGAGATCTGCAGAGTCTGCAGGCCGTGTGAGGCTGCTCGACTTGGGATGAGAACTGCCAGCTGCTGTACCATCATACAATCAAACTATCTGATTCGGACATCCCAGCCTTGCAAAGAGCTCCCGAAGGGCGATCTTGTCCTGGTAAAGCCTGGTTGCGATTTTCAGGTCCACAGGAGCACAGCGTCCTGTCCCCCCTTGTAATTCAGCAGCAAAGGTTCCAGCTGCATTGTCTCCGGGCGTGGCCAGGGTGCTGCACCCCGTGTTGTGAGGGCCTCGCACTTTGCAGATAACAGAGCTTGTGACATTCCTGAAAGAAGATCTGCTGCATTGTTGTAGCTGTGCAAGCACTACTTAAGCAAGAACCATTCCAAGAGTATCCTTGAGGCTCCCACCAGTACTGTACGTTAAACTGCTCACCAGACTGTGGTGGGAGCATGCACACTTGGCATCCTAGAGAATATACGGCAGCATGATCGGGAGGCCGAAACGCACGCGAGGGCAGCGGGAACAGGCGTTCCGGAAACGACTGTCGCTCCCGACCTTTGCACGGCACCGTGGCAGTACCACGATTTCACGAGCCCGCAGGAGGCAAGTAGCGTGTCCCTGACAGCGACTTGAAAATCAAACTCGGCACGGACGGCGACGGAAGACAGGTTTCCACTCCAACGAACAAAAGCATGCAGGGCACACCTTTGCGGGCGCACGATTCAACAGTGATCCAAGTTTTCAATCCGGATCTTACAGTTCGGTGAGGGTCGACTTCAGTGGAAGCCACACGGCACGCCACAGCGGGAGCCATGCACCTGCCAGGTGCGCCTAGCTCGGGCGCCGACAGGCATCCAATCCTTCTACCCTCAACCCAGGAACCCTACAGTGTAGCCACGCGGCTTGCAAAAAAAGCAGCTCGCTTTCCAAGTGCAGGGCTCCAAGGTGCTGCGCCACGGCGAGGCCCACGCCCGGAGCACCCGCAAGCCTGCCACCTTGGCTAAGCGCCAGGTGCATGATTCTGATGGAAGCGTGACGGTCTAGCGGCAAGTCTCCGCCTCTCCCGCCCAGCCTCCAAACATCTGGTTGATTCGCCAGAAGTAGAGAACTCCTGCTTGGGCTTCCTGGCCGACTTGGGAAGTATCAAACTAGAAGTCCGCAATGGCCTGAGGCCTGCTCAGCTCGGCTCGCATGAACCGTCGGCACTCTGAACACTCTCTGAGTCAGTGTTTTCGCAGACCTCGCTGTTGGAGATGACGTGAGGCTCCAAGCCCAACCTTCTGAAAGGAGGGGTTGCGAAGCCTCTCTCGAAACTACATTCGAGGCTCGTCTGCAAAACTCCACCAGCTGCCTCCCAAAAGCAGTGATGTAGGCTTGAAGCCACTCGGCCTCGAACAAGACAAAGCAGCAAGACAGCAATGAAGGACTGGCACTGGTAGATACTGGTTCGACACCGTCTTAAAAACAGCAGAGCGTAAACAGTGCAGCAACGGCAGCAACCACTGTCGGCCCTGCATTGTAGGGATCGCTCGCAGATGTTTCCTGCTCAAGCAGACTTCTGAAAGAGTGCCGTTGAGAAATCTGGTGGGTTCGTGAGCACGGTGTGTCGTGGACAAAGCGCAGAATAGCCTCCACGTAGAGGCCCACAGTCGGTGGCGCCCAACTGGCCTCACCAAGCGCCACAATGTGAGCTGGCATGCCGGCACGAGATGCTGCATGGGCCAGGATTCTCCCTAAGACGCTGTGACTCCACAATTCCACGAAACCCGAACGCCAGGATTTTTCTTCAGTATGCTGTGGACCTCACCGAATATGCTGCGCCTTGCAGATCGGGATCCTGCATCAAAGTTCATGACTTCATGACGTCTGTTGAACAAACTCAGTTTGCTTCGCAGGGACTCCCTGCTGCCGCTGCTGCTTGTTTCAGTGCAGTAAAAGCGATGACCTAGCGCACGGGAAACGCGACACAATGTCAACCCGCCCCCCGAACCTCAACTTCCCACCTCCCCACCCCTGCAGCGGAAAGGAGAAACGACAGAGTCGGTACGAACATCCGCGTGACGCGAGATCAAACGCCTCTTCTCCGGAAAGAAAACAAAAAGAACACATCCTGTCAAACAAACCGTCGGGGCCCTTGTCAAGCCCATGTCAAGTGCCTGCACCGCCAGGAGCCTCCGGCCGAAGATCCGGGACTCCGAAAAGCCAGGAGCCTCCTCTCGGCGCTGGGCACTTCGAAGCTCATGATCGCTGCAGAAGCGCAGCACCAACGAATGCTTGTCAGATCCCTTGAAAGGAGGACCGAAGCTGCACGAATTCTTAGCAGATGCGGAGCCGTCCCCAGGACCCTCCCCAAATGAACAACGAGTGCAAGTGCTGCCTCATTCTGCCGCCGTCCCAGTCCGTCCTGGCCAAGGCGTCCATTTCTTCCGGCAAGCGCGAACCAGCGCATGTGCATCTCACGCCAACACATCCCATCCACCCCATGTCAGTACTGTGATTGGAGACAGCGTGGCTGAGCCGTGCCGTGATGAAATTCAGTGGAGAGCCACCTCGACGGTCGAGATGGAGCTATCCACACAATGTCTAGCTTGAGCCCGTCGTCATCCTCTTGCACATACTGGCACATGCCCTTTCATGGAACAGAGACTTTACGACTCCATGATCTTTCCGAAAGCCGCGATAATTTCTACATCTGTTGGCGGCGGGTTGGGTCTAGTAGAGTCTCGGCCTCACAAAGAGCTGCAGCAGCTGCTCGACGTCGAAGCGGGCGGCCATCCCTGAAGAGCTGCCTTGGGAGGGCAAGGCTGTGGCGGCTGAAACCTGGCTTATTCGACACTGCCACAGAGCATGCGATTCTTATGTGCTGACAGCTCAACTTTCAGCCGGGCTGCATCAACGATGCGCCGGGCATGCCTGTCGAATGATGGATTGCTGCTCATTGCCCCGCCCTTCCCGTGAAGTCTCCGAAGGCTTCGCTTCTGGTCTGGGTTCCGAAGGGTTCGGAGAGGGCGGCAGGGGTACAGCACTGAAACTGCCTCTGCATGGCTCTGTCGTGCAAACAGTCGCCTACGACCTCATCAAGAAACTTGGGTTATGCTGGAATCCAAGCTTTCCAACTGCCTTGCTTCTCGAGCTGTGGGGTGTCCACGAGGTACACAGCCCCATCGTACTGCACAAACACGGCCTGATGCAAAGCAACTTGAGTGATATCGGTGCTTGCTGCCCGTGCCCGCCGTGCGGCCTTCGGAAGTGAGCATAGGCTCGGCGGCCGATTCTCAAGGCCCGTGCACTGCCTTGAATCACCAACCCACCTTCTTCGCAGTTTTTGACAGGTACCAACCGAGGACCAGGCGGCGTTTCTCTGGGACTTGCGGACATCTGCGCTGGTCCTGGACACTAGAGCTGTTGACGCGAGGCGCTGCAGGCGAGCCCTGCTGCAGCTTTCCCGCTCATCTCTGAAACGAGACTCCGTGACCCTGTGCAGTATCTGCCCTGGCACCTGGCTGCGGCTGTCGCACGTCCTGAACTGGTGCCTGCACCTTCGGTGACCTGGCCGAGGTACCCCCTGGGCCCCACAAGCTTTTCAAGGTGTGAGAACGAACTTTGACGCCCTTTGTCTAACGCTTCCTTGGGTACGAAAGTCTTGCTGCCCTGGGTGAACATGCTCAGAGAAGCGAAAGCCAGCGCGGCGTCTCCAACCCGAGCGGAGGGCTGGGCGCAGCAGCAGGTCGCACGGTAGCCTTCAGATTTTGAAGTCCTAGCTGGTCCTAGCTCAAGTACATCAAAGGGGAGATGTCCAAACGGCTCCAGCCTGCCAAGGGAAGAGGTGCGACAAGACAGAATGCACAAGCCACCAGATGGGCCACCTCGGTTCAGCGAAGCTTTGCCTCGGCCTCACGGCTCCGAGTCTGAGTCTGGCACTCTGTTCGGAGCAGCGGGAGAAGGCTGAAGCTCTCAGGCTCCACGTTCTCGCAGTGCTTGATGTGGCCTTCGGCCTGGAATCTGGAAGATTAGTTGAGAACTCAGACTCTGGCGAAGAGCAAGGCGGTCACCCGTGCAGCCTAGACACAGAAACGACAAGATGCTCGGCCTGCATGCCGGGGCGGTCTGAAGTCTTCGGTGTTTCAAAGCAACGTCCAGCCTCTTTTCGGATCTGCTCGTCCTTCTCTTGAGCCAAGACCAAAGCAGATGCCAGGTAACCGACGGCCTGAAGCAGCAGAAATTGGCCGGACGGCAGCGGCACATGCAGCTGCACGGGTTTGATACAGTTAGTTTTCTTGAGTCGGAGCCCAACTTCGCGGCATGTTCCACGTGCCGAATGGGCATCGTGAACAGAAGAGCAAAGGATCCTCCACATTGCTGAGGCACCCGCTTTCGCCGCAGAGCACAGGCTGCTAGGCTGCGCTGGCTCCCGAGGGTCTGCACGGGCCAGGAAGTGCACCGAGTCCTCTCCACAAGGACGAAAGCTCACTGGAGGTTCCAACGAGAATCGCTCGGAACTTCTCTCTGATCCTGGGGACCGAGCCACCAAGGGCGGCGTCTGGCCATGTACCAGGTGACCATGAACCTCTGCGGCTTCGAGGCGAAGGCATCAAACACCACAGTACAGTACCATAGCCTAAGCCATGAGGCTAAGCCCTCGGCCCAGTTGCGAAAGCGGACATGGTCATCGGTCACGAGAGGCTGCCAGCGTCCTGGGTCGTTGCAACTAAAAACCTCAGCAAGGGATTGCTGCAAGCTCGGGGTACCACGCTGATCAGCTCCATCTGATGAGAGTGCCTGCCCGGGAGGCATAATGCATACGAGAACAGTACATGGCAACGTGTTTGTCACAACACGTCTTCGAGCCTCCTCCCCTTCCAGCTGAACCTGACAGCAAATGCATGCGGCACTTCTTGGTTCGGCCCATTTCTTCCTACAGAGGTGCGAACTCCCTGGTAGGTTTTGGAAGCAGCTAAGCCAGCTAAGCCTGGCCTGTGCAAGGTGCAGAAGTGCGAAGAGTGGCCAGCGGCCGGCTCCGATCTGGCGCTTGCGCTTCTAACTGCGAAGCGTCGCAACTGACATCTCTCACCCATTTTGTCGCCATCCCAGTGCTTTCGCGGCCTTGGAAAAGGCACTGTCCATAAGCACAGTCACGACCTCGCCACCAATCCCCGAGAGCTCGCGGATGCGCTCCTGCATTCACACAAGGCAAACCATACGGATACATGCAGAAAACTAGAGACATCGCAAGAACTTGCGGAGAAGGGGGAACGAAAGCTTAACAAGTGAAAACTGCAGGTTGCTGAAGTTGCAACAGCCGCAGCAGTATTTTGCCCTTACCTTTTCAGCCTTTTTCTCTTTCTTCCTGATGGGTCCCTTCTTCGATTCTGCAAAGTCTTGTTTTTGGTCGGGTAGCAGCCAGCTGTGGTGCAGAGAGAGCTGTCGCAGGCGCAGCGCTCTCGGAGCATCGCGAGCATCAGGAGGGGTCACTTTCAAGGGGTTGGGCAAACTCCTGGAGAGGAGCCTTGGTGACACTTCCCGCTCCTGGCGCTCCGTTCGCAGCATGTGGAGAAGATGTAGACAAACCGCACCTGCTCCGCACAAAGACGCCCCGAACATCTCCGAAGGGACGGCGGCTGATGGCATCAGCTAGCGAGCTCATCAGAGGAGCTCCCCGAGGCTTTAAAAGAGCGGCACCGTGCACGCAGGCGGAGGGTCGCATCGGCGGCAGTGGCCTCCGTAGGCCGCTAAGGGGCAAAGCACCGAAATCCCGCCGTGAGTCTCAAAGCGAAAGAGCCGAGGGCCGAGCTCCGAGTCCTTCAGAGACCGGAGCCTTCCGTGCCCGTCGCGGCCATCACCGGCCACGACCTAGGCCACAAAAAAGGCCAAGGTCAAACGGAGCCAAAAAAGCCGAAACGACCAAAGTCTTTTTACTCGACACTGACTCTCATTACTGGAGTCGCCAGCGCCAGCCAACACCCGAGCGTCTGACCCACAGTAGTTGCCTCACCTGGCTCAGCGGCAGCGGCAAGCAAGTGCACAGTTGGAGGTGCATCTGCAGAATGGCATCCGTTTGATCCGTCATCTTGGACGCACAATTTGAACATGTTTGAATGATCCCATGCCACCAGAAACCTGTCACAGTTTCTGACCGTTCGGGCCTGCTCCCACTCCTGCCCGGCACAGGGATCGCTGTCTGCAGTGGCCTGTGAAGATCTCTCAGGTCCATGAGCCGATCTACGGTGTCTACTTTCGGAGTTCTGCACTTGTATGACACTGCCCATGGGTCTGTTCTGCCAGCTACGGAGCACGTCGAGACATGAATCGGTTGCTCCGTGACCGTGGCCTGGAAGAGCCACAGAACACAGAGCCCGTAGAGCCTGGTACTGTCATGTCCAATGCTGGAAACGTCCAAGAAAGGTTTCCAGTCACTGTCGGGGCTACGAAGCACCCCCCCAGCAAGAACCACCGGAAGATCAGAACACAGGCCTTGGCTTGAATCCGACACGGCGGAGGAACCCTAAACTAGGTCAAGCTCATACAAGTGGTGGGCACGGCCGAGACCAAGGCGCTGGTGTCCGTAGCCCAGCCATTGCAATCATCCATTGCAGAAGCTGTCAGGTGAAGTCTGGCGTCTAGTGAGGACTTCCTGAAGGTCTAGCTCATCTTTAGCAAGGAGGAAATCAAGAGCTGAACTAAGTGGAGCCGCCTCGCTTTATGACAGTGACAGGTCAGAAAGAAAGGCTGGAATGTAGTGGAGGACAAGCTTGTACGCTCTGTTCTCCGGCATGTCAGCGCTACTGATACGGGATCGTAGATCTCGTCAGGCGGTTGAACTTGTGAATCTGTCATCCAGTATGCTTCGGCGTCTTGCTCAAATGTCAATTGGTTCGCGTCTGTTGAAGGAACAAAAACTGGCAAAACAGCACCCTGTCGCTCGTTTTCCAGTTGAGTGAGACGCCGCGCACGATTCGCTTGACGAGTCGAGCCGAATCCCCAAGCCTGATTTAACGCACTTCTTGCCTTGGTAGAGGTGTGACGCTGTGTTTCCATGAACTTAAACCTTAGACCTTAAACTTCTCCTCCACGGATCGGCTCCGGTCACGCGGCAGCTGCTCGCTCTTTCGCCTAGCCAATACGAAAGGTGTTGCAGACAATGCGACGTCCGTCAGCCTGTGCAAAACCGCCTTCCGAACTCCAAGCCCAAGCTCTCCGTGGCCTTCACAAGCGGCTGCAATTGAGCGCAGTCTCGGCCCTTGGCAGCAGCAGTGTCAGCAAAGCCCTTATGCGTTCCGTTTAGTTCCGTTTCGCTTCACTTACACAAGGCTCCCGAATTTTCAAGCCCAGGGCTGGCAGCCACTTGTGTGACCAGGGGTGCTGGTTGAGCAACTTCTCTGGAAAGACACGGGCATTCACCTGCCAAAAAGAACCGACGGCTCAGATTGGGATTAGTAAGCTCGAGCCTTGGACATGGAGTGTCGCTGGAAAGGGAGCCCCTGTGCACGGCAGCGGCAAAAGCACCACCCGGTGGTACCGGTAGCTGCCAGTGACTTGCCCACAGCCCGCTCCACCGCTCCTCCTCTTCTTGCTTGATCAGGGAGTCCAGCCATCGAAGGCGCTGCTGCTGCTGCAATTCCTCCCGCACAGCAGCAAAAGCCGGATCTTCATCACGACTTGATCTCTTTATTGAGTCTGCAGCCCTTCCTGGCCTGTGCATTTTGCCTGTCTCCAGACGGTGGAAGCGCTGCCTCCTTGATAACCTCATCACGGTCGCTAGCACAATTGATTTTTCGGAAGCGGACGTCACGATCGCTGGACATCCGATCCTACAAGTGGTGGCCAGCCCGGCCAACTGGCACGTTTGCCGCAGCCACCAGGGGCACATATTACATGGTGAGGAGTCTGCGCAGACAAGGACAGAAAGGACAGGCTGACTTCCGAGGTCGATACACACTTGCATGGCGAACATTCTGTCGCATATCTGACATCCTGCCAATGGGCTTCTGGGACGTGAACAGCGTTCCTCACCTTGAACCTCCAATTCTTCAGCTGCCTGGGACAGCAGGCCCTGCGTAAAGAGCGGACTGGGCTCCGTCCAGTAGTCTTGCCTGCCATTTGGGAAGACTTGAAGCACTCGGAATCCGCAGATCCTTCCAGTGCCTCCAGCCGCTCTGCAGTGACGAGACCTCACTGGCCTTGTCTGCACATGCTGTATGGGCTGGACTACGACCGGGCCCCGAGTGTCCGTAGTAAGGCGTCTGCAGCATACGGAAGGAAAGCGACAGCAGTTTCGCCAGGCCTGGGTTGTCGTGGACTTCGTTCGCAGACTTAGCAGATTGCTCATCTCAGCATCCCGTGAAACCAAGAGGTGCCGAGGTCGCAAGCGTAGGTCTGCGTCGGCTGAAGGAAGGTGGCTGAAGGGCCTCGCTGACCTCAACTCTTCAATGGTTGTCGGGAAACTAGAGCACTGCTATTCGGCTCAGAAAGATAGTCTCAAGGCTAAGACGAACTATCATCATGCACCCGCGCAAAGACGGCGATGATTTTGGTTTGTCTAGGTGCGGCTTGTCTTTTGTCCTACGTGCCGGCATGTCTTAGGCAGGCATGGAAGAGGAGTCCCTACATGCCTCTACTGCAACATGCCTTGACATGTTGATATGGGCAGGCCAGCAAGATACTCAGGACAAAAGACGCAAAATGCTGCCGAGGCTCCTGGGACTGTGACCTCTTCACTTTGCTCTTCGCCCCGGTCTTGGCCTCCTTCCAGCACTTCCGGTGCTGAGACGCTCAGACTTTGCACGCGTGCCTCGACCGGTTTGTCTGCCGTCGCCTCTTCCCTTGGTGCACATGGCTTGCGAGCTGCAGCAAAGCTCGGCGCTGGCACTGTCAGGCTGCAAGGTTCTGGGCAATGCTCTGCAGCACATCGGAAACAGACTCTCGGAGCTGCGGCGACAGTGGAATCTAGCCGACAGCAAGTTCGCTGCCTCCTCTTTGGTCGGCGGCAGTTCTGTTGAAGCTGAAATAGGCCTAAATAGGCAAGCTGATCACACATCTTAAGTTACGGTGTGCATCTCTTCTTCGTCTGCTAGAGTCGCTGCGTGTCCAGAACAAATATTGTGGTGCTTTGTCCACGGCGATACCATATCCGAGATGGGAGGGTCGAAGCATGAAGTAGCGGCTTCGTGAGACGTCCAGAGGGCAGCAGCCTGGAAGAACCATGCGCTCCTTCAATTTCTCGCTTGCTCTTCGCGGTCTACCGATTGCCTGGCTCGGCTCCATCTACGAGACGTCTGCCTTTCGCGTGGTCTGTGCCTTCCAGTTCCGCCGTAGATGTCACCAAACTGCGGGCCCCTGCACATGCTGGTAGTTCATCTTAGTTGCCCCATTTTGTGCAACATCCCCAATCGATGCACTTCGTCCGGGGCTTCTGTTCTGCACGTCTGCGTGCCAGATAGTGAATAGTACTGGTGCTGCTTTCCCTCAAAGGATAAGAGAGGACCTCCGCCTCGTCACACTCCACTCGTAGACTTACCCTCTTCACATATGTTGGGTTCTCCAGTGCACCGGTAAGTCCGAGGATCCCACAACAGTCTTTTGCCCCCTGTTTTGACACAGACGTGTCCTGTCCCAATTTCAATCGAAGAAGGGGTTCCTTGCTTCCCTCATCATACCAGAAGTCGGAGAACTCGTGATGCGTGGCGTGCATCCAGCAGCAACGAAATTGCCCCCACGGGTCAGCTGCACGAATTGTCGTCAAGACCTCTGCCTCCACTTGAGCAGCCTCTCTAAACTGCTTGACATCGCGAATGATCTTGATCGCGACCTGGCCCTTCTTTGCGGCGTCGGTGGCCCAGGCAGACTCGGCCGAATGTCCCTTCGCCAGCTGGAGTGCAGTCGATACCTTCGATTCAGCACCTGCCCAGGCTCCCAATCGAAATGCACGATCGCATCTTGCCCGCTCTCCTCGTCGTTTGACGAATCCGCGGTTTGCCGGTGGCTTGGCGCGCCAAGACCATCACCTTCTGGACGCTGCCTTCGACCGAAAGCCGTGACCCTTTCTGGCATTTTTGCGATTGCACGACCGCCGTGGTACTCATCGAAGGCTTGCTGAAGTCCACGTGGATGCCCTCCGGCTATGCGAAAAGCCTGATGGTTCCCCGGTACAAGACGCTGCAGAAATTGACCTCCAGCGCCTCACACGAGAAGGAAGAAACTGCAGTGCCCAAGAAGGCAATCTCTCCCGCTCTCTCTGCCTCCGAAGGGTCCAGAACTCCAGCGTCCAACCAGATTGCTGCCGGGCCACCTTCGCCTACTCCACGACAAATACAGTAACAGCTTACGGCTCTCTCAGCACCGACAACGTCTCTCAAGCGTCAGCCGCAGACAACGATGTCCTCCCGTCCTCCCACCGCCCGCCTTCCTCTGCTATCTGAAGCTCGTGGCCAGTGCCATCCATCGGAGCTCCGCGCTCCTGGCAGAAAACAAACCCCGGCAAAGGACATGTGCGAGTCCTCTGGTTTGCCAGTGAGCGCGAGATGAACGTTCGATCTTGTCAGATGTGAGCTGCTGACCTGTGACAGGTTCATGCTGCCCAGGCCTCCCATTGCCACGGCTCCATGGCATAGTGGCTTCCGCGCGTGGTCGGGATGAGCACCTGGCCCAAGGACTGATGTTGCAGCATGCAGTCTGCATGAGCATCTTTCCCACCTCAGGACCAGTATCCCCACGGCTGGTCATGTCCAGCAGGCTTTCCAACTTCGCACAACCGACCTGAACAGACGGAGTCAGAGGAGGGCAGAGTGCCCCGAACTGGGTCCCAAGGCTGCTGCAGACAAGGACGATGCAAGCAGAAAGCGGAGCATCGGATCTCCAACGTAGCTTCCCCTTAGCACGTGCCTCGGCCAGCAAAGCCAGGGAGGAACAAGACTCCGCCCCCCTGGCTCCTGCGTCCCAAGGCACTCTCCCACCTCCATGCGGCTGAAGCCAGGGCAGCGGATCAGGTCCACGGAGCTGCCGCCCAAGAAGAGAGTGCAGACCACCAGAGTTCCAGCTTTGGAGAGGCCAGGCTCCTCTTCTGCTAGGGACCCCAGACACAACTTCTCTTACATCTTCACACGCATTTGGCGGGAAAGCGAAACTAATATAATAATGATAATGAGAATGCTACTTATAATAACTATAATATAGATGCCACTTATTAGTCGTGTTTTGGCTCTGAGGCTCTGGCCTCCAGGCAGCTGGTCGTGTGGCGAAAGCCACGGAGGCAGATGGTGGCCTGGTTCAGGTTGCCCTCCAACGCTTCGGCCTCGGGTTCTAAAGCACCCAGTGTGTGACGATGAGCTTCAGAGATTCTGTGTGGCGCATTACGTGTATTTGCAACATGCTATCTTAGCCACACGCTGCCCTGTACGTCGCAATGCTTGTCTCTCACTGGTTCAGTTGTTCCTCGCGCCTGTTGAGGGAAGCTTGCACACCTTTCTCGACTCCCCCCTCCGATCCAGACTCCTGACTCGATTCAACCCAAGGTGATTTGTCGCCACTGGCGCACTCTCTACTGCTGCGGCTCAACGGGTGATCTCGATGATGGATAGGCATCACAGCACACTCATCGCGTCAATCCTTGAATGCTGGGGTGTTGTTACGAACTCGCACGCTAGCAGATCGACTAATTGAATCGGTTGCGGGTTCTTCGAGTGCGCCTGCCGACTTCATGCCAGAAATGTGGCAGCATAATGCCCCTCTTTCGCATCGCCGTGCCACAAGAATCATAATGCCTGGCTGGGCAGATTCCCACCGGAAACTAATTGCAAACACAGTAGCAGGATCGTCGGTCAGGCAGATGGCAGCCCAAACGGGGTCCGGAAAAAAGTTCAACACCTTGCGCTCCATGTCGGATAACACTTGCAAGTAGGGCAACGTTGTAGGCAGATTATCTGCAAACCGGCTCCGGCAACTAGGAGTCAAAAGGCAAGACACGCAACGCCAGCTTTGCGACAAGTTTTCAACAAGCCATGTACAAGGTCATCCAACAGGTATGCAACTGTCGAGCATGTAGAAGAACTTCCACGAAGGGTCAAAGTTGAGTTCATGTCTGTCCAGTTTGAGATGTTGTATCGTCTTCTGCAAGACCGAAAACTCCATATATTCTGACGAAGGAGTACGAGATACCTTGTTAGAACTCTGGACTCTAGACACTCGCGCACTGAAGCCAAAATGGCGCCAACGTCTTGGAGTCTACGTGCCCTGACTAAGCCATACAGCCCGATTCAGCAGGAGTCTAGGCGCGAGCATCTCTGCGCTAAAGGCTCTGAGCCCAGCTCGCCAAACCCGACGGCACTACACTTTTGGAGGAAGTTGAGCGAGGTAGGGTGCTGCTTTATTGGAGGCGCACTTGAGGGGACGGGGGTGGGAGACAAACGACAGGTTGAAGCGGCCGGCACGACGTCGAACAGAACGAAGAACTAATAATGAACCACTCTCTGCCTCGAGAGCCAAGTGCGCACAGGATCGATCCAAGCGCAGAGCCTCCGCCTCGACCCCGCTGTGGAACCTTCGCAAGAGGAACCAGAACCAATGAGCTCACAATGGAGCCTATATGTGCCTACATTTCTCTAGATTTCTCTATGCCCTATGCCTCCGAACGAAGTGCGCCAGTGCCCTGGGCGAGTATTTGGACACCAGGCATTGCAAAGCTGAGTCCTCGCAGTGGCTGCAGTAGCTCAGGTCCAAGAAGCCAAAGGCAGTAGTACTCTCTTGAGTTGAGTCCTGCTGCCACCCGGATAGCCTCGTATCAAAGCCCGACGGAATCTGGGCAGCTTGGAGACCTGCCGCCAGAGCCATGCAGAAAGAGCTGGGGCGGAAAGCAAACGAACAAGGTGTGCCGGATTTCGTGTAACTCTGCCGAAATCAGAAAATTGAGTTCATACGAAAACGTCTCGGTCTGCGAGTGTTCTCCTGCCCGCCTTCTCTGGTGAAGACGGTCGTGTACGTGCCCGGCTGCTCTGGCGGCACCTGAGGCCGCAAGCCGGACCAGGACTTGCAGTGACCTTCGGCTTGCAGGACCCTGAGATGCCTGCCTGGGGTGAGAGCAAGGCGGACTCCCAAACCTGACCGGAGAGTTGTTTCCTACGCATAGCTCCGAAGCTTTATATTTAAGTAGTTGTGCCTCGGGCAGCGCAGCGCAATTCCAGGGAGCCGCCGCTGCGGCGGCGGCACAGAGGGCCGCGACATCGAGGTGGAGGAGGACCTCTTGAGTATCCGAGTGCGCATAAGATGCTGGCACACAGATTCGACTTGCTGCCGAAGGAGCAGAGGAGAGGAGAGCTGGCGGCAGCTCACACCAGTCGCACCATGCACAGGCGCCACAGGTGTCCTCCAGAAGGCCGGCCATTGGCGGTAAATGCCGCAGCGCTTTATATGTGTATGCTACTGTTACTGTACTCTGTGTCTCTCAGTCTGCGCCCAAAGACGAACACAAGCCCTCAGAGTCAAAATTGACACTCGCTGTAACAGATCAGTTTCTCGTTTTGAGCCGGAGTAACGGACACTGGGCGGCCAATCATTGTGTTACCACCAAAAGTGGAGCATTCGAGATTCTCAACCCGCATTTCTAGGCACGATGTGCTTTCCAGTCCCAACAGCAACAAGGGGGGCCTACTGGCCTTCCAATATTTGTTTGCCGGACTTTCCAAGACAAGACTATGTGAACCGCATGTTGTTATGTCTGCCACCGCCATTCTCAACAGGCAGCGGGAAGGATGAAGTGGATGTGCAGGTACGGGCTGCTGTCGCGCTCCTGCATGCAACTGACCGATAGTGCATAGGCTAGGCTCCTTTCTCGTAGTCGTAGTGCTTCTCCCCGAGGCTCAAGCGCACGACGCGCTCCTCCCTTGACAGTGTCTTAACTGGCAAGTCGGTTGCGAGAACAAGATCAAAGATGTGCTTGAAGTTGCTGTTCAGGACGCTGATTGAGCCATGTCCCACAGCGCACCCTCACCGTGGCTTTCTCCCTTGACGTGCATCATCTGTTCCAAGTGGCCACCCACGGTTGCAAAATCGATCTTGGCTTTCAATGCACCATCGGTGAAAACATCGACCACCTTCTGCTTCGGCTTTGTGCCAGAGAGGTAGACCTCCCATCCAAAAATTGCCCACTGTGATGGACAAGAAATGGACATGTCACGTGACTGCAGTAGCTTGACGACTCGAAGAAGTGGCGCTTCCAGGGTGAGATCGCCGTTGTGAAGTGGCACGGGAAGAGCCGTTCAACTTCCGCTTGCAAAGAAGGCGGTGGGATCGTAGGCGTTGCCTGAGAAGCTGATCACAGCATCCGAATCGCCCGCATCCGTCATTGCCACTTCTGCGATCACGTCGAGGAGGCCAAGGTCAAGATCTTGAAGCCGAGCCCGAATCACGACAGGCAAGAGAAGCAACACCGGAAAGGGCATCGCACGCCCAAGGTCACTGGAACTGGCCCTCTGAGCTTGGAGCGCGCGCTTTAGTGCTGAGTGTGTTTTAGCCAGGCTGCAGCTCACCGTCAATGAATAGTCTTCTGTTTTGGTCAAAGAGCCGAGCTGACACCGAGTTACTGGCAAACAAGGTGAGACAAATGAGCTCCAGACGCCATGAGCTTGAGCTGGTCTGGAGGGAGGGAAGGTACGAAGCCTCCAGCGGTTGCTGAAATTCTTGCTTGCCCCTTCAAGATTGCATGCAACTGGCGTGCTCTTTGAACTGTGAACCTGCGATACCCTGCGAACATGCAAGACCTTCTCTCTGGCCAAGAAGCTTGTGCTAACTGCCGAGAGGACGGACTGCGCAGGCCTGCAGCGGGCAGTGGGCAGGCAGTGGGCCTGTCCTTGACTTCCTCTACCGCACTGACCCTGGCACTCCTTCTGCCGGACTCTGCCATTGCGGTCAGACTTGCCAAGATCCCCTTTAGGGTGGGCATCCACTGGGCCAGTGCCCTCGCCAGCATCGAATTGAGGTATGCACGATCTGTTGGCTGCAGTGAGACTTGGCTGAACCGTGTGGCTCTTGTGGCCTTGCCCCTTGCGTTGCATGGACACAGGCATGTCCAAGAACGTTGTATCCTCAGCAGGGACCAGCTTAGGTTAGGGAAAGGGACTCAAAGTGCCCATCGCAGATTTGGACATGTGGCGGAACGACGGCATTTTGCATGATTGCTGGGGCGAAGAGGGTGCCGCCATAAGCAAGCAATCTAACGCAACCGGCGCCTGCCTGTAGTTGTAGTCGGTCAAAAATTGGACTCTCAGGAATTGCGAAAAGTCCGCACAGGCAAAGCAGCATTTCAATTCGCACTCAGCACCTGCTTCGGACTCAGCATAGCTTCTGGACACCGCTTGAGGCAGCCAGGGGCTAAGAGAGCAGGGATGCCTGCGGAACCGAAGTGATCCAAAAGCCGAGCCGCCGGTGTCAGGATCGTGGCCGGCTTCAGCGTACTTTGAGGTCTGCGAGCCTGAGGCAGAGTCGCCGCTTCGACACCGAAGCTCGCCTGAACAGACCTCGGGCCCTCGCCGAAGTATGGCATCCTGGCAACTGCTCAAATGCTGGAAAACTGCGGGATTCTGCGTGTCAAGTTTTGCAGCCTTTGTCAGATCCATGGAGAGGAGCTCGTCGCGACTCTCGCGCACTTTTGCTAGGTGTACAGACACCTCCTGTCAGCGGTGCTGAAGACTCTGGTGCTGTGGTGTGGTGAGCCTCAGAGGTGTCGCCGTCGCCTCCTGCTGCCACAACGTTGGCAGTGGCTCTGGGTCCTTCCAAAAAAGTCCAACACAGAGCCAGAGCCAACCGGGCCAACAAAGACGTCGCAGCCTCCGACTCGCGGAAGCCCAGGTGCCTCGCCAACTTTGGAAACCTTGGCCAATTCCGAAGCCGTGCACGCTTGATCTGCTTTTGCCACTCTGCCAGAAACGTCGGCACATTGATTTTCGGGCGCAGGCTCCGCACGCAGCCGCCGGGGCAGGCCCTGCTCGAAGGCTGAAGCTGAGGCAGAGCACTTTGCCGAAAACGGCTGATGGCCTGACCGGGGCCGAGAAGGCGCTTCGCGACCTGAGCGAAGCCGAGGCCGAGGCGGCCGGGCGGCCGGAGCTCAGAGAAGTCTTAAAGGGAGGTCCCGGCCGGTCGAAGTGCGGGCCCCACTTGCGCTGTGAGGAGGCTGCCGAGCCGCTCCTTCGAATCGCTGAACGAAAGGCTGAGAGCGGAGGGTCGCTCTTGCGCTCCTCGAGAGCAACAGCTCCCAGTCCGCCTCAGCAACAGAGCCACAGCTTCCTCCGAAAGAAACTTCGCAAGCGAAACCCTGCACCAACTGAGAGCAAGGCTGGGCACCGGCCCCGTCCCGGTGAAGTTCTGAGGCTTCGGGCAGCTGCGTACCTGAGAGTTTGCAAGGAGTCAGCGCCTTCCCCTCACGCGTTCAAGCTGCCGTCAATCCATGCCACTCCTTCCGGCCTGCAAAAGCACGACCCACAGGACCTCTTCAACCTCGGCGCAAGAATCAAAATCTCAAAAGCTCTCCAAGCGCTGCAAAACCCTGTAATTAGAAGCTATGCATCCGCCTTCAGCTTGGCCATGCTGGTAGTCTAGCCCTTGAACTGAACGCAAGGAACCACATGCGGCCGGCATGCCATGGATTTCAGCTCCGCCAGCTGCTCTGAAACCTTGGTCGAGCAATTTACTGGCGTCAGGAAAAGCCTGCGTGCAGAGTTTGAACCTGGACATGCGAAGGATTGAAAATTACCATCGAGTTCAACTCCTTTAGATAGGTTCTGCCGCAACCTTGAAGCCGGCTGCAGAACGCGCAACGCTGCCAGCTACCACCACTCCGAATTCGCGGCATTCAACTTCCCATATAAGCTCTCCGCAGCTTCGTCGGGCTTCGCTGCCTGAAGCTTGAGCCACAGTCTCTCCTCGAGAGCGAAAGCCCCACGGACGAGGCACGAGGCCTGTGCTGACGAAGGCCGTCTCCGCGGCGCCGAGCGCGGCCGTGAACGCATCGAGGCCAGCAGCGCTCGTGCAGCCTCACAGGGCCTACATAGTTTCAACCTACGCCGGCATATGACTCGGCCTTCCGTGTTCATACTGGACGTTTCGAGACGTGAGTCCCAGTCCTGGGGTTACTACTTCGACCTACAGTCGCCTCAAAGCTTCATTTGCCGTGAGGCAGGAACCAGCTACCGGTGCCTGAAGGGGGAGGTGACAGCTCGCCCATAACATCCTGAAGTACTCGGCGTGCCTGCACCTCTTCCGGCACCATGGCAGCTGCACGCGAGGCAAGCTCCTCCTGGCTCAGGAGCCGACTGCAAATGTTTCAAAGCAGCCAGCATCAAATTTGGCAGGCGACTTGTGTTACTCACAGACTCCCGAACAGCACTTCGCCCTTCCTCGCAAATCTACACACCCCGGCTTGCATGGCAAAGACGTCGCTTGCCCAACTTTGCAACCGTCTTAATCTGCAAACACATGCAGCGTCGGCTCGCCAGGCAGCAGTTGATCCTGATGCAGGGTCCCGCGTAGGAGAAGAGACTGAAGAGTCGGTCGGACTTTGATTGTGCACAGCACTGCTTCACCTGGCATCGGCTCGGTGACAGCCCTGGGCTGCGCTAGCTCTGCACAGTGCCGCTGCTGCTCGGCTGCACTCCTCGCCGACTACAGGGTGCAGGCCGTTTCCATGATTTCGCTGCTAGATGTTGTGACAGGTGACCGCATCCATTGGCAGAACATCCAGGCAAGGAGAGCATCAGGCTACACAGGTCTTCAGCATCCCGATCATGCATCTGCAAACAGCCAAACTCTGTGCTTCGGCTGCAGAAGCTTGCGTGCACGATCACGGATCCATCTCTACTTTCCTCCGAAGTGCCTTCAAGCTCAAGCTGCTGACTCCTTCCTAGAACCGCACATACCCTCAAGCCTGGGCCCTTGCTCCCTGCCTCAACGGTGCTGGAGGTGGCTCGGGCCGTTGGGGCAGGGGCCGAGGCTCGGCCAAAGCGCGGACGCGGGCCTGCTGCCTGGGAGCGAAGCGCGGCAGTCACGACCATCTCAAGCATCAGCATCAACATCATCACACAACCATCACTACAATAACCATCGTCGTCGTCATCATAACCAGCATCATCTACAGTACCATCGCCATCATCAACGTTCGTCTTTGCAGCAGATTGCAACACTTCAATACCGACCCAGCCAACGTAACTCTGCCGGGCTGACTCTGCCCAGGAGCGAACATCCTGAGGTGCCTTCCAGGAATCACAGAAACTGTTACGAATGAGGGCAGGGTGGCAGGGTGAGGGAGGTGTTGCTGTAGGGCCCAATCCCTACTTTTGGCAGGTGCACAAATCGAGAAGTGTACCGCAGGTGCACAAATCGAGAAGTGTACCACATCTTGTCTGGCAGGTGCATGACCCCTGCTAAGGATGACACGCACAAATCCGATTGGCTCAAGCACGAGCCCTATGCAGGGCGCAGCGAGGTGGGTGCGAAAAGCACCTTGGGGCATTGGGGTTTGGGTTGCTTGTTTGAGGGTCCTTGTAGTGCCTTGCTATCTTGCATGCTACTCGATGTACTATGGAGAAGTATGATCATCTAGATGATTTACCTATGCAGCTTAGAAGGCATCATGCAAGTCCTACTCCTAGTCACTATTCTATTGTTACGAACAGCCCTTCCCCTGAACCAAACACCAGAAATCAACAGGTTATGAGTCCAAACCCTCTCGAAACTACGCATGACACTGCATCATCAACAACAGCATCTGCACCAGCCACTTTGCAAGCAGCAGCAGAACAGCAGCAGCTTGGAGGGCAGGTGACGCTTCAACAGATGACTCGCATTAGCATACCTGCTGAAACGCTGCGAGCCTTTGGAACGAGTATTGGTGAGGATTTGAGTTTTGCGGCTGACATCCAGGCCGCGGTCATAGAGCTTTCTTCTCGCATCCAGTACCGTACTGAAGTTCTCGCTGGGGCAGTGGGAGCTGTTGGGGGATCAGTTGGAGAGTTGCAAGCAGGATGTCAAGTGCTAACTGCTAGCCTGGATCAGCTTCGGGACGCGGTGGTTAGACAACAAGCTGCAGTGCAATCCCTGGTGGAAGGCCGGGAGAGTGATCGTCGTGATGCGCGCACACAAATCGAGGCGATCAAACATGATAACTTTAATACTGTCGTCCCAATGCTCTATGTGTTACACTTGGAATTGAAGATTCCGGGTCTTCCACGATTTACGAGTTTCGGGTTCGGCCTTCAGTGGACAGGTAAATGCCTATGTTGGCGTTTTTGTTCTGAACCTGGGAACATCGCCTTAGGAGCTACCTAGAAGAACGAGGTGCAGAGGAGCAGCAGGTCAAGAACAAGCTAGACGAATCCTTGCAGAGAGAGGCGAGCTTACTGGCGAAGGTAGAAGCCCTATCTGGTAGAGTTGCTGAGCTGGATGAGTCTGTGAAATACACTCTGATGAGCATGCAAGAGCATAAGCGCAGATTGGATGCCCAAGAGCGTGAGATTTATGCACCTTTGAAGGGTGAACCCGGGGATCAAGCTTCACTGGCACGAGCGGTGCAAGTCTTGGCTGAAAAGGTCGATCGGGAGCTTGCTGTGTTGACTACGCAGCAGCGTGAACAAGGTGAGGGCCTACACAACAGTTTGGAGCAATTTCGAGCTGATGTGTTACCCAAGGTCCAGACCGAAATAGACAGGCTTGATGAGAGAGTGAGCGCTATCGAGGAAGGCCCTGACAAGTTGGAGGAAGCTCAGCTAGGGGGTACAACTTCGAAGGACTTTCATCGGGATACACAGTCACCTCAATTGCATCCGATGCCCGCACAGAACGATCGCGAGCCAGTGCATTTTGAGCTGACGCCCAACGCTGATCAAGCACCTAGCTTTGGGGTTCAAGATGCCTCTTCCGCTTGGTGGGATCAGACTGGAGAAGAGCCAGAGCTTTGGAGCACGTGGGAACGTGGAAGAACAGAGGTTGATCCTCTCAATCCATGGGGTCTCACTGCTCCTCCACCTGGTCTAGGATCCAGGAGGAGAACATCCTCAGGAAGGTCACCGAGTCCTGGCGCAAGGCCTGGAAATCGGAAGTCGGCACCCGAGATTCCGAACGGAAAGTGGAAATGTTTGACGGATCTTCCAAAGTATCATCAAGAACCAGGGGAACCCTGGGAGCTGGGATTGGGTTTCACAACATGGAAACGACAAATCCTGGCGGTTTGCACGACGGTTGCACCGGAGTTTGCAACCTTCGTTGAGGATCGATTTCACTTGGCACACCAGAGACATGAGAGCCGGATGTCTGGAGCTCCTATTGCTGAGGCCCCAAAGCTTGAAGCATGCTTTGAGACATATGAGGCTCGATTGGTGGTTAGCTTGATGCGGATTCTTCCAGCAGAGGTCAAAGACAGCGCAGTTGAAGATGCAGAGAACAAGATTACATCACTGTCATTGTTAGAGGAGTTGGTGCATCAAGTTCAACCTGGAGGCCAAGAAGAAGTTGCAAGTTTGTTGCGATACATGCGCAACCTTGACCCAGCCCAATCAGCTAGAGATGCTTTGGAGAGTATCCGTAGGTGGAAGCTAGCCAGATTGCGCGCAGCAGCTTTGAATCTTCCCAGCACAGCCCCGTCTGAAGCGATGAGAGCTCTATGTACGCTAGTAAAGCACATTGAGAAGCGAAGCGATTCATTACGTACCAGGATGAGTCTCATCAAGCTGTCTCCGGACATCCAGCGTCCCACGGAACTACGAGTTCAGATGATCCTCGAAACGTTGGATAAGGAATTGCGTCAGCTTGCAGCTGACGAACAGCTGAAGGCAAACAAGAATGAGCAACAGTCTTCGGTGTTAGCCAAGGGCAAAGGAAAGGACAAAGGAGGCAAAGGAAAGGACAAAGGAGGCAAGGGAAAGGACAAAGGAAAGAGCAGCGCAAATCAGGGCAAAGGAGCAGGAGAATCGCAACCCAAGGAGTCAAACATTGATGCAAGGAAGGACAAGCCTTGCAAGTGGTTTTGGGGTGAAGCAGGATGCTATCGGAAAAACTGTCCTTTTTCCCACGACGAGAAACATAAGCCTAAGCCCAAGGCTGCAGCAGCACCTAATGCCACAGCATTGGTTGGAGCAAATGATGATGAAGGACAAAAGGGTAAACCCAAGGCTAAACCAAAGGCCAAGGCCAAGGCGTCAGCAGTGACTTCCATGATCATGATGGCACAAACAATCCGGTGAGTGATTTCAGTTCTTCTTCTAGCGATGAGGACAGCTCAGACTTGGAGGCACTGTCAAATGCCGGGACGGTTGCTTCGACTGATAGCACTCAGAGTCTTTTGTCAAGTGAGCATGATCTAGTTGATGAGCTTGCGGATGCTATGCGGGACGCAAGGTTGCACCGAGCAGAGCGGGATCAGCTTTGGCGTTTGCACTTGAATCCTAGGGAGTTCAACACATGGGCTCAGCACTGGGAGCGCGGTGAAGTCATCATGAGCTCTAGGCCTTTTGTGCAAGTCACGGAGGGTAGGGATGTTGCAGTAGGAGTTGCGTGGGCTTTGGAGCGAGCGGAACGAATGCCGGTTCGAGATCTGCTCATTGGAGAAGCGCAGAGTATCGCAGTTGCTTATGATATTTTGCTGATGTGTGATGATGATGTTGCCAGAAAGGGTTTTGTGGCCTGGCTCGTTGATGAAGATGATCATAATGAGCTTTTCTTGGCTATCGTTGAGGCCCCTCAGCCTCCACGCGTCAGGACCACAGGACCTAGCGTAGCATCAGCTTCATCTGTTGGAGCCCCTCAGTTTCAGCATACAGCGCAAGGCCATCATGACACATTGGTTGAAGCAGTTGCCGCCGACATCACACATGTGTTGCGCATGCCCTTGGAGCAACTGCTAAGCCTTGTGGATTTCTCTGAGGGTTGGATCATGTTTGACACGTATGGGGTAGAGATTCTGCATGACTTGATGTATCTCCATGTAGAAGAGTTCGCCACAGTCCCCGAGCCAGCCAGACGACGGCTCCTCCATCTGCGAGCAAGAATCCTTGAGTTCGAACATAGGTCACAAGCGCGAAAGGTGTGTGCTGTTGGTAATCTGGGTGACGGGTCTAATGTTCTTTTGGATACTGGTGCAAACGAGGTCCTCCGAAAGGCTGCTAAGGCTCCACCTAGATCCATGCCCCTGGAGTTGTTGTTAGCCGACAGTCAGACCATTGAGGCCTCGAGAACCAGGGATGGTGAAGTGATCATTCCAGGAACGGGTCCCGAGGTCATTGCGGGAGTGTGTAGGCTGACAGCTGTTGGATGCAAGTTCGTGTGGAGTGACGAAGGTGCTTGGTTGCAGCTGCCGAAGGATTCTGCTTTCATAGGTGAGTGGGTTCAATTGGAAATTCACGGTGGTTTGCCTTACCTCGACAGGGGTACCTTCATGCGCTTGCGTCCGTTGTTGTCAAAGTGGTGGAAGCAGCATCGAGTGCCGTATGACGCCACGGTGTCCACGGTAGAGGCGGGAGCGTGTGAAGGGGTTGCGCAGGAGACGCCTAAGGACCTGGTGACAACCACAGTGGCTGCAGTTCACGCCGATACGGCTCAGGAGGAGCCACAAGTCAGCACGCATGAAGCATTGATCCGAGATGAAGAAGCAGCGGGAGCGCTGTTACAGAAGGGGCCGAAGGCATGGACACATGCCAATATCATGCAGCTTCTTCGGAGTAGTAGCTTGAAGCCGGTCGTGAGGTACCGTAGTTGCGTGCAGGACAAATCAGCACAAGTCAAATCTTGGCTTTTGGGCGCATGGACACATGGTGGTTGCCAGGGTTTGTCCAAGCAGTGCAGGGCTAGGCCGAGTCTGACCAGATTGATCAACGCATTCCTACGTAAAATTTTTCCCACCGGAACTTGGACAAGCATCATCATCAATGACAACGTCACATTTGTACCTCACAAAGACAGCTACAACATGCCAGGAAGTGACAACTTCTTGGTGTGTGTATCTTCCAAGGAGGAGATGCCTAGCGGAGGAAGGTTGTGGATTGAAGATCCGCAGGGTCAGGAGCTACGTCAGGTTCGACCGGATCATGCTTTGTTGGGCAAGCTAGTTGAGATTCGAGGTAAGGGCTTCAGATTTTCACCGAAGTGCTGGCATGGCACTGAAGAGTGGAAGGGCAGGCGAGTGGTCCTGAATGGTCACTCAACGACTGGAGCTAAGAGGTTGACGCAGTCAGAGTTGATGCAGCTGGTGGACATGGGTTTCCCATTGCCTTTGGAGCTATTGTGGTGTGCAAAACCCCAGGCGGCAGTGGAGATTGTGACATCATCAGAAGAAAGCGGCAGCTCCGGAGGCGCAACAGCAAACATCACGACACAGACTCAGCAACATCAGACACACCAGAATCCTGTATCTAGCCCCCAGCCTGAACCGTACTCCGAGAATCGTCCTGAAACTTGCAAGTTGGACCAACCTTCAGGGCATTGTGAGTTTTGGCAGGATGTGTGTGAAGCTCAGGCTGGTTTTAGTGTTGTGCAGGACCATCAGACCGGTGAGTTCAGGGATGGTTTAGGCAGGTCCGGCCTTGATGGCAGCGCCTCCTGTGTTGTACACTCGTCCTATCAGAAGGACTGTCTTCAGTGCCAGGGCAGTAGAGGACATCGGAAGGCGCACTACAAGCTTTCAGCAGCTCAGGTGAGCTCGGCTGTGCTCAGCTTTGATCTCCAGATAAGAAGACACTTCCGTATGTGCGCGTTCAAGAGTCTAAGAAGGCTGAAGAAACACTGCGGAACATGAAGAGCATCATTCTGCAGGTGAGGGCAGAGTTTGAGGACCCGACAGCGGTTGTGAGAGTGCATTCGGACGGTGGAAAGGAATTCGTCGCTTCGCAAGTCGTGGAACATCTGTTTAAGGATGCCGTTTGGAAAACGTGCTCATCGGCATATGACCCTCAGGCTCAGGCGAATGGCAGAGCTGAGAGGCAAGTGCAAACCATCAAGGAGCGCGCCACAAGTCTTCTTTTGCACGCGGACATGCCACGATCGTTTTGGCCATATGCTGTGAAGCAAGCAACTTATGAACTTCGGTTGAGCGCGATTGTGGAAGATCCTCCACTTGGTATGCCCACTTTTAGTGATCCCGTTGGTGTTCGTATTCAGGGGGCAGAGCCTTTTGCTCCTCGAGTGCGAGAAGGAGTTTTTCTATGTGTAGACGAATCCATGCAGGATGGATCCCAAGTCATTGTGGACACGGAGGCCGGAACCAAGATCATGACTACTCGATTGCCGGAGCCTTTGGACGCAGCTCCGAAACACTGGCGAAAGCTGCTTAGTCCTGATGAGGACGTGGCAGTGTGGGTAGCTCGTGATGGTTCAGCTAGGTGGACGGAACCACATCCAGATGAGATCGTAACGCTTGAAGAAAGATTGGAAGGCCCAGAAGCAGTTGATCACGAAGCCGGAGCCGCCACGATCATCCGAAAACGAATTCAGGAAGACGATCATGATCATGCCAGTCCGTTCCTTGGAATGAGCCATAGCACAGCAATCAGTTGTCAAGCACGAAGCAAGCAATCAGCAGACATTTCGGAGCCGAAATCCTTGATGCAGAGCGCATGGTTGAAAGGCAAATCGTGCACAGTGTGTGGGCTCTCCTCGGCTGCATGCCTCGCAAAGAGGTTGGAGCATGAGCCTGCAGAACCGAGGGGGTACCAGCTTGACACCGCGGACGAGGAGGCCCAAGCGGATGAGCAGGCTCGCTTGATGACCGAACTTGCTGCTATGAAGGCGTCGGCGGAACCAACGGATTGTAGAGTCTTCTTCGAAGGATCCCAGGAGGATAGAGATAAGTGGTACGGCGGGGCATTGGCGGAGATGACGGGCATGAAAAACATGGAAGTCTTGGAAGAAGTATCCCGTGACAATTTGCATCAGGATCTCGGTCTTGCACCGGGGGTGAAGATTCCACGTCCACTGCTTACCAAGTTGGTGACGTCGCGCAAGCCCGAGGAGGAGACTAGTAAGGAGTCTAACGCGAAGGTCCAAGGAGAGCCTCCTTGGAAAGCCAAAGTCCGTCTTTGTGCCTGTGGCAACTTTGAGGCCTATGATGGGGCAGAGGTCACGACGCAGAACGTCAGTCCAGCTGCACTTCGTATCATGGGACATGAGTTGAGTGCCCACTCTGAGTGGGTGGCCGCATCTGGAGACGTGTCTCTGGCCTTCCTGAACTCGAAGCTTGATGACGACGACATCGTGCTTTTAGAACCACCTTCGACTCTAAAGCGGTTAGGCCTAGTCAAGCCTAATGTGTTGTGGCGAGCGCGCAAGCACATATATGGTTTGAGGAGGAGTCCGAGAGCTTGGAGCAGGCTAAGGGACGACACCATCCATGGCAAGGAGCTTGCTTACGATGGAGGATCCTTTGTGGCAGAGCTGGTTCCAGATGAAGAAGGACTCTTTGTTCTACGAGATGTTAGCTCACAAGAGGTCATAGGCATCGCCGCAGTCTACGTCGACGACGTTTTAGTGGTAGGCCAGGCATCGGCAGTCACCGCCTTCCTGGACTTTGTTGCAGCGACTTGGAATACAAAACTCTCAGGATTCATCAGCCGTGAGGGCCCTGAAGAGCTTCGAAAGGGAGACTTCAGTTTGAAGCGGGCTCAAGAGTTGACGTTCATCGGGCTTCAGATTCATTTCGAATCTGACGGTGCTGTCAAGTTCCATCAGAAGAGATGGGTTCTGAGTGAGCTACATCAGAGGAACTGGATACATCTTCGTGGATCCCAGAGCCTTCCACAGGTAGAGTTTGTAGGAACGGAAGATCCGGAGAGTCCTGGTTACGCCACGGCTTTGAAGGAGGCCCAAACCGAGCTGGGTTGCCTACTGTGGGTAGCAACCAAGAGCAGAGGGGATCTCCTGTCTGCTGTGTCAATAGCAGCCTCGCATCTGCACAAGTGCCCGACGCAAGTCTTGAAGGTCGCCCACGGTTGCTGGCGATATCTTCGGGGAACCCTAGACATTGGAGTGTATTTTCAGGGCTCAATCGCTAATACATCTCTTGAGGTGTGGAGCGACGCATCTTTCGCTCCCGAGGGGAGTAGATCACGCTCAGGCGGGACAATCACCTTGTCTGGCTCGCCTTTGGCATGGTGGAGCTCGAAGCAGGCAGTTACGGCGTGGAGCGTCTGCGAGGCAGAAACGGACGCTCTGGCGCTTGCAATGTCAGAAACGACGAAGATCCTTCCATTGCTTGAGGCCCTTTCAGGTCGACAGTTTGACTCACACGTGAAGATGTTTGGCGATAACTCAGCAAGCATTGTCGTGGCGAATCGAGAGACCTTCTTTGTGAAAACTTGGAGGACGCGTGCATTTGCTTTGAGGGCATCATGGTTGAGAGACCAGCTCAGAGATCAGAATGTCCTGTTGCAGCATCACCCTGGTGCTACGCTGATTGCAGACATGTTAACGAAAGTCTTGTCGAAAACGAAGCTGGCTGAGCTTCGCTCCCGCGCCGGTTTCAAGTAGAAGTTTTGTCGTCACACGTGAACACCACGAAGAGCTGATAGGACAGAAGCTGCTGTCCCGCACAGAGGTTGTAGCCGATGTCATGTCCAGTTCTTGCATGTCTGATTCTTGCCGAAGGAATAGTCCAGTAGGAATCCGGAATTTATTTAGTGATAACCGCTGCTGTACACCGTCAGTGAGCCACTGGACCTCAAGAACCTTGTGACACCTCGTTACAAGAAATGAAAGACCGAGTCACGGGGGTACTCGGCCAAGAGCTCATAGGCTGAGTCATGCACTGAAGCGTGTTTGACAGACATTCTTGAAAGACGGTGGGCAACTAGCCAGCGATAGTCTTTTGTGCACTCTGAGAGCAGCAGGTGGCCTGACTTTCAGTCCCCTGCTGAGGAGGAGTGTTGCTGTAGGGCCCAATCCCTACTTTTGGCAGGTGCACAAATCGAGAAGTGTACCGCAGGTGCACAAATCGAGAAGTGTACCACATCTTGTCTGGCAGGTGCATGACCCCTGCTAAGGATGACACGCACAAATCCGATTGGCTCAAGCACGAGCCCTATGAAGGGCGCAGCGAGGTGGGTGCGAAAAGCACCTTGGGGCATTGGGGTTTGGGTTGCTTGTTTGAGGGTCCTTGTAGTGCCTTGCTATCTTGCATGCTACTCGATGTACTATGGAGAAGTATGATCATCTAGATGACTTACCTATGCAGCTTAGAAGGCATCATGCAAGTCCTACTCCTAGTCACTATTCTATTGTTACGAACAGCCCTTCCCCTGAACCAAACACCAGAAATCAACAGGAGGCTTGCAGCTTCAAAATGAGATGCGACTCCGACCATGGCCATCGTGCTGGGCAAAGGCCTCCTCCGGCTCCTCCGGGGACTCCAGGACCCTGGGGCGCGCGAGATCCGAGCAGCCTCGGCCAAGACACTTTGCCAAACTCTCGCGATCTGTTGTATTCGTCACAGCGGAAATCGGTCTCGCGAGTTGCTGCCTCTCCCAATAAGTACGTTCAGGCAGTGGCTCGCCATCTGTGCCGCAGGCGTTCGGAAGAGTCTGGCGATCTCCTGTGGTTCTGCCATGTTCTGTGAGATAACACGGTATCCGTCGTTCCTGTCGCTTTGCTCGGCGTGCCTCCGCCTCTGCTGCAGCTGCAGCGGCAAGGCGATTGTCTGGCTCCCAGGAGTCGCGTGCCTCCTCGTCGGCTTCAATCAATCAGCCACGGCGACGAGACGAGTACGGTGAACATGTGCTCCATGCACCCAAAGTACGACCTCATCGAACTGCTATGGTTTGAGTACAGTAGTTGTGCTTGTTCGTAGCTTACATGAGTAGAGCTGGTTGAGGACGTGGCCAGAGCCACGAAATATGACGCACACCTCACGAAACTTCGGACACACCTGCCTTGACCTGAGGCTGCTGAGCAAGAGCTGACTAAGTAGCTTCCTCCCTGCTACCAGAAGCTGAATTTCACCTGCAGGGTCTCTGCAACCACTCGCTGGCGGCGGTTCAGTGCCAGGCCTGACGCTTCAAACACGCACTCTAGGGAGAACAGAAAACAAAACTTCAGAGTTCTGGTCTTGTAGTCAAGACCCTGCGCTTGTCGCATCCTTGCGACGCACGCAGGCATTGCTATCAAATGTTGTGCAGGAAAATTTCCATGCAGCTTGCTTTCCGAGACCCTGACAGCGAAAGCAGATAAAGACACGCCTAGAAAAGCCAATCCCATCCAAGGTGCAGCTGATCCGCTGCTGCTGCGCATACTGTTTGTCAAAGCGAGCCTCAATCGAATACTGTGGAATCCGAAACAGAATCATGAAGACATGCAGAGATGTTCTCCAGCCAGGCCTTGAAGGTCGCGTATCCGCCGTCTGCTTCTTTGCTCGGCCTCCTGTGACGGCTGGGCTCTGCTTCCTCTTCTTTGCCTAGTTGCTATATCCTTGCTTGTTGCATAAAGCTTCTGTCTGAATCCTTCTTCAGTTTGGGCAGTCAGGACGCTCCGAGAATGAGGCTTGTGTGTTCGGCGGCACATGCTTCAAAAGCTGCTCCCTTCAAACGGCCTTGAAACGTTTTGACAAGGTCTAGATTCCAGACTTCCGATGCGTAAAATCTCTCTGAAGGCCTGCTCGGGGTATCCGCCGAGCTTTCACCTTGCAGGCTGCCATCGCCTCCTCCTCAGATAGCGACGAGCAGTGGGCGGGCTTCCCTTTCCCTGCAATCCATGTCTAAAGCCCTGCCTTCAGCGTGGACCACTGGGGCGCCTGCAGCCTGGGCTCGAGGTGCTTGCGCTCCGCTTCTGCTCTTCGATGGCTCTCGGTACCCCACTGGCCGAGGCTTCCCCTTCCCCGCGGTGCTCAGCACTGCGGCAGCCGACAACGACCTGAGAACGAAGCGATTTTGCTTGCAGGCCATGGCCAGTGAGGGTCTTCTGCTCTGCATGGAATATCAAGTGCAACAGCCTCGCAGTCCAAGCCTGCGGCTTTGAAAGCCTCTGCTTGCGAAGATGAAGCCTGCAAGCGCGCTATGCCTTCCTAGTAGAAACTCTGAGCTTCCAGTTCGAAAGCTCGCTTCGGCAACCCGCTTCAAGCCAACCATTCAGGAACGCGCCCAGAAACCGCTGATCCTTTGCGAAACCGGCTGCTGTCCTGGAGGTTCTTCTCTCTTCGGTGACCTGGAACATCAGGCGTGCTGGGCGTACTGCTGAACAAGTCCGCTCTGTGCAAACCAACGTTGCGTCTCCTGAGTTACCGGCCGTCCATTTGCTAAATGGATCCAACGCTTCTTCAGCCGGCATTGTACATCTGCCCGGGCGGTGTTGCTGAGTGCACGGAATACCTTGCCTTGCTGCAGTGTAACTTGCAGGGCGAATTCAAAGCATGTTTGCTGTGCAACACAGATGGTTTCTGCGGCACCTATTGCATTGACACGTCAGCATGTCGCCTGTTGCTATGCTAGTCTCTGCATCGTGTTGAAGTTTGAATCCTGCAACTTGAATTCTGAGCCGGAAGCAATCGTGTGCGACAATCAGCTGCAAAGCAAGTACTTCTTCCGGTCGCCATGGCTGGGAACGAAGCTTCGATTAACGTGTTTCAACATGCAGCGAATGGCCGCAACCGTTTTTGAACGTGACAAGTACTGTAGCGAAACACACGAACGCAGTTTGCTGACTTCATGAAGCAGTGCACCCTGCAATGCAACGTCTCAGGCGTGTGGTCGAACATGCATCGGAACAAGTAAGAATGCCTGCCGAGAGAAACGCACAATCACAACACCGCCTGAGTGACGGCTGCGACCGGCTCAGTCGGGATCGCCCTGAGCACATGACAGATCTCCAAGAGCTGTACAAACTGGGACAAGCGCCATGGGCCCGAAGCGGTGGCTCCTTCCCCTCGCTTGATGTTTTCGCTCTGCCGTCTATTGGTCCCCTGCATTAGACACTAGAGTGCCGTCGTTGAAAGCACTGTGCTTGCACTGCAAATCACTTCTTGACCTCTCAGACAGAGCCCAGCCGCCTCCTCCTCGTTGAAGCTCCTGTGAGGGCAGAAAACACAAAGCCCGCGTCTTATGGTCAGGGAAACGATGTAGTGCTTGTAGTACAAACTGATGCAACATGACGGAAGAAGGTGCCTGTTTGTGTGCATATATATATATATATGTATATATATATATATACACACAACTGTTTGGTAGCATATGCAAGTGGATGCATATATGTGCATGTATATTTATATGTGTGTGTATGTATATGTATATGTATATGTAGGTTAAATATATGTATCGATCGAAAGAGGGATAGAGAGATAATCCGTGAGGTTGTGAGTGAAAAGGGAGAGAGAGAAAGTGCGAGAGAGAGAGAGAGAGAGAGAGATAGATAGAGAGCGAGAGTGTGGAGGGAGAGACCACCGACCGAACGATAGATGGAGAGGTGCCAGCGAGCTAGCTAAAAGAGGCAGTTGGGTAGCTACGCAGGGCCGAAGGTAGGCAGGTTGGTAAGCCGTAGTAGATAGATAGTTCGCATACATCTTAAATATCTTTTTCCATTTGCCCTTCCTTGCTTCCTTCCTCTTCTCTTTCGCGTGTGTGCGTCTGTGCCTGTTTAGCAGAGGCCCAGCCTGCGGCTCCGGCTGGGCCCTCTGCTCCAGGTGCGGGAAGAGGCACTGCGGCCGCGGCTTCTCCATTCTGCACCGACGGCGAAGAGACGAGACCTCAAACGAAGGTTAAGGACAATTATCGTGTGCCTGAAGACTCATATGCCGCTTGCTGTGCCGCATTCCCACCCGCTTTCAGAGTCCTTCGAGGACCTTCCCACCCAAACGAACACTCCGGCTTCATCATGCTTGGGCAGCAGCTGCTGTTGATCCTAGCTCGCTTGGTCCATGACGGAACTTGCGCCGATGCTACTAGTGTGACGGCTGACGTGTACAGGTCCAACTCGAAGGCATGTGTTATCAACTAAACTTATCCATTGTTTATATTACTTACTGGATCGAGGTGAGCCATTACAATTCCTGACCCGTGGGTTATCGATGCTTATCGGCACGCTTGCCCTCTACAAACAACTTTGCTTGATTTTCGTGCAGCATTGCCAGCAACATGCATCACTGCCGACGAGCAGTCCGAAGCCACACAAGCGCAAAGGCGCAAAGCAGAATCGGGCGCACGTTCCGCCTTTTCCACAGTCGTGCGGTGAACATGGCTGCAGAGATGTGCAGCCTACAGCTGGCTAATCCGCAGAACGCTCCGTCCCCCAAGTGCCCTTGGTTGATCAAGCTCTTGTCGGTTCGCATATCCGAGTTAGGCTGCGGGGCTCTTGTGGAGACGCTGGGACTAAAGCTTGAACGGCAGCGACAGATGCGCCGCCGCCCGTCATTAACAAGCCGAACGAAGTCGCACCCTCCGCCCGGAAAGACCATCTCTGCTGTCGCTCAGCTAAAGTAGTCCTCACAGGAACCACGCAGGGTCTTGCGTGCAGGAGAAGATAGGCTACGAGACACGACTCACTGAAGATTTCATAGCATCGTCGGCCTTCTCTACATTCTTGGCGAACTGCGCCGACCCTGGTTCAGTCTGAGCAACTTGAGATTGGAAGTTCAATCCAAGCTTCTTAGGGACAAGCGGCAGCACGTGCAACATGGGCCCAATCCCGGACACGACTCGAACAGGAACAAGCTTGTCGGCGCCTTCTTTGATCTCATCTCCAAGCGCATCCCATTCAGCCCTCAGCGACGGGTGCGGAAACAGTTCGGGTTGATGGTTCAAGCCAACTTCAACACAAAGTTTACCCCAAGTTGCTTGAGATGGTCGCTCCAGTCGCCCCAAGGATCGTCGTCGGATCGCTCTCGCTCTCGGGACTTCCGCCGAGCCTCGCTTAGGCTGACGATTGGGCGAGCGCTTTGCTCGCGCTCGCAAGGCTGGCGCCTTTTTCTCCTTCTGGGGCTCGGCTGAACGTGGGACGCCATTAAGGATGAAATCGGCAGCCTGACGAGCTTTGAGGGAAGCGCTTGTTAAGCGTTACTGAGCCAGATAAGACTGTGTAACAAACAACCCTCTCTTGTTCCAAGCCCCTGCTTACCCAGGACACGCCTTCTTCAAGTTCTGCTTCTTCGCTTTGCAGGCCTTGTTGGAAGCTTGGCAGTCCTGGCAGAAAAGGCCCGCCGCTCAGAGCGGCCAAAGAAGTGATGCGATGCTTCGAAGGCCCAGCCCGGCCTTGGAGGCCTCCACGTCTCGGAGCTGTGAACTGTAGGCCTGGCCATTGCCGCGAGTCTGCGCGGACATCATATATACATACATACATATACATACATATATATATATATATATCCTGAAACCAAGCCTCGTAACATGTTCAAACTACGTTCAAGAAGACACGCCGCCTTCCTAACATCCTCGGGCGGCGTGTCGCGCTCCACCTCCAGGATCACCTTGGAGCCAACGATTTGCATACTCAAGTCCCTGACAAATTATGTCTGCGAAGGTCAAGGGTAGCACGTCCTATCTGGGCTTTGAGCGACAGGTCACAACTAATTTGACAAAGAATTGCGATGCCAAGATGCATATGGATTGCCCGCTGTTCCTGCCAAGTGAGATTACTCTACGATTGCTCGCCCCTCCCTGACCGGCTAATCTCGGTCCTGCAATTCTCTGCTCCAGGTCCACCAACCCGGTGCCGTGGAGAAATGATGGGAGCTGCGCGCAGATCAGCAGATCGAACAAGAACCCTCAGAGCCCTCAGAATCCCCTCCCTCTCTTCGGCTGCTTCCTCTGAACGGCATGGTGTTATGCCCCTGTCGGGTGTCTTTGCGTGTCGGGCACGCGAATCACACAGGCCCTGCAGGTAGCAGGCGTCGCGAGAGTTGGTTTTGCTGTGGTGCATAGTTTCGTTGAAGCATTGCAACAAGAGTACTTGTGCAACCTTGAAGCCCCCCAATGAATGACGGAGCGATTCTGGAATGATGCCCTGAAAACGCTGCAAACTCTGTCTTGAGCCCGCCCCTCTTCGCGGCTTGCTTGCTGCTACCGTGGAAGCTGCGCTGCATGAACCCACACCCTGCTATGGCAATAGCTGACTCGGAGCTCGGCTCGGAAGACCAAAAGCAGAAACACCGTGATGATGACCTTGGTCAAAAAGCAGAGGAGCTGCTAGGCCCACGGACCATCCCCGCAGCATGCTTGTGAGCTGCTGCATTCCTTTTGTCCCGCTTCTCCCCCGAATAGAGTCTGAAACCAACCTTTCGAGTCAATGCCGGAAACAGGCTTTGAGGTAGCGACCCCGCAGATCAAGGGCAGCCGACAGCAAAGCCTGGGCGGCACGATCTGTTTCGTTAATACAACATGTCCAAGATCTTGCGCAATAGCCAAGAATTCATTGGCTCGCAGTGTCTCCGGAAACCACGACAGGGATGTGTGCATTGCCGACCACGAAGAAGCTACGTGCTCGAACCGTGAGATTCACAAATTCGCCGCAGAACAGCCGGTGCTCATGCACCGAGTGGCCGCCGGCAGCTGTTGTCCGGTCTTGCCACTTCCGCTGGCACTTGCCGGTTGATGGCCCCGACATAGGTCCTCACAAACTTGGGATTGGGCGAGGGTAGAACAAAAAGTTTTGGTGAGATTAGAAGAATGTTCATATCAGCCACAGGGCTGCGAAGCGCAAATGCACAAGTCAGTCAAACGGAGAAACCTACGTTTCGTTTCACCGTCTCGTGCTTGTTCAGGGGTGGTGGAGCTTTGCTACTGCCTACTGCTACAGCGACTACTACTGCTGCTGCTGCTGCTCCTGCTGCTGCTGCTGCTACTTCCACTACTACCACTACGACTGCTACTACTGCTACTACGACTACAAGTACTACCACCACCACTAACGCTACCAGCCTGTTGCAATGACTACCGCTGCTACGGAGACTCCAAGCACGACTGCGACTACAACGACGACCACAGCTACCACTACAACCACGACAACAAGAAAGTGCTGCTACAGCCACGACGACCAAAATGACTCCACTTGCCACTCCGATCACTGTCACAAGTAGGGTCACCATACTCTTATTGACCATATTGTTGTGTATTGTGTACATGCAATGTTACCGTGCCATGTTCATGCTCTTTTCGTTCGACTTCGGGTGTCGCGCTTCGACCGAGCCGGTGTTTACAGCTTTGTTGATGCTGTCCGTCGCTGTAGCTGCTGGTGCACACATCGGAAGTGTTCGTCAAACTCGCCGAGTAGCGGGATGAGAAGGAAGTCAAGGCACCATCCCACGCCCAGGAAGTTCCTCGGTCAGATGTCATCCAGTAATGCACGAATCCTTTTGCAAGTAGCTCCCGTCTTGGCACGAATTTTGCGACTGTTGGCCACTGCAGCTCTGGCTGTCATGCCAACTTCAGCCAAAGATCCCGCTGCAAGCCTGAGTTGAGACTGCACAGATCAGGCCAAAGCAGCCATACGAAGTGGACTTTGCCATTGGGAGGCTGCTGCTCCTATGCACAGAATCGCGGCCTGCTTCTAGCTAGATCACGGCCTTCTTCTTGCTGGAGCTTTGAAAGAGCCGACTATGCGGCCAGATAGCGGCAAGCACCCCGTGCAGCAGTCGATCCGTATAGAAAAGGTGTGCTCCCACCAATCCCAACCTGGGTCGGGGTGCATGCGGCTTGTGATGGGGTAGGGTACACCAATGTTGCTAGATGTTTCAGGCTGTAGCAGTTTCTGTCGCATGTCCCTGCGTTTGCTAACCGATATCAGAGTGAACACTAGCAAATCGATCCTTGCAGTAACAGCCAAGAAGCGTCAGCCAGAGGAAATACGCTGTGCGTGGATCCTGCACTCCAACCCCGTGAGACAATTTGTCTCTGAAGTTGCGCTCTGGCGAGCCTTGGTCTGGATCAGGTGCTCCACGCTGACTTTTCTGCCGTCAACCTGCAACTGTCTGGTAAGCGCAGCAATCCTACCAGGTACCAGTGCTAAACCCGCTCCTGGACGGAATCAGGCTGCGCAACCGGAGGAGGTACTGGGACTTCCCTCTTGCCACAACAGCAGCGACAGCAGCAAGAGCAGCACCAGCGAAGGGTCTGATACACCTGCAGATCTTGGTCCGCACAACAATTGCAGCTTTGCACGAACGCAAAAGCCGGCTTCGCGCCCTGCAGGTTTATGTCTGGTGAGGGTGAGAGGCAGAGGGAGAGAAAGAGACATACAGAGACAGAGAGAGTGAGAGAGAGAGAGAGGGAGAGGGAGAGAGAGAGAGAGAGATGCATGAATGCACGTGACCGATCCGTGTATTTCTGATCCTCGTGGAACCCTGGTGATACCCGAGGCATGAAAGTGCACGGAGATGTGCTACCAAAGGCACTCCCCAGATGGCAACCACGGCCAAGCCAAGCACCTGCCAAGATACAGCAAGATGACAGCAGGTTAAAGGCAGGCTCATTTAAGACCGGCAGGCTGCGTACTCACAACAAGAGTCTTGCATGCTCTCATGTGACAACGTGATCTCAGTGTACATCTATGGACCATCTATGGGACCTGCATCAGGGGTCATTGTTGAAACCTCCTGGCACACTTTCTTTCAGGAGCCATCGGGCCTGAAGGGATTACACCGTTGGAACCATGAAGTGTGGCGTGTGCCTGCAGCTCGTTGCCCTCCGTGGTGGTGATGGCCATGGCCTATCACAGCAACATGCGTTGAAAAGTCATGGCTCGGCCTGGCTCGGGCTTCCTAGTCAACACCTCTGGTCGCACCACCTCGCCTGGCAAAGTGGACGGCACGCCGGCGGCAACAAATTCTTGGAGCACGCTCCGGGATGCTCTATGCGTTTGTCTGCTCGCGTCGATCTGGCGTGGAGGGAAAATTCAGATCTGATGATGCCACGCTTGAGGATGAACCTGATGAACCATGCTTGGGCCAAGTGTCTGCAGCATGAATCCCGTAATCATGCCAAACCCGGAAGCCTCTTGACAACCAAGCACACCGAGCTCCACCCACCGCTTCATTGCAGTTCTGCACGACAGTGCGACGGGCTGCTGCTTGCGTTTCCTGAGCGGCTTCACTAGTACAGTGTCTGCGACACGTCACTGGGAGGTGGGCAGTGGCAAGCCCGCAGGCCCGTGTGGTGCCATGTTAGCTTCAAAGTCCAAGGATAAAGGCCTTAGCTTATTATGCCAGCGTTGCTTGCCACTGAGCTGCCTTGGTTTCCATCGTTCCTGTGGAACTCTGGGACCGTTATCGACCACATAGACACCAAGAGCTGCATGGGTCCAATGCAAACTCTGCTTGCATCAATTACGAAGAAAACGTCGAAGCTATGCATGAAAATGAATTGGCGAACTGAATCCGAACCGCAGAGCCGGCGCAGGTGTTGGGACCAAAAACACACCTTCGGAACCCGGCTGCTGTGACAACTCCGCGCCGGGCTGCATGCGTGCTGGCAGCTCGCAAAGCTTTGCTTTGGCAGTCTTGCTTCGCAAGTCTTGCCACTTAAGCACATTTGCTCTATCGAAGTTGTGCGCGACTACTTGCGCGCTGAGGTGAAATGGTTGAAAACCCGGTTGAGGCATGGCTTGTGAAAGCCTCTAAGAAAGATCGTTGATTCCGACTCAAGGCGGAAAGTGCAAGAGACAAGATGCGATGGAGGCGTATCTTCATGTCGGAGCAGCCCACTTGTCGCCTTTTGGGGCCTCCTGGGGGCCCCAATTGAAATCTCACTTCACCGAAATGACGGGGCCGTGAATGGCACCACTCCTCGCAGCGTCAAAGTCAAGAGATTCCACTGATTCCATCTACATTGGAACGACACATGGCCTGCAACATCTTCCGCGATAGTAGCATGGATTCCTGAACCTCTGACTTTGCTACACTCTTGCTGAAGGAAGCAGCACATGTTCAAACACAGCGTGCCCTTGCTTGTCCTGTTCTCCAAAGACAAAATGAGCTCTTCTATGCCCTTTTAAACCAGGTGCAGGGGTTCAATGGTGCTGCAGGCTGCTCACGGATTGAGATCGGTTGTGGCCGAGATTCCGCTGGAGCCCCGCTTAGCCGGTCCAGCCGCTGGACACTCCACGTGCCTGGCACGGGGGCTGAAGAGCTGTTTCTGCTGTGCTTGCTGCACAGACGGCCGAAAACCGTTCAAATCTCTTGCACTTCGTGTCGGGGCGGAGCCTTCTGCACTGCCTTCAGTGCAGAGCCCGTTGCCGCAGATGCTGCGGCCAGGCGCTGTGCCGCAGAAGTCGGTGCTGGAGCCTCTCCACACAACCCGACAGCCACAGCAAGAACGCTGACGAGGAATAAGTCCAGTCATGTATGCCACAAAGAGATTCGAAATGACGCCAGCGCGAGAGTAAAAGCGGTAGTAACTGGCGTCAGTTTATACATCGAAATGGTCCTGGGCTACAAGCCCAGTCATCATTGTCGTCGTCATCCTCCATGTTCGTATCATACTCAGATGTCTGCTGTCCTCACCATCCTCACAACTGTGCATCTTCACCTTACCTTACTAGCCACCACTACCACCATCACCGCCGCCACGGCCACCGCCACTAGCGGTAGATCATCACCCCCACCACCACCGTCACCGTTTCCGCCATCATTATCATGTTCACTCTCGCCAGCATCACCACCAATACCACCACCAGCACCAGTGTGGTAGCCGCAGTGCTAAAAGTTGGAGGCGGAGGGGAAGGAGCAGCAGCAGCAACAGCATCGGCAGTAGCCGTCGTAGTGAGTAGTAGTAGTAGTAGTAGTAGTAGTAGTAGTAGTAGTAGTAGTAGTAGTAGTAGTAGTAGTAGTAGTAGTAGTAGTAGTAGTAGTAGTAGTAGTAGTAGTCGTAGTAGTAGTCGTAGTAGTAGTAGTCGTAGTAGTAGTAGTAGTAGGAGAAGAAAGTTGTTGCTGCCGTGGTCCCAATGAGAGGTTTTGACCAGGGGGAAGCCATGCTCAGAAGAGCAGCGGAGAAAATCAACCAAACAGCACTACTCACTACTCCTGCGCATCCAAACAACAACACTCTTGCAGACTCTTCGCCTGTGCACGGTTCCCTGCAGCAGAGCTTGGGCGTGCCCCACCAGTGGGCCGAAGCGGAGCACTGACCTGAGGATTTGCGGCTTCGCGCACCTCTGCAATGATGGAATTGGAGATAGAAACAGAGAGAGAGAAAGAGAGAGAGAGAGAGAGAGAGAGACAGAAAAAGAAACACAAAGAGACCTCACATGATACTGACAACGACAAGTAGCGGACGGGAGAAACAGCGACCAATTCCCCGCCTGCTTAAACCGTATCTTGCTTACCAAATAAATCGAGACCGATTCGGTCTGCAGGCCTGACCAGTTGTCACGTGGACCGGCTGAAGGATAGTAAGTTAATGAGCGATACCTCGAGGTCACTATAGCTATGTATAGCTGGTTTGAAGCCCAATGTTCGATGCCGCTTGTGCCCCGCCCAACCCACACGTGGATTCCCGTTTCCACCGAGAGCCTGCCTTGTCCTGGCGTTCAGGTGCACCGGGTGCTTTGTTGCCTGCCACATCGAGCCGGGCTTGCAAGGAACATGGCAAAGAAAGCACTTTCACCCTGTGCCTACATAGGTTCGTGCTGACCATGCAACATAACATCGACGCGAGTGTACAGGGACCTGTGTAGACAGGGAGTCAAACCCGAGATGCAGGCAGCAGCATCCGACATAACAACACGCCGCCTGCGCGGGATCCCACTGCTGAGGAAGGACGAGCAGCAGGTGGACCTGGAATAGGAGAGAGGAGGGGGCTCATGGACGGTTCAGGGCATGCAGACCTCACAACAGATCTCTACAATTTGTGAAGTGCTGTGGCGGGCAGCCCTAGGCGCGGCCTGTGGCTGCTGGACTTGCAGAAGCTCTTGTGCCCGGCGCAGGAACTTGGCTTAGCCTGGGTGTTGAATGGCGGCGATGCTCATCTACGTAAGGCAATACCGCAATACCGATCGTAGGCCAGGACACGGGGTTCACAGTTTCTCCCCTCGCAAACGATTCTGAAAGCAATGCTGGCAAGCCGAGGACCCGAGAGCCCGTTTGGCTGGCCTCGCTCTACAAAGGTGCCTTCGAAGAGCTAAGAGCGGTCCTGTGCTTCTGTGCTTCTTTGAAGCAGGTTTAAGACAAGACCGCAGAGTTGAGGTCGGCCAAGAAGTGTTCAGGTGAGGGCGGGTTCATCTGTGCATCCATGTCGGCGTCCGCCTGCGGCAACCGACATATCGGCAAAAAACTGGCAGCGAGTAGCTTGAATGCTTGGTCTTCCAGTTTCCACAGGAACAGCTGGGCTCCGCTTGTCATGGACCCTTACCAGCAAAGAGGGAACTCCCCTTCAAGACTGTAAGAGTTAATTGAGAGTTAATCTCAGCCAGGCCCAGGCCTTGCGTCGAAGCGCCAGCTCATGAATGCGTGCCACGTGGAAACTCCACCCAAGCAGGCAGGCCACGTACCTTAAGATCGCCGCGAGCGCCCTCACACGCTCAGAAATCCGGACAATCCGCGCGTCAATGCCCACCCAAAGAAACCATGCCAACTTAATCGCCAGACCTTGCGAGTGAAACTAGAAGAATAGCTCTTCAGGGCAAGACAACAGAAGCAAGCTCATGAACATTTGAGAACCCCCCCTCTCCACAGATCGTGTTTGTATGTGCTCACCCACGACAGAATCATCTGAAACCTTGAACATGGAAATGGTCTATGTTTATCCAAACAGGATCCAGGGTGGCATTATTTTACGGCCCGTCTTCGTAGTATACAAATTGTCAGAACCACCCTACACTCCCGACAAAAGCGTCAACCGCAAGCAACTGTCTAGCCATGTCTTGCATGTCTAGGGTGCAGTTCGCAGGAGGCCAATGCACTCCAAAGCCACTTGGACATCCAGAACCTTGAGAGCCACAGCCACAGCCCCAAAGACTCTTGCTTGGGCTGCTGAGACATGTGCGAATCCTCTATACAAGGCGATTCCGAGCTGACGAAACGGACTTAGTGAACTCAAACCAGAGATTGGATTCAACCTAACACTGCTGGGCACAGAAGGCGTTTTGGTCGACGAGCAACACATATGGCCCACAGATGTCGGCATCGGTGCGTCTCAGCGCATGGGTCCTAGACACAGCGGGCTGCAGAAGCATGAAGGAAGCGGCGGCAAGCGGGCAAAAACCACTGCAATTTCAGGATTGATACCTGCAGCCGTCCTATGAAGTTTCAATCCCTCAGGTCCAGAACATGCCAAGGAAGGGCGTCAGGAGCAGCAGAGCCTTCAAACCACTGGCAATGACCGTGATGCCGATGCTGCCTGGGAAGGAAGTCTCCCATGTGCCAAAGGAGATGTTGTGGTGCTAGGGCTCCGAGGGCTGGGGAGCACCCAGTCCTCCCAGCCTCCGTTCGCACAGTCCACCATGAGAACTGCCAACCCAACTGCTCCAAACCACCTGCCAAAGCCGCAGACTGCAAAATACTTTCCGAGTTCTGCATTCGTGAACACTCAGAAACTGTGTTGCCCGGCACAGAGGACTAGTGACAGGAATTGACCATGGAATGACCGTTGCTCTTTGCCCTCTGGGGCACACGAGCAGCGCATCCAGGTCGAAGGGGCACCGGTCGTCTCCGTGCTCGCTCCCTGCTTCTCTGTTTCTGTTTCAGATCAGCTTGGAGGTTTCGATTTTTTTGAGGTTTTTTGACCGAGTGTCGGGGTTAAAGCTTGGGATTCTGTAGCGACATGGGCTTTGCAGAGGCTTGGGATGTTGAACCTTGCCTCATCGAGCATGATGCATGCATCGGCAGCCGATTGCAAGCAGGCTGCGGCTACGCAGACCACTTACTACAGTATCACTGCAAGAACTGTTTCAGGTGGGGTGGGCTTATGCGCGAATGTGAAGTTCAGGCCGGATCACCCATGAAGATCACCGTGAGGAAGAAAGCCGACGGAAATATCAGAAGCAGGAAGTACACGATGTGAATAGCCTGGGTAATGCTTCCGCTGAAAGTTGCTGCCAATCCACAGCTCACAGCCGGAGCCTCCACGGCATCAATTACGTCAAGCAGCGACTGCCAGCAGCAGCACGCATGCTTGGCTGGCACGGCTGGCAGACGTCTCCTGCACTGCACAGCACACTGGGCAACGCGCTTCCAATCAGGGGCCTAATGAACAATCCGCTTGAAACGCCAACGTGCCGAATGCTGCCAGTGCCGTCTCAGTCCTTCCGCGCCGACTGGCCGCCCAAGCGGCTCGGCATCGGCAGTGTTCGGGGAAGATCCATGGTCATTCGAGCCAGCTCCTTAGCCGGAGTCTAAATCTCCGCCCGGAAACTCTCTTGCTGTACGCTGCGCCATTGAACAAGCAAGTCATTCCTTCCGGGCGCAGCTTTAGGGTTCTAGCCCGGCGGCTCAAGATCGCCTTTGTCGATCGACAGCGACTGAACTGTTTCAGCAAAGTCGCGTGCAGAACGCATCCGTGATGCTCCTGCGAAAACTGTAGACCACGGTCACGGCACCCCAGCTCTATCCATGACTGCAGTTCTACACATTCACAAGCGTCGAGCTTCATCCAGACGGCTTCTATTGGTCGACATCTTGTCGCGCTCAACTTAGCGGCTCAACAAGTTATCCATTGTGGCAGGCCGATGGCGGTTGAATGTGGTCCTCTTGAAATCCACTCTCTTGCGGGACACAGGAGAGGAAGCTGTGGGTTAGTCAAAAGCATTTGGGTAGCCTCGTCTTGGGATATGTGTCTCCGGCCTCATCTGAAGGGACCCACCGGCGAACAGCTGCTGCGAGAACCTCGCGCCACTGCGTATCCTGGACAGGTGCACCCCCAAACTCAGATCCGACTTCAGCAGAATACTTTGGAAATGGTTAACAGCCTGTGTGATGTGTTTGTGGGAATGAGAAGAACCCCTTTTCTACAGGCTGCTCCCAGTATCCCAGCCAAGGCTGGGTTCGCAAGGAGGAGCTTAACGAAACAGCGTCTACGGGCAGTTTGCGCGGCCGCTTGCTTGAGTTGGGGATGTCAAGTCTTTCCGGCAGTAGGAATGTCACCTCTTGATCTGAAGCAAACTTTTGGAATCTCTTGGAGATGCCTGCTAGGGACTGCGCCATGCAGCCCTACTCGTTGTCAAGAGCTTAAGTGGCTTAACCTGGTCAGCTGGTCCTCACGCTGGATGTTTGCATACCAGCAGCCCAGGCCCCACAACCTCAGAACGTTCGATGACGAATTGACTGGTCGTGAGAGCTCACAGATGCTGCTCCTCCCAGTTTCTTCGGGTGGTGCATGATCTAAGCACAGTTGCTTTAACTTCAGGAAGTTCCGATGTTGTGAAGCTTTTTCATAAGGGCAGTGGCCCTTCTCATGTGACATGTGAACACGTGACTTCAGTCATTGCCGCTGGGAGACAGCTCTTCCCTTGAGCACGACTGCGAGGCAGGAACGCCCTCGCCTCGCCTGAGCTGCTCTTGGAATAGGGCCGTAAGCCGCACCTACCGAATGAGCTCCCATTGCCAGGTTCAGACATCTCAATTTAGTCTTCTTCTTGTGCGACCATTCCCAGAAACTCAATCTGCAAGCTGTGATAAGGCAGCAGCACCAATTGTGCTTGCCCGGGCGCACAAGCCGCGCCTCGCGCAACACCAGCTGTGCCTGTGGCAAGATGCACTGGCGATTTGTTCTGCAAAGCGCCAACCATCGCAGCCCGCACAAACGAAGCTGTAAGGGCAAAAAGGGAATCAGTTTCGGTCTTCTGCCTGCATTTCGGCAACTCGGCTATAGCAAACACTCGCATCTCTGCACCTCTGCGGCATGGACAGGGATCCCGCCGTTCAGAGATTCCAGCAGGGCTTGAAGATCCGGTTGGTTGGAGGTCACCTGGGATGTGCTTTCGTCCATGCAACAGATCTTGTCTTTGGAAGCACACAAAAACCGGAGCTGCAAAGCTGCTTGAAGCCTGGTCGCTGGCATGGAGGCCAGAGGCCTCGCAGCATCCACCATGAGGCTCCGATAGCCGTGGAGGCAAAGCATGCCATAATGAAGCTCCTCGACCTCAACTGGGGCTCAGCATCACGAGCTTTCTAGGGAACTCTGCTGCCGGGAGGGCTGTCACACAGCCATCTCCGTCACGGTCGGCAGATCTGAGCGCCAGCTGCAGCTGCCGCGCCGCAGAGTCCCTGGGGCCGGTCCGAGCATTCCGCGAAATCTTCCACGAAAATCTGAGCCCCAGCTGAGCTTCGCGCTCGGCAGCTTCCAGGCCCTCAGCATCTCGAGACTCCCAGAGATCGATCTCCAAGGACGGGAAGAGGAGGTTGAAGTACCAGCGAAACTCCTTATCAGCAGGCAGCTGCGTTGCAAGTGAGCCTGGAAACTTGAATCTGAAACCACTTCGGATGCAGGCGTCCGTCTCGTCTGCCAGCGGCGTAGGCAGTTCGTGGCGCTGCCTGCAACAGTGCGACACAGTGCTACTTAATTAGCCAGGAGGGTCAGCCTCCGAGTTCAACGTTTAGTACCGTTTTACACACAAGCCCTAAGACAACGCCTTTGCTTCCAACCGAATGCAACCACAAGCCGCTAGAAACAGCGAACTGCACAGCGGCAGGTCGAATTTGCTGATCGATGATGCAGCTTGATATCGCTGAGGTGGCGTGCAGCACTGTGCAGCGCTGTGAGTCTAGGGCACTCAGCGCCAGGCTTCGGCAATTGCAACATATTGCAACGATTCAGGCCATGTAGTGAGTGCATGGGGCATGGCAGCTGCCAACGCCACCAGCGTACCCGGGCATCAAACACATATCCGAGACGGTGGGCTCTACGACAATGCTGCACCACTCACCGCCCTCGACATGATGCCCTCATGTTCTCAAGCTTGAACCCACGCAGGAGACCAAAGCTTAGCAACCAGAAGATGGAAGTTGGCATGGGCGAGGCAACGACTAGACACAATATGTCACAACCCGACGACGAGCCAGCATCATAAGCATCAACAGGGGTCCGCTCAGCAGAAAGCTCTCTTTCATTCTCTTTCGCCCCATGACCGAGAAAACTGAAAGACTGCTGCAGGCAGGCGGGATGCCGTGCTCTTCGGCCCGGGTGGCGTGCCATGGCCCAAGCCAGCAAGATCTCCTGCTTTCAGCATCGATTTCATTTGTTCCTCTCTGCCATGTGATCCTTCTGTCAGTCTTCATTGCCGCCCTATCCGCCCAAGCCCACCTACGGAAAACGCATCTACAACAGGACGGTGCCGTACGCACTCGAACATGCCTTGCAGTACCATCATGTCCGTCCTGCGTGTTCCACGCATCACGCACGACTCTGCGGCGAAAGCATGCCGAGCTCCTGATCATGTAACAGCAACAGAAGTGTGCATCACTGCGGGTTGGCTACATTGCATCTCCAAATCTGCTTTGCAGGCGGCAGAGGGTGCTCATCACCGTGTGCATCATGTCCGTGCTTGCCACTTGCCATGGGGAAAAAAAGGCAAATGATCGTCACCTCTGATTGAGTTGCATTTCGTGAGGACAATCGCCGAGTGCCATCACTCTCGAGATTGGATCGAAACCCATTTCAACACGCTGATAAAGGACCGAGGCTGGAAAATAGAATCCAAGACAATCCAGGTTCAAAGCTGTGTCCTGACACGGGGCGGGGGCATCTCAACCGAGAAACGCGGCGCGGTCCTGGACGATGCATGCAGGCTGCCCTCTTTCTTAGAGAAAGAAGTTTACACCCAACAGGTTCGGCAGCCTTCTCTGGAAAGGCATCGGTGTAGACAATTTCGGCCCCAAAGGTGGTGCTTCCTCAGCAACGCATTTTTGTCGCCACTGCGGACATGGAGGCCCACAGGCAGCGTCAAAGCGCTCCATTGAGAAACAACCGACACGAGAGCAAAGCTACGCGAGAATGAAACCACCATCTTTGATGGCGCTTCACTCAGCTGCATTTGTTGTCATGCCAAACAGGCGGATGAGGAAAGAAGCGCAGTTTCTGTCCCATCCCACACAGGGCAGGAATGCAACCTATTCCAAAAAATCACAACTGTGGCATGGATATATGCACGAAAACCGCTGCCGCCATGTTGATAAATTTCGCCGTTCTCTACACACGAGTCAACGGGTGAGGGATCAAAAAAACTACATAAGGATCAAAAAAATAAATGGAAGGATCGAAAAAGTAAAATAATGATCAAAAAAATACATCATTTAAGTACAGCAGTTCCTGGGGCAGAGGCATCAGCAAATAATTAAAGTACGCATCCAAAAAATTAAAGTATTTTAAATAAAGCACTTTTTTTCCAAGGGAAAACACCATTTTCCTACGGATTCTCTTTCATGTCCTCAGGATTTGCTGGGTTTTTCCTCGGGAAAACACGATTTTCCTACAGATCCCGTGTTATTTCCTTAAGTGTTCCTTGGTTTTTGCTTGAAAAACACGAATTTCCCATTACTTATGGCGTTCGTGTCATTTCTTCAGGTTTTCAGAAGGAGAACATTTTCAGAAGGAAAACATACGTTACCTTGGTAATTCCTCGGGAAAATCAGATTTTCCTTACAATATCGCATTTAGGACGGATTTCGTGTTGTAATTGTTGCTGGTGTTGTTGTTGTCGTTGTGGTTGTAGTTGTAGTATGTTGTAGTTGTAGTTCTAGTAGTAGTAGTAATAATAGTAGTAGTAGTAGTAGTAGTGGTAGTGGTCCCTCATATGTCTAGAACACGCCTTCTCATCTGGCGTTTCCTGCTCATAATATATCTTAAACACGCTCCTTCATGTGGCGATTCCGGTTCCTCATATATCTTAAACACGTCTCCTCGTTCGCCGATTCCGGCTCATCCTATATCTTAAACACGCCCCCTCAGAGGCGATTCCGCTTCATCATCTATCTTAAACACGCCCCCTCATTTGGCGATTCTGGTTCAGCATGTATCTACAAGGGCTGAGCCCCCCCCCATTTGCAAACACAATGCTCGTGTGATGGGTTTCAATCAAGCCATATGCTGCAAAACAATCCTGCACGGCTTAAAACTGCGGGGGGGTTGGGGGGGGGGCGCAGCCCCCCCACTTGCAGACACAACGCTCGCATGGTGCCGCGTCGCCGCGTCGCAGGCCCCCCCCCCCCCGAAGCCAGGCGTCTCGTCCAATCAAACAGTCACACGTCATCCGCGTAACTCCCCCCCCAAGCCAGGCCTCGCCTCTCGCCTTGGCAATCGGGGGTGGGTGCAGGATGGATAACCCACAATAGTGGAACCACAAGACGGCGAACCACAGGGGCGGGGTGGGGAAGGATAATCAACACAGGGAACCACCGGGCCTCTTCCCTTCCCCTCTCTTCGAGCACAAATTATGAGACTGTTGTGCGCAATGATGTTGATGTGCTAGTCCCAGTGTGGCTATTGGTGGTACCTTTGCTCTTCTGTTGCTCTGGGCTTCGGCACCGCATGTTCATCGCTTTATCTAGTTGAAAACCGTGCTGGGCTTGTGATGTTCTTGCGAAAACCATATCGACCGCTGTCACTCCAAGCCAAGTTTCGGTTGGGTTCGCTACAAGTAAGCTTGAGCACGTATTTGAATGGTTTTCATTCGGGACTTTTGAGCAAGGGACCTGATGAGAGTGCGGATGGGGATCATGAGCACCATCTTCGTCATTATCATCACCATCATATTCATCACTATCATTGGCTTTGGAGCTCAGGGCAGGTCGGAGTTCAATAGAACTGTATCACATCCTGCGGTCGAAACCCTTAGCAACCGGACGCATAGCCATGGACGGCAGCGCAGCCGACCGCAACCACAACCCACACCACAGGGAACCACAGGGGGGAATGGGGGGATACCATGGGGTGGGGGGGGGAGGGGGGGCCTAGCAGCGCTGCACCACGCATGATGGGCTTCGAAAACACTGTTTGAATCAAGCTTGCGCGGCTCGAAAAGCGCGGCGGTGGGTCTTTCGTTCTTCCGTGCCTGTTCGTGTCTTCCGATAGCACACTAGCATCATATAACATAGTAGATCATAATAACGACATAAGATGATTCGACATCACAAAAATACCGTGACATTTTCTGGCATAGCATAATAACATTGCTTCTTTTAGCATATACTAACATAATAAAAACAACAATACAATATACCAGAATATAACATAGAACAAAACAACATCTTAATTTATAGTGTAGTACATTGTAACATAGTACAACATAGTGTGTATATATACAACACAGTATTTAGTATATTATATAACATTAGGTTACATTATGTCATATTATGTTATTATATTACTATATTACGGAATATTCGATTCGACTATGTGGTATCCTATTGCTTGTATCTTACTTTCTGCGATTTGTTCATATTCTTTCTCTTTCGTCTTTTCCAACGTTGCTTGATTATTCTGGATTTCTTTCTTTACTTCGCTCGTTCATTCCTTTTCTTTCTTTCTGTGGTTCTTTCTTTATTCATTTTATACTCCCTTCCTTCCTTTCTTTCTTTCTTGCTTTCTTTCTTGTATTTATTTCGTTCTTTCTTTCGTTCGTTCTCTCTTTCGTTATTGCTTTCGTTCTTTCTTTCGTTGTTTTCTTTCGTTCTTTCGTTCTCTCTTTCGTTCTTTCTTTGTTTCTTTCCGTCTTCCTTTCTTTCTTTCTTTCTTTCTTTTTTCGTTCTCTCTCTCACTCTCTGCCGGGCGTAGGGGCGGATCAGCGCCCCCGGGCTCTCTCTCTCTCTCTCTCTCTCTCTTGCTTGCGGGGCGGCCCTACTTCCTTCCTGCCTTCCTGCCCTTTCTGTTGTTCCTTTTCTTCCTTCCTTCCTGCCGTCTCTGGTGCTTTAATTTTTTTTGATCCTTATTAAATTTTTTAACCCCTATCCCAGTTGGGGAAGCACCTCCCACAAAGTTTGCAGCCCGGCGGCGAGCGGTGTGGACCCGGATGCGGCGCCACTCCCTCTCGCACTACGGTCTGGCGGCGGCCGTCCAGGAACTACTTCAGCTTACGCTTACAACCCTGAACCGAAACCAGGTTGGTCCTACAGCGGCAGCCCTCCAACGTCGTGAAGTCCCGGATCGGGCGATCAGAATGGTCAACCCTGATGTGTCGCCAATGCATGCACTGAAGCTGTTGCTTGCTCGGAGCCTTCAACACCCTACTGCACACATTGCACTCCCATTCAAAATGGTCCCCAACCTTGCGCACCTTATGCTTAATCCTGTCCTCACGCCCCCGAAGAACCTGAGCACGATGAAGCTTGAGCCGATGCCTGTGGGCCTGAGTGTGAGCAAGCCCTGCACTGCTAGCAAACCCAACCACGTCACAGAAAGAGCACTGCCACTTCCATATCCGAGTTGACGCCTGCTGGGCCTCCGTCTGGCGCGAGGTCTCAACTGCGGGCCCTGCAGCCTGATCCTGAGCGCGTGGGACAGGCTTAGGACGCCCGTCCCTGCGAAGCAAGCCTGCCTTAGCCCGCCGAGCTTTGTCCTCACCTCGCGACTCAGTGCAGACGGCCCGACGTTGAGGGCGGGAACGGGCAGTCGCACCCCGATTCAGCAGAGCCTCCTCGTCCTGAGAGGTGAAAACAGCCTCGGAACCGCAGACGTTCAGCCTCCGCAGATCGAGCATGCCACAACCGCTGAAACCGTGGCTCAAAAGTCTGGCGCGGCGCCCGTGCCCCTCTGCATCTAGCAGGAGTGCCACAAGCACCCGCACCGACGGCACCCGCAATGAGAGGGTTTGTGATTTTGCCCCTCGCTTGCCGGTGGGATTCGGGTAACTTCATGGGATGAGCAATGCTTACGCGCCTGCCAGTCCTCAAGGATCGCCCCATCAGCAACCAAACCTGTGACGCGGGCCTTCATGGCCCCGTAGTCCGGAAAGGAGAACTCGTCCCCACCCCAGCCCGTTATCATGCTGCGCCACTGTTGCAAAGAACGGCGCGGTCTCTGCTTGCTTCGCACAGCATCCACGGCCCGGTCAACAGGAATGCCACCCAACTCCCCTAAGCCCAAAAACTTACTTTGACGGGTATCGTCCTCAGCCACTCTGCAGGCCTCAGGCTCGGCCCCGACTTCCAAGACGACGAAGCGAACTCGGCCTGGGAGGCCACCTCCGGCTGATAGGCGAAGCTTGAACGCTCAGCACGGGGTGCACCTTTGGAAGCCTCACCCGCCGTGGGAACAGGAGTCACCGCCCGAAAGAAGCACTGTATCTTCTGCTGAAGAAGAGAACCCACTAGATCCCCGGGCCGAAACTTCAGCCTCAGGAGGGCCGCGACTGGAGGCCTTCGCTCGAAGCTTTGAAGGAGCCGAGGCCGCACCGATAGAGGGAGGCTTCACGGAGAGCCCAGCGCAGCGAGGCCGCCGTCGCCATGGAACAAAGGTCCTCCTCCCCACCAGCTCGGAGGCCAACCCGCGGCCCCTCCGAAAGCTGCATCATTGGCCACCTCCCCTTTGAGCGCCTCGTAGTGTCGGCGGTGAAAACGGATGTATCGCGCCTTTCGGCGACCCCTGCCATTGAAAAGGTAGGAGCCCCGGTCAATAACCATTCGAATGGGGATGGCCGTGACCTCCAATGCCGAACCCCAAGCGCCCTCCTTAGCCAGTGGGTTCCAGGTATTTGTCGAACTCTTTCTCGCCCATGATGGTCTGCGCTGCATCCGGCGTGCCGCGATCCCAGACCTTAGCGTAGACGTCACGATACTTCCGAAGGTGAGTCGCAGCCGTAGCTCGCAGGACTCCCGGCCCTTTGGCATGGCCCGGGTGCCTCTGCCGAAAAGCATCCGACAACGCGTTGAAGAGAAAGTTGCCCTCCCCCGCGTTGGGCACGACCTCCAATCCCGCGATGAGCGGGCCCGTTTCCTCCTTTTTGGCCCTTTTTGTTGGCGGCTTCAGCCTCAGCCTGGCCTTCGCTTTTATTCTCCCCCGCAGCTGGTCGATCATCAGTGCTGAGACCGCCCTCCGCCCCGGTTTGCGGCGCCTCACGTCCCGAACTCGCCTCAAAGCCAGCCGTTTTCAAGAAGAGGTCCAGAGTGGGTTTGGCCGGACGTTGGGAATGGTCCTTAGAAGCCAAGATAGTGCGCCTTTCCGGTGCAATGCCCTCATGCCTTCTCCTGTCCACCCGCCCAATGTCGCAGGAAGCGAGAAGGGTGAAATCACCCGCATTCAACTCCATGTGTGATGTGACGTCCTCGCGAGTCGCCCGCAACTTCCAAGCCTTCTGGGGCAGAGGCATCAACAAATAGTTAAAATAAACATCCAAAAAAATTAAAGTCTTTTAAATACAGCAATTCCTGGCTTTTCCAATATTTTCCTACGGATTCTCTTTCATGTCCTTAGGATTTGCTGGTTAGTCCTCGGGAAAACACGATGTTCCTACGGATTCCGTGTTATTTCCTTAAGTTTTCCTTGGTTTTTGCCAGGAAACACGATATCCTATTGCTTATGGCGTTCGTGTCATTTCTTCAGGTTTTCAGAAGGAAAACATTTTCAGAAGGAAAACATACGTTACCTTGGTAATTCCTCGGGAAAATCAGATTTTCCTTACAATATCGCATTTAGGACGGATTTCGTGTTGTAATTGCTGCTGGTAGTGTTCTTGTTGTTGTCGTTGTGGTTGTAGTTGTAGTATGTTGTAGTTGTAGTTGTAGTTCTAGTAGTAGTAGTAGTAGTAGTAGTAGTAGTAGTAGTAGTAGTAGTAGTAGTAGTAGAAGTAGAAGTAGAAGTAGTAGTAGTAGTAGAAGTAGTAATAGTATTAGTAGTAGTAGTAGTAGTAGTAGTAGTAGTTGAAGTAGTAGTAGTAGTAGTAGTAGTAGTAGTAGTAGTAGTAGTAGTAGTAGTAGTAGTGGTCCCTCATATGTCTAGAGCACGCCTTCTCATTTGGCGTTTCCTGCTCATAATATACTTTAAACACACTCCTTCATGTGGCGATTCCAGTTCCTCATATATCTTAAACACGCCTCCTCGTTCGTCGATTCCGGCTCATCCTATATCTTAAACACGCCCCCTCAGAGGCGATTCCGCTTCATCATCTATCTTAAACACGCCCCCTCATTTGGCGATTCTGGTTCAGCATGTATCTACAAGGGCTGAGCCCCCCCATTTGCAAACACAATGCTCGTGTGATGGGTTTCAAAAAAAGCCATATGTTGCAAAGCAACCCTGCACGGCTTAAAACTGCGGGGGGGTTGGGGGGGGCGCAGCCATTTGCAGACACAACGCTCGCATGATGGGCTTCGAAAACACTCTTTGAATCAAGCTTGCACGGCTCGAAAAGCGCGGCGGCGGGTCTTTCGTTCTTGCGTGCCTGTTCGTGTCTCTTCTTCCGGTAGCACTCTAGCATCATATGACATAGTAGACCATAAGAACGACATAAGATGATTCGACATCACAAAAATACCGTGACATTTTCTGACATAACATAATAACATTGCTTCTTTTAGCATATACTAACATAATAAAAACAGCAATACAATCTACCAGAATATAACATAGAACAAAACAACATCTTAGTTTATAGTGTAGTACATTGTAACATAGTACAATATAGTGTGTATATATACACAACACAATCATCGCCATGAAGATCTACAAATCGGGACCGAAACAACTGCATCAGCATGGTTAACACGAAAATTGGAACACAAGAGATTTGGACAGCCTGAGCCAGTAGTTAGCATCACTTCTGGCGCACACACTATGTGAATCGAATGGAAACCCTACAACCCCCTCAACCTTTGGTAAACCCGAACGTCTTCGACAACCCGCCACACGGAGTGCGGGGCACAGCTACAGGGGCACCCTTTTACATGGTGGCACTGGAGAAACTCTACAATGGCACTTTATTTGCCGCCAAAAACCTGCAAAGGCCACGAAAATTCAATTGCCCCCAGCAGGCCCCCCACTGAGATACCTGAAAACGTTAGGAACTAAGCCCTGAAATGTTGGACCTCGTGTGGTCCTGAAGTTGGTTGCAGGCTACACGCAGTGCGGCGCCACTCAATGAAACCCCAACTGGTGAATCATATAGGCCTTTAACCCCAAATTTCCTAAACTCTAAAACTTCAAGCCTAGTTCTCAAACCCTAAACATCCCTCTGAATAGACTGGAAACCTTAAATCCTAAAGCCCTAGCCACGGCACTGGGTGGCTACGGCCGTGACCAGTGCTGGATGCCGATGGCAAGCCTGGAACATGCCAGAAGCCGCTTGCCAGGCAACAGCAAGCGAGATTCCGCAAAGTTCAGCGACCAAAACTGAAAACAAGAACAGTACGAAAATCACACAAGTATGCTAATGGTCAAGAACTACTAATAACTAATCATAATCATAACACTTACCACTGTCATGAAATGGTCAATAATTGTCAAAGACGATGGTCGTCTGACATGAATGCAGCTGCATGGACGCAGTATTCGATGAAGTTCAAGTTCATGACAATTTGCAGGTCTCAGCGACCTGGCCGGCTGATGCCCAGGATCTCCCGAACGGCACCGATCTCCTCCCTCGAAAGCCCATCAGCACGAATTCCGCTGTCCTGGACATCCCAAACACATCCCAAACACTTCCGCTCTTACGGCTCCGACTCGAAAAGCAAAAGCCTCCTGGTCCTGGGACGCGTAGAAGGGCGCGCTTCTTCGCGAGTCAGGGGCCAGGGCCACATCGTGCTCCAGGAGCGGCTTGGACGAGTCCTTACTGTACATCAGACTTCTGCGAGGACTGCGAGGCTATAGGCTCTTGGAGCCAAGCTGCTGGACTTAAAGCGAGATCCTCTGTGTCGTCGGCGTCACTCTCCGTCTCAAGAAGGCTCCTCCCAAAGCCTCCTGAGATTTCAGAAGCAGCCTCACAGATGGCCACCACCGCCTCGGCCGTCACCTCTGTGGGCAGCTCTGCGTTTTGCAGGGCTTCCCAGCACATCTCCTCCACGAAGCTCGGCTTCTCCAGAGCTTTCTTGGGAAAGTCGAAGAGCCCACAGCTGGCACCGCCGGTTCTCGCGAGTGGCAGAATGCAGGCGCCCCGGCGCAAGGCCGTGCGAGCTTGCTTCGCGACGCCGGGACCGCCCTCCAACACGACGTACACGTCGCCCAGCAAGCTAAAGATCTCCTGTCCAAACCAGAAAACCACAGGCAAAGGCTTCTTGCTCGAGATTCTGTAAGGAGGTCCTTTCTTTCAGAGATGCTCTCGCCGGCGCTCAGCTCCGTTCCGTGCCAGCTGCATGCCTGGCGCGCATTAGGGACCATCTGACCAGACCCAGACTGCTCAAGGCTGAGATTCGGAACATCAAACTCGCTGATCCCAATGTCGCATCGATCCTACTCCGCGCCTGCCCCTCAAGGACAAGGTTGTGCAGTATAGTTTCGCTGCATTGTCTCGCGAAGGCATTCTGGATGCCCGGCATTCCTTTCAGGGAATCACATCGAACAAGCCTGACGCTCTGGAACTCAAAGTGCTGAAGCCTGAAAGGCCGCCCTGATCCTGGTGAAACAGCACGCTATTTAGATCAACGTCGGCTGATTTCCGAACGAGCACAGTCACAAGCCGGACCTTCTGTGAACACAAAGACGCGCCCTTGCAGCTTTGAGGACAGGCCCTGCGCGATGAGATGTGCGAGCTCTTCGCTCTCCTTCCTTCGGGCAAGTGTCACCAATTCGGGAAATGCTGGTTCAACAACATCTCCCGGTCCCTGCCTCTGGACGGAGGTGCCCCCGAGGATGCAGATCCGCAGCCGTCCATCCGGCAGTTGTTCTGCCAGTTGGGCCACGGCAGCGCGGCTCCGCTCCGACATACACGCGGGAGGCGGGGCAAAGGCCCATCGACGATGCTCAAGCTCCAGGCTGCTGTCCACGGTTGCTCAACTAGTGGGCTATAGTAAAGCTCGTAGGTTCTGGAACCAAGGACTGAATGCTTCTTGCACGGCGGTAACGGTGTTCGATCAAGCTATGCCTACAGACCTCGGCTGCCGAGACAACGGAGACCGCCATCAGTTTCGATGCTTTCGCAAGAATGGTCTCAGAGCAGAGTCCCAGGGTCCTTGACAAGTCGACAACCTGAAGCGCTGATCGCCGCTCACCTCCGCCTGACCCTGAGCCTGCTGAGCCTGATGGCAGATTGCTCTGAGGCCGCGGGCGTGGAGGACAGCGCCGAAAGGTTTTGGCCCAGCTCCGCCAAAGTCGAGGTCGCATCTCAGATCAGAGCGGCTCCCATCGCGTCGGGGCCATGTCAACCACTTCGGCCAAGGAGCTGCTAAGGTTGAAGCCTTCTGCGGCCGCCGCCGCCCCCTGCGCCGCTTGGGGCGGCCCCTGCCTCAGAGACCAGCTGATATTTTCAACTGCATGCTCTCGGCGGCACGAGCACTGCTGCCATTACGACTGCCACGTCTGCCAGAAAATCGCTCGCCGCACGATTAGACTGAGAGGAGAAGCGCTTCCGCCCCCAGGCCTCGGAGGCGGACGGCTGGGCGGTGGTCCCGCCGGGAGTCCAAAGCTCGCCGCCGGACCCGAGTCCTCCGACGAGTTTTGCTTCCTAATTCCACCGTCTCAAGAGCCTTCAACAGGGCCCAGGCCCTGAAGCGGAAAGTCTGGAGCTGCGAATTTGCGTCTCACTTCTCTGTCTGTTGCTTGTGCCTCTGTTCAAGCTTTGGGCTTCGGACTTGTGGTCAAGCACGGGGGCGGGTCGGACCCGCAGATGTTGGGGTTGGAGCGTCCCTCTGTCTGGCATCTCGGATGGCATCAGAATCAGGAAATCAGCACACCAGTGTTTGCACGCTGCCCGGTCGATCCGACAGGTCTGAGCGCTGCAATCTGCCCCGAAACGCCAGCCTACCGCTACTCGAGAGCATTCACTACAGCCGGCTGGTCGGCTCGCGCGGCCCGGGCCCTGCAAGGATGCAACCGCAGGCGACCGAACTCAACCGTTTTTTTCTGCGGAGCTTCGCACCTCTGCCCAGATCTTTCGTTGAAGCCAGGAATCCGAGGAGTGCGACGTTGGTTTCGTGCGGCTTCTCCTGTGTGTTCCAGTGGCCGCAGTCCGGAATGTAGACGATCCCACGAAGGTCTTTGCAAGTCTTGCGAAGCGCGGCCGTCGAAGCTTCCATGCCACCGTTCGTGTGGATGACGTTGTCGAGCTCCCCAGCGATGAACAAGAGAGGCTGCCTTGCTTGCACCGGCTTCTGTGCACAGCTCATGGACTCAAGGAATATGAAGACATGGATGCCGTGACGAGTTGCAGGATTTTCCGTCCTCTCTTCTTCAACGGCTCCTGAACTTGTGCCCAATTTCGATCCAGGCATCGATAGTAGTTCAGCCCTCCTCGAAATCCTGAGTTGCTGCGGCAACGATTTTTCATCAAGAGTCACTGAACGAGCCTAGCAGTTCTGTGCCTATCTTGGGTGGCTGCCTGTTACCTAAAGCTGACACGTCTTCCCGTGCAATACCGGCAAATGAAGCATCCAATCGAAAACTACACGCACCGGACCACGAAGACAGCGACGTTGGCTCTCACCGAGTCGCGCTTTGAATGCGGTAGGAAATGCTACTTCGCCAAAACACTGCAACTAGGAAAGGCATGAACACGAGAGTAGTGTCAGGACTTCGACGGACAGGTCGGCAGCGTAACAGCAGGAAGCAGGACAGCGGCACTAGCTCCAGCATTAGCTCCGGCAAAGACGAGCTGCCCGACTTTCGAAACTCGTCGACGAAGCGGTCCAAGGCAGGACGGGGAAGCCAGGAGGGCAAAGGTGCCTCATTTTAACTTGTGAATGCGTTGTGGAATTTCACGCAAGCGCTGTGACGGTGGAAAGCTCAACAGCTCTCGCCCAGACCTCAGGTCTCCCAGGAAGTGAGATGTAACCATCCCTGAACCTGAACGCTTCTGCACGATTCTGCATGGAACCTACTGTAGACTGTCGACAGGGTTGCAGAAGCTCTCTATCAAGTCAAGCGCTACGGTACCAGCCCCTCAGGCAGCAACCCAATCCGTCTGTCTTCTGAATGAGCCTTGGCACCCCCTTGATCGGCTGCGGAAGGCGCGTGCGGCATCCACCACTGGAACGCTTCGGATCCTTGTTGCGGTCGGCCTGCGGGTGCTGCAACAGGCCGGCAAGATGGGCACAACTGCTTTCTTTAGCTTTCGACAAAAGGTTTTTTCGCGTACCTCCAAGGGGATGGCTTTCACTTCGGAAGTGTTCAATGCGCCAGAAAGGTAGATGCGGAGCAGGAAGTTCTCCGGGTCGGCGTCGTACTCCCGATCCGCCGGGCCGGAGACCGCGGATTCGTCAGAGACCGGCCAGGACTCCCCGTAGGTTTTGTGCTCGTTGTGGTAGAGGATGTAGTTGAAGTTTTCGCCGTATCTCGCGCTGAGTTCACGGACCGGAGGCTGCTGGCTGTGGAGGAAGAGCGGCGGCACGCTCATGGCACAAAGCCTCAAGAAGCTCCCTGTCCCGAGTCGCACCACCATGTTATCCCGAGATATCCCGAGCCGAGCAGCCGAGGGAAGGCTTCCGGAAAGAGGCTGCCAAGAAACCTCGAGCTTCACAGGCTCACAGGATGCGGAAGCTCTGTTTCGGTGCAAGCCGTCTCTTTGGACATGGTACCAGGCTACCATACATGGAGGGCACCCCAGTCATGACCAACAAGGGCATAGCAATCCTTTCCCAGAGCTCCCAGGAGTGACAGCATGTCCTTGGCTTCAAACCCAAACTGCAGACCTAACCCTAATCCCTTCGCATCGCAGCCAAGTCTCCTGACCTATGTTTTTGGAATCGTAGCGAGCAACCTTGGAGGAGATCTTAACAACTGCGCAAGCTCTCCCTGCTGAAGCGCTCGAAGCTGCATCCTGGACACCTCCTTGGGAGAGTCCGTGCCTCCATAACCGGGCATGTCCGGCGCCACTGCGTAGTACCCAGCCTACGCAGCCGGATCTTCTGCTTTCATGCTTTCAAAAAGAGCCCCGTCGGAACCACGGGGCCTGCCTGTGCCAGAGCAGGCAGCTGCCAGCGCCACGAGAACCTGCAAAAAACCGCCAAACTGCCACCAGGCAGCGAAAGCCACTGTGCCAGCGAGGAGCCAGCATTCGGGCCAGCCATGGATGAGCAGCACCAGTGGGTTGGCCTAATTTGCAGATGTCTCGAGTTTCTGGAGCACGCCTGATTGCACACCTTGTGAGTCCTCAACTTCCCGTCAAGGCAGGTGGCCGGATCGCCCTGCTCGGCCACTCTCATGCGCAGGTCGCCGACCTGCCAGGCGAACCCCGCCTGGCCATGCCCCCGTTGCCCATACTTTCACAGGCCTGCAGCACGCGAAGCCGCAGCTCACCAGATGCCATCGCTTCGGAGCTTGGATGACAACTTCCCCCCGTTGAATCTGCCTTCTCGGAAAATCCATCTGCTCGCACAATGCGTGTCACGAAGACGTTGGAAAAACTGTGCTGCGGGCTGTGTCAATGTCAAGGTTGCGGACATGTAATCTGTTATGCATGCCTTAGTTTCTGAGTTTGAACAAACTGGCGCCTAGAACTGCTTGCGGCGTAATTCGAGGTGTTAGGGCCTGTTAGAGTTAGAGCAACACGGGGCATTCGGGGTCGTTCCAGTTCTCCCCCGAAATGTGTGTCCGTTGGCACGCTCGCACAGTCCTCGCGCGGCGTGTCCGTTTCGGCATCGTCGGCCCCCTCCACCGTGGAGAGCGGCAGAGGCGGAGGCGTGCTGATGGAGTTCTTCCTGGCGGACAGGTACATCTCATGCCACATGACACGTGGGGATCACAGGAAAAGGGGCGTTCCACATGGTTCAACACATGCCTTCCCTCTTTCGCTTCGCACTCTCCCTCGCTCCAAATCTCCTTCTCACAGGTTCATTGCATGTCATCTTTGCATGGTCGAGGATTTGCCGGAGTTCGCGGGTTTGGTCTTCCTTGGCTTTCTAGGCCTTTCTGCAGACCTCGGCCCTCTCAGACCGAAGCACGCGCCTCGAGCCCTGGCTGCTGGCCTTTGGAGCCTTGCCATGCGCTGGACAGACCAAAAGCTTTCAGAAAAGGATGTGAGCCACTCATACAAAGAGCATAATCTAGCGCACAGAGTGCAACGTAGCGGGCCACGCGCTTGAGTTCCAAGTTCCAAGCTTCTGTGGACTCTGCGTCGTCTTCATCGCCATCCTCCCTGCCATAGAGCCGCTTCCTAGGCAACACCCCCGACTCTTGAACGCTGAGGCTGTGAACATTGAAATCACTCATGCTCGTCACCGGATTGACAGTGCTTTGCCGTCGAGTCAGCTGGAAATGTGTTGCATTGGGCTGTCTAGCTTGGCTCGACGGTAGCTGCCAAAAGCCCAAATCCACCCGCCTCGAACATGTTGCCTATCGCCGGACGACTCCTGAACCTCACCCGCCACATCCCGCCACCTGCCATTCTTGCCGAGCCACCTCCCCTTGGCCGCGCTGGGCGAGCTCCGCACATCTGGCGGATCCGGGAAAGTCACCCGCAGCTCGCCAAGTGCCTGAACGCAGAAAAACCTTCCTCAATCTTTACACAGCGCACTCGAAGCATTGAACTGTGTGACCAAGTGATCCTCTACTTTTCCAAGGCTCCGTATAGGAACGTGCAAACACGGAAACCACACGTCTGCCGCGCACTTGTCTCGTCTACACAACGCAGCGTCATCGCCATCATCCCTTGGTGCGTGCCGTACACCGGCGAGCCTTTAGGGTCGACTTGAGCCGCTGCAGGTGCGGGGCCAGGTCGCCTCGCGATTCCACGTTTGGACCGTGCTGTGCAATGCTGCCAAACGTTCGGGACAGCGGCGGAGCGCTGACCAGCTAATGAAGCCCTGCCGGCGCCTTCACGAGGGGAGGACGCCCCTCGAGCAACGTTCTCGGCCTCCGAAACAGCAGGAAGTGGCCAAAGCATGCAAACACAGTGCAGACTATGCAAACGCTCACGAAGCGGCCCGCCCATGGAATTTGGCGAAAGGCCCCAGCGCTGGCCTCACTGAGGAGTGAGATCACCTGCTTGGCCACCGCCCGGAGGCACGCCCCGTAGGTGTGCTCAGACTCGGGCCTCGCTGCACCGCTGCATGCTTCCCCCCTCCCTTTATGCTCTCTGGGGTGAGTCTCTCTCATGGCTAACGGAGAAATGAGATGAGATGGAACCACACTGCCACACTGCTGAGGTTTCTGGGGCCGCTACGCTTGGCAAGCCTGGCATTGCGTGTGCAACGGCACCAACACAACAGGAACGACATGAATTTCGGCAGCCTCCGGGCAGGTGGTGGCAGACTCATTCCGACACTGCGCTTACTCCAAACCGGGCCATGCCAGAGTTTGCCAGCGGTGCCTTGACGAAATCGGCCGCCGTCACTACGCGCGATGCAGACTTTGCCACTGGCACCACCTCTCATGTTCGTCATTTCTGACCCCGCAGTCTTTGCGATGCGATTTCGCCTCTGCCAGCCACTGCCGAACAGCATCCGCCCGCTCCTAACAACAAGCGCCCCACACAGTGATGAACATATCTTCCAGCTCTGACTCTTCAGACACTGCCTTCCAGCTGACGATGCGACGTTCCACTGATGCCGCGGCCTTGCAAAGTCCACAAGGCGGGGACTTCTGTTCTGCTTGCGGTCACAGGACGGGCCTGGCCCAACTCCTCTGCCTCCCGGCGCAGCTGTGCACCGAGAAGGCCAGCCTGCAGGTCCGGCTCCGGCACTGACTCCCCGAAAAGTTTTTTGTGCGTGTCGTCAACGCCTCGCGGCTGGCTTTCGCTTCCAGGTCAGCGCGGAGGCTATGCACCTCGGACCTCAAACTCTTGCAGACAGGGCGCTGTCCCCATTGCACCCACGCTGCTTGGATCCGCGCTCGAGCTGGACTTGGAACTGCTCCTCTTGCTCCACGCTCTTCTCTTGCTTTTTGAGCACCTGCGCCACGTCGAAGCCCAGCTGAGAAGGCCAGGGCCTGCCCTGCTGTGCCCTGCCTGAGCGCTGGGTTTGAAGTCCTTGACATCTTGCTCCTCCTCGCCTAAGAAAGATAAGAAAGCGGGCGAACGGGCGAACCGACGAGAGTCTTGGAGACGGTGAATTCTTCGCTGTCTTCTGCCGGGGTGCCAAAGAGCACCTTCGCCTTGGCGTCGCTTTCCGCCTTGACTGCCCGGGACCTGCCGGGAAGAGGCGGGTTGAGAGTCAGAGTCTCTAGACTCTCTAACACTCGCAGAAACAGAAATGTCCGGGGCTGCCACTCGAGGGCTCGCAGAGTGTGCTGCAGAATGCCCTGGCTCTTCCTCCAGATTCGCTCAAGCCGGGAAGAAAGATGCAGGGCCAATCAGCACAAGCTTTCTGAACCTGCAGGACCAGCTCAGCCCCTCGCCGATTAGCCGTGCCGCTGACCTCCAAATCCTCCGAAGCCGACGCACAGCTGTGTGATGGTGAAGGAAAGCTTTCTCCAGTACCGCAAGTCCACAAGCCCGCAACCCCATCCCGAAGAACCATCCCGAAGGAAAGCACGGCCCCAGCGGTTGCTGCCTTGAGCTCTTGCTGCAGTTCCTTAACGTTCGCGAAGACTTTCTTGTAGCAGGCAACCTTTGGCCTGGCCACAGCTAGGCAGCTATGGCCTTAGCTTGGGGACTTGCGTGGAAGGGGTGCGGAGCCTGCTCTTGTCCACAAGGCCAGCCTCCAAACGCTCCTGTCAGCGAAGGCAGCTTCTTCCCTTCTATAGGGCTTAGGAACCGGTTTGTGTGCATAGCTTGCCGAACCGGCCTTTTCGATCTGCGTGCTGATGGCAATCTTGTGAAGCGCGACCTCAGAGAAGAACGACCCGATCGGCCCGAATGGGCCCGAAGCATAACTGAGACCTCCGAACGCGCCTTCCTGCAAAGGGGTCTTGCCCGTGCCCTGTATCCAAACATGCCAATGCAATACCCAAGACAATAGAATCATATAGAATCCATCGATTCCTGTACCTTCTATAGCAAAGCTAACTGGACGGCCCGGCCTACCGTTGACGTTCTGCAGTCGTTGCTGTTTTCCGCCAACTTTGTCGCAGGCATCGTTATTTCAAGTTCGCACCCTGCTTCCTTCAGGCAAACTGTCGTAAGCACTCTCCATTATCCTGCGTGTGCTTTGCTTAGCGACCTGGGGCCCAGTTTAGCGACCTGGGGCCCAGTCTATAGGAGTCTAGCCTTAGCTTCTGCTGTTGCTTGCGCTGCTATGTGATGCAGCTCCGACATGAGCAAAAAGCCTCAAACAAGCGCTGCCGTGGGGCCGTTTGCTCGTGCTTCTGCTTCCTTTCTTCACGAAGCTTCTCCTCCGCCTGCCAGAAGGGCCAGGAACTTGCCCGAAGCCCAAATGCTGCGGCACTTGCAAAGTGCATCGCAGGTGCGCCTGCTTGGCCTCATCTTGATGCTTCCTCTTGATAGCATCGACCTGTACAGGTCATCGTCGCGACTTGGCAGCCGCTCCGTCTATATCGGCTTGGGCATGTTTTTATCCTTGACAGCCTTTGACCTCTGTGGGCCTGCTTAACATCCCCGGTCCAGGGGCCGTGGGCGGCAGGAGGTATTATCATGACACCACGCCGGTTCCGATTGACACCACCGGTTTCGCGTGAACCCGTCCACAGCACCGCGAACGAGAACTGTGCAAGCGCTGGCCTCCGGCTGCACTTTCTCAACAGCAGCCTTCAGTGCTGTCGTAGCCGCCTCCGACACCGCGAAGGCTACGCGGCTACAGCTTTGGAGGGAGACAAACAGCTTCGAACTGCATCCTGCATCGGCCTTGCTCTCGGACATCAGGGCCGCGTGCTCCTCAGCATCGTGCACAGCCCACAGCGCACATCTCTCCCTTGTCTGAAAACCCTTGCTGCGACGCGGCGGCCTGCTCCAAGGGCGTCAGGACCTTGTCCCTTGCGGCGGCGGCCCGCTCGACCGCCTCACTACGCGAAGAGAAGACTGGCTTTGTCAAGTGCTGGATGATCCACTCCCGTCTCGGCTCGTCTGCGCCTTCGTCGCCGCCTCCTCTCCAGACGCGACCAGTGCAGCCAGGGCTGCCGAGTCTTGCGGCTGGGTGCTTTTGCCTGTCTTTGCGTCGCAGAGGCCTTTATCAATATGACCTACATCGCTTAGTTCGTGATTTTCACATTACTTATGCTGAGATTTTGTGTGGTGGCATCGGTAATCTGAACGGCTCCTGCCTGTGGCATAAAGCTCCACGTGCAACTTCCGCTTCAGGGAGTGAAGGCCTGCGACGAACCACAAACTGCAATCGGACCTCTGCTCACTCCCCGAAGGCATCATGGCCTACATAGGATAGAGTGATAATGCTCCCCCACCACTTGCGCATTCCGTTGCTACCCAAATATCCCAAGGCCCAATAACTATTCAGGGCACCTGACTGCAGCACTTGAAGAGTCGTAGAGGCGCCTCCGGCCGACCTGCCATGAAGCACGATGCACCCGATGCCTCAAAGCTTTTGCCACGTCCCGACCCTCTTGGGCTCCCTGCGATGCAGAGCGTCGCGCTGCTGCAATAGACCAGGAGGTGAGGAGGAGGTTGGAGACCTCGCGAGCAGGGAGAGACCGCAGCTTTAAGCTCCTCCAGAACACGCGTCCGCCTCCCGAACAGCATCTTCCGTTGTGAGCCGAATGAGCACCTCGAAGGCTCGAAGCAAAAAACGAGCTCTAAGCAAGAGCTGCAACGCATAGCTTGACGTTGAGCTCCGCGCGCCATGGTCCACGGACAAGGATCTGCGCATCTGCCTGTTGAATACCAGCTCTCCACCTGAAGACCAGCTCCCAGGTCCCAGGTCTTCATCGGAACGCCTTTCTGGGTCCCTTCCCTGCCTTGGCAGATCTGCGTCTGCAGAAGAGCCCGGATGCGGTGCCGGGCACGGCGCTTGCAGATCCCCAGGGCGGCCTTGGGAAACCGATTTTGATTTCAGAGGATCTCTTTTTTTACCTGGCCGAGGCATTGAAGCAGAAAGGGCTCTGCAGGCTAGAGGGTAGCTTCATGATGGGTTTGTTTTCAGCGAAACCGAGGAAACACAAAGAGCGGGGAGGGGGTGATTGAATGCGGCAAGGACAGATGAAATTGCAAACATCAACAACCACCTGCGCGGATCTTGCTCACATCAGCTGCACCAGACTCTAGATTGATCCATTTGATCCAGCGGACTGTCAACCTGGACGAGGAAGTCGCAGTTGCTATGCTTGTACGGTACAAGATGCCTCGGGCCTGCACAATCCCAGCAGACCTCAACCCCTCACGACCACGTGAAAGCGGATGCCTCTCACAATTAGTTAGCACGCCCTGGGGGTCCTTCTTGCCAACGCGCCGCACTTACAAGTACTATTTTGTGGGCTCAAAGCTGGCTCTCCCTTCGCATCGGGCCCGAACCACAGAACGGTCCAGGAGGGCTGCAGAGAGGATGCTGTCCGGCATTCCGACCTCCTTCGGCTCCCATGAGGCACTCCCAAGCTTGAGGTCTCCGCTGACTTCTCGACTTATGCACCACTAGACTATTGTCAGTACTACAGATAGACCTGGAGACGCGAAAGAAAGGCACGAGGACGCACAGATGTATGAAGAGACAGTAGGTCTAAGTATAGGCAGAGTGTTGTCTACGATTGAACACCTGCAAAGCTTCGGCTATGCCTCCAGCAGTACTTGTGGAAGCCGGCTGAAAGCCAGTTGCCGTCGCAGTCGCATCAGTTTGTCCTGCACATGGGAAGGTGCACAGGCACGAAGCGAAGACTTCGACGGACAGGGCTTGGCTGGGATTCCATCCAGTCGCTCGGCTTATGCTGCCTGTCATGTCGCATGCATGAGGGTGACCTCGTGTCGCTGTCCTCTTCGTCTGCATCGTTCTGAGCTTTCCACTCCAGCGCTGCAGTCACCTGTAAGCCCGGTACCCAGCACCAAACCGCTTGCAAACCCCAAAGTCGAACCCAAGTCTGCGAAAACAAGACTTCGAAGCCAAGAAAAGATCGCATTCCGCCGATTGCCATCGCCTTGCCCAGCCAGGCTCTGCCACCGGCCGCGGTGCGCGGCGTGCCATCCGTCCTGAGTTCAGCAGTGCCAAGAGCCAAGAGGCATCAAGAGGCCAGAGTCACCGGGGCGGGGCCCTCGACACCGAGTGCCCAGCAAGGGCACATTGCCCTCCAGCAAGGCTTCCAGGAGCCGGTTTGCTTCGGCCCTGGGAGATTTCTAGCTCGGCTCTTGGTGACCCCACGACAGACTCACATCCGAGACGCCGACGCCCTGCGCCGCATGGCCTCCGCCTTGGCGAGCCCGCCGCGCCAGAAGCTCTCGATCTGACCACGAGCTGAAGTGAGTTTCCTATCTCCGGTGGCTATGGGTGTGTCATTCGTCATGAAGATCCATTTAAGCTTGTTATCTTTCTTTCTGTATTCGCTTATGTATGTTTTTTCATTTGTGTGCTTGTTCACATTTGATGGGCAACTCCGAGGCTGGACAACGGATGTCACCCTCCGTCCGCAGGGGCACCGCCGCGGCAGATGCAAGGAGTAGCAAGCTTGCACAGCGAGGTGCAGGACCAGAACCAAAGGCGACATGCAGCCAAGCCCCATGATCCGAGAATATACATTCGAGACCCACAACACAGAGGGACAGCTCCGTGCAGCCTTGATGGCAGCCCGATTTCGCTTGGCGATTCGGGCACGCGCCCGCCTGTGTTGTCGAGGCGTCAAGGACCGGGGCAAACGCGATGTGCAACTGAGGTCGAGGCCCGAGGACGCCTCGCAAGAAAGCCTGCATGCGAATGACCTCTGCATTGTCACGCAGTTGAACCACTGGCTGCGTCAGAAAAGATGGGAGTGGCAAGAAGGCGCCCCCCAATCTTACATCCTTCCTAGCATCAAGGCCACCACCACGGCGATGCCGGACAGCTGAGCCATTCGCCGCCAGGCGTCGGAAGGTGATTTGTGGCAACACCTCGATGCCGTTCTGGGCACGACATTCACATGTAGTATCAGGCAATTCAAGTACAACAGAAGCAAGTTGACGGAGGCCTTCCTCCGAGCCACTACACCGCGCCTCAGTTCGGGAAATTTGCACGACAAAGCGCTCTTTGAGACGCCTAGGCGACAGAGAAAGGAACATCAAGAGCCCCCTTGGAACAAGCCATGACATGCCTCACGTGGCACCGGAGTACTAGAGCCTTACTGACCTTTCTCTGCAAGCCACTATAGAAGGAAGGCAGTGGCCGACTGCAAATCTCAACCCCGGTGCAAAAACAACCCCACCTCTTCTGGATTAGATACGGCTATTGCCCCCGCCTGGCTCTTGCTCTGACTACGATCTGTACTATTCCTGCCCTCGCTACTCGTTCTACCCTTTTGACTCCCACTGTCAAGCCTTGCTGCGACTCTAGCTACCACCCGCTGCCAATGATACAACTACGACTGCCACTCTTGCCGCATAATTACGAGCCTTTACTCGGCCACGGCACTCCCATCCCCATCTCGCCCAAAACTCGAGGCTCTACATCCTGATGTCTGAATTCTGAACCCTCGAAGCAAGTCTTGCTGGCTGGGAGCATGCAGCTCTGGATTTTGGTAACCGCAGCCTCTCGGCGAAGTTCCAGCTCCTTGCGCAACCGTTCCACCTGCCACAGGCCGCAGGCACCGAAACTGTTCAAGCCTATGCCACACATGGTTGCATTCCTATCCGAACAAGAGGCAAACAGTTTTTGTACATGCATGCCTAGAGTCTAGAGGAATACATTCAGGTAGACAGGCAGACAGACAGATAGATAGACAGATAGATAGGCAAATACTGGGTATAGATAGATAGATACATAAACAGAAAGCAATAAACAACTTTAAAAAAAGACATCGGTGGACAGTTAGATAGTCAGATAGTTAGATACCAAGATAGCTTGCCTACATACATACAAACAGACAGAAAAAGGGCAGCGTGCATTCATCTTAATGTACATTCCTGCAGCCATTCATTGCAAAGTTTAGTCATTTATCGGCTCATTGACCCATTCAGTCAATCCGTCAGTCTTGTCTTCCTTCCTTCATGCATGCCTCATGTTTCCAGCCATTCATGCATACAGGTTTCCTCATTCACGCATTCGTTTATACAGTATACATGCAAGCATTCATATTGTTGAATTTCAGTTTCGCTCGATTTGGCTCGTCCATGAATCCATCCATTCATCTGTCAATCCATCGTAGAAGACGCTTGGTACGTGGAGGTACAGAAATACACAGACCGCTTTACGACTCGCCATGTCCGTGACTTACTAACAGAAAGAGATACATCAGTGTACATGAATTTGCGTGTAAGACGGCAAGACACCTCTTCGACACTTGGGGCGAAGGAGGTACAGGTGCACACATAGCTACAGAGACGCACAGCCACAGAAGCGCACACGTACAGGAAGGTAGACATGCCTGTATAAGTGTACATACAGACAGACGCACGTACATACATAAGCGTATGTGTGTGTGCGCACGTGTACGAGCACGTGTAAAAAAGTTTGAGGGAGTGGGTCAGTGAGTAGGTGTCAACCGGCAGAAACTGCGGCACAACCCTCTTGACTTCTCGGCGTGAAGAATCCACCACAGACCCTCTTGGTCAAAAAGTGGGGCCTCGCGAGCTATGTTTCCATGTAGATCTTTGTCTGCGTGTTGCTGAGTCTGCTGCTACATTTGCACGTGAGCATGTATGTATGTATGTATGTATGCATGTACGTATGGATGTACGCACGTATGAATGCCTGTGTGCATGCATGGATTATTCAGCAAGGTTTTGAAAGACGTGTCGTGATCAATTGTTGCTGCATTCGTGCGTGTATCTGTGCAGAAACACTTGCGATGACCAGATGCGTGACTGGCCTCCCGCTTCGCCTTTCGTACTCTTGCCATGCCCTGCACACCTCGGCGACCAGCGAGTTCGGAAAAAGGGATCCCAAGAACAACAATAAGAGCTGCAAACACTGCATGGTCGAACTTCTGAGAACATGGTGCCTCGAAGACAAGTCTAGCTGGATGAACCCCTTGCATGAGTATTCGGACTTACAGTCTCAAACCCGACACAGCACTTTCCGACAACATGAAGCCTGATGATGGCGTACCTGGAATCAGTGTCTCAAGATTGGCATCATGTATTTCGTGCCACTTCTGTTGCCAAACCGGCCCAAGCTGATACCGCTTGCTTCATCCAATTCGCTCCAGTGCATAACGAAAACATTCCCAAAGCAGAGCTGCCGTGCATGCAGTGATCGTCACCGCTCCAAGGGGGCGGCGAGCAGCTGCATGCTGTCGTTTCCGGAGCTGAGGTCCAGTGCCTGCTAGCCGTCGCTGGAGAAGACTGCGAAAAGCTCTAGTTGACACTAAATGTCGTGCATGCACACATACATGTCTTTTATGATTCTCGCTTCATAATGACGAGAAGGGCAGACTCAGAAAAAGCAAAGTGGTGTGAACCTACCAGCACGCCATCTCGGAACAGGAAGCAGGCACAAAGCAACTAACACCACGATATTCCTTACACAGAAAGGTCCACCGTAACGCAAGACAACGGCAGGTGGCGAGTCCGAGTCAGCTCAGGATCATTCGTCGAATCGTCTCAAACGTACGACTCTGGCACACAACTCCAAAACGAACACAAGGCTAATAGCATGAAGCGCTTCCGTTCGCAATCAACGAGCATTGCTCCCACCACGTAAGTTCTACGGTTTGTAGCATGCTTCACGATTTTGGGATGGCGATCTGGCCTTCCCTTATTCCGAATCGTTTTGATCGCTCTCGAAGTGCATTCAAACTTGCTGCTTCGTCCGGTCACCCGCGATGTCACCAAAGAACACTAAACCCTAAACCTTGCTAAGCTCTATACACCCTAAACCTGCAACCCTGGCTAAAACTCCAAAGCCTTGCTCAGCAAATCTGCTTCAGCATCTTTGGCTTTCTGAAGCTCCGCTGGTACTTGAAATGGCGTACAGTTACACTGACTATGAGGGAAGAGAAGAGCGTCTTGGAGGGCTCCAGGAGCGGGCCCCGCAATTGAGATCTCCCATGATTTGCGGGAAAGTGAACCTGAAGTCTTATGCTTTGGGACTACTGCGCAGCTCTCAAAGTCTACTCGCACCCCCGGCAACAGAAGAACAAACTATGCGACGCCCATCCACATCTCCGGCTCTCGGCACTGAGGATCCAGCTCCGCCGCACGGCATGGCCCCGGAATTGACGCTGCAGGAGGAGGCAAGCGCGCAGCTCTGCACGCCTTCTCTCTGGGAACATCCACGGCAGAGAGATAGTGTGGATGCGATGGCATTGGTCAGCGTCTCGGACGCTGTTCCACCCAAATGCGGTGTGACCGTCACCCTGACTCCGAACTACGAGAATTGCTGCTGCAAGTGTACCTGCTGCACCTTCGGCGACAGAGTCTGTCTGGAGTTGTCGAGCGCTTGGGTGCACGCAGGACAGGTGCACATTGCAAGATGGACGAATCTCCGAAACCTTCTGAAGCACCTTGACGCATCAACGCTGTGGGTCGCTGGCTTTCTTCTGAACTCCTTCGTGATCTTGCAGGCTTCGTGCCGCCGCCAAGCCGTTTGGATCTAGGCTCGGGTTGATCAGAGCACAGTCTTCACAAATCCGCACTGCACATTCTCAAAAGAGAGTTTCAAGGCCTCGGTCCGGGAGTCTTTTCGGATTGTGCTCTCAGCTCGAGACCCACTGGGTCGCTGCATCACGCCGAAGTCTCTCGGCTCGGAACCTGGCAACCGCCATCAACCCTCATACACGAAGCGGAACTCAAGACATGCTGTCTGCCCTTCAGACTTTCATGGAGCTTGCACCCGGAGCTTTTGCTGGCCTCTTCCTGTCTTGGATAGCCCGCGCAAACGACTGAATGCGACTGGCCGCCTCAGCGGTTTAACAGTTTAGGGAGCTCGCCATTGTAATATTGGAGCCTACGCCAGGCGTGCCGCCTGCCTTTCTCTCAGAGCACTAAAACGGCGAGATTGTGCTGCGAGTAGCAACGTGTAGCAACAGCTGAAAACGGATTGCCACGCTTTGGGCTCGACGGAGCCATCGTGCAGGCAAAAGCTATTGCCGATTCTATCACCTCTACCTTTAAAGTCGGCACGTGTGGCTTATGCACGCTTTTCGAGTTCTACAACCTACAAGGGTATGTACAGCAAGTGAGATTCGCTCGCGGGAACTGCATGTGGCTTTATATTCGGCGTGGGCAGCAAGTCCACAAGCCAGATAGCCATCTCCGGAGGGAAGGCAACGGGAAGCACCGTCGTCCAGAGTTCCTTGTAGGGTCCGACTGCACCGCCCGCAAGCTTTAAGATGCTTTCACTGTAATTAAAGACTCCATAAATCCGGGTGCGGCGCCTGGACGACAGCACCCGTGGGCTGCTTCCGCCTTCGCAGGAGCGGAGTGGGTTTGGGCACCGAAAGGCTGGCAGGCTCTAGATGCCTGCAGAATTCTGCACAATCGTGACAGCCGGGCCTCGCTGAGGAGCTCCACCTGAAGTGATGTCAACGAAGCCCAGCGCAAGGGGGGAGCTGTGCGGAAGATCCTCTGGCTACGTGTGCGAAGCAGGCGATTGCCACACGGAAGAAGGCACTCCCTGGTCCCTGCTCCTGGTGCCAGACCTCCGTCAAGGTGAAGGTGGCCTCGGCCCGGATCTGCACGTCGTAGGTGCCGTTGCTGTTGTTGCTCCAGTCCTCGGAGGTCAGGAAGGGATCTGAAGAGTGAAGACGCTGTTTCCCAGATTCTGAACCCAAAAGTCGGGATCGCAAACTTCCTGCCGGAGAGTGTCTGTGACTTGACAAAGCACGCCGCGCGAACCTTCTTTGGCTCTGCCATGGGTCACAAATCCGAACCTGGACAGAAGATAAGGGTCTTTTGCACCGTTTGATGATCTCTTGTCTGCGTGTGTCAGTATGTCATGCTTCGCTTCGGGAGGGCCAATACCGGCTAGCAAGGCTTGCTTCATTCAGCCAGCCAGCTCTTTCAGCTTACTCACCAGGAAATCCTGATCTCTTTCTTTGCTTGTGCAATTGCTATTGAGGCGCATATAGGGGGGCTCCCCAGCGAAGAGTCTTCGGCACATCCAGCGGTATCTGGGTTCGAAGAAGTGGAGGGACATCCTGGCACCGATGACTAAGTTGCAGCCCATGACGAAGAGCATGTAGGGTCCTGAGATGTGGCCAGGCTAAGAGCCTGCAAGTCTGGGAAGTCCGGGAGAATTCTTCCAATGAGAAACCGCAGAAGTGATCCAAGAGTCCATCTCCAGAGGGTGCCAAGACCAGGCTAGGGCAGTCTTTCGCCAGCTGATCCTGGCGGGCTCGGAGCTCGCACGTGCCGGCCCAAGCCCACCCCAGGCACCACAGAAAGGCGCCTGCAAGCGATGCCGTTGAGGGAACGGAGGGAGCACCACCTTCTGCGCCAGCTGCCAGCTGCCTGGGGTGCGTCTGCACAAGATGGCAGATCTCAAGACTCAAGAGGTGCGCCATACAGCCGTGCCATGCAGTGCAGCCGGGTTGCTCGAGAGCTTAAGCAACTGATCCAGGCACTCCTGACACTCACGGAGTCACGGAATCTTCAAGTCTTTGCCTTTGCCTTGGCCTCGGTCCGGTCCTGTTTGAGAGCCCATTTGCGGGGAATCTCGATCACAGATTCCTCATCTCACGGGCATCCGGTCCGAGCGACTGCGAGCTGTGCCAGTGGCCGACTGGCCTGGCCGCATTGCATCCAAGCATCTCGCCAGGAGCCCAAGGAAGTGCAGGCCAGGAAGAATCTACTGTCGATGGCGGCCACTCGTGGATAGCAGATCAGATCCCCGAGCACGAAACTCAGAATTAGCTGCCTGCGGGAAGGCCGTCATCCTTTGAGGGGCTGAGGGGTACAGTAAGGGCCGAGGGTGAGGTCCACCCGCCTCTCATCATCGCTGAGGCAGGACAGCGTGGGTGCCACATGGCACGACAGCATGATCCTTTGTGCCCTGCCCCTGAGAGACAAACTAAAGTCTATCTACATCTTGAGCCTGCCATGGCTGAAGAGCTCAGGCTCAGAACAGATCGCCTCACCACTGCCTTGACTGCTGGGCCTCCCTCCGCACTCGAAGCCTCTGGGCCTCCGGCGAGATTCCGGCTCTTGCGCCAAGCGTCCAAGGTCTCTTTCAGCCCTTCTCGGCATCGGTGCCCTCGCCACAGTGCCTGGATGCGGCGAGCGCACCGCCAGCGGTGTCGCTCCGCCTCCAACACTACCAGGCAAGCCAGGTATCGGCGACCACAGCGTTGGAAGAGGCGTACGCACTGGTGCTCCTTTGGCCCCAGGAGTAGCAAGCCATCCCGCATTGCCTTCCGCCGAGCGAGCTCGCGCTGAGCCCGGAAGGAACGCTGGGCTGCCTGGAGCCGCACCGCGGCTGCACTTCGGCGCTTCTGATGTTCGTCCCAAGCGCTTAGAAGCGTGGCCTGTGCCGCGAAACGCCTGCAGGCACCCTGCCAAGCGATCGAACCCCGGCACATGGCCACCAAGTCCTGTAGCTGCTGCTGGAGTTGAAAGCATCGAACGACGGACTGGATGGTTTTCGCAGCGGCCACCTGTGTCATAGCACCACATCTCACGCTCCACTTGTTTGTGGGCTCTGCTCATGTCCTGCCTGAAGCTGGTGCTGCCGCTCCATCTCTAGCTGCTCCAACTCCAGAGTTGCAAGCAGCTCCTGCCACTTCATGCGACGAGGAATGCAGGATGCAGAAGGGAAGCTTCTTCAGCCCCTGCTCAGAAGCTGTGCCTTGGCTTGGTAGCGCCGGACGATGCTGCGAACCTGGGCGCAAAGCGGAGGCCAGTGTGCGCTTTGACTCCGAGCGAGCAATATCACAGCCTCCGAAGCCTTGCCCCAGCGCCAATGTCCGCTGACACCGAATCTGATTGAAAAACGTACGACGTGAAGGTGAAACTTCGTCTCAACTCAGCCACAGGCCAGCGTTGCTGCGCTTTGCAGGCGTTCGGCCGAGGGCGGTGCAGGCGGAGGGCCTTGTTTCTGCATACTGTCAGCTTGGATCTTGGGATTCAGGGTGTTATGCTCTGGATATTGGTAACTTGGACGATTTTGGCATAGTACTACGTGAGATTTACGTACAGTACATGTGCGCAGCGTTGTTTTTTTGCATAGCTTTGATCTTATGATGTAGGGTTTGTATGTTACCAGTAGATATCTACGATTTGGGGGATTACGGCTTACGGGGCTCAGCACTGCAAGCAACTGGCATCAAGAAAGCAGCACAGAAAGAAGTAGCTGGTGTTTGGTCTCGCACGTTCATGCAGGCTCTGAGTTGTGATGGCAGCAATGCTGCAAATGATTGCTCATGCAGGCGGCTTGATTTGTTTCACAGACAGCCGAAAAGAAGAGGCACGATGCGCGCAGATGATGACATCATCAGGGCTTTCCACCGTCAGGCCCTCTTGCATGCGCGGGCCTCCGAATCGCCACACGCGGAGCGTAGACGCAAGGAAAAGGAAACCGTCGGGGATTCCTCGAGCCCTTTATAAACCCAACGCGGAGGGTTCCCCCGCCAGCACACCAACATTTCCCTGCTCAGAGCCGCGCTGTGGAGGTGCGACACCAAGGCCTGTCCGAAACTGCATGTCGTGTGAAGGCAGCAGGCATGCTCTTGCGATTGTGGCAGCATGGGCCGGTGTGTTAGTACATGCTTCGCGCGAGAAGGCAGATCTCCGTATCATGATCGTGGTGAGGACGGTGCAGTCGAAGAGATCATGAATGCACAAACTGTCGTGCTTTTCATCCTCATGATCCACATTGCTGCAGCGAGCCTTTGCGACCACCTCTGTGGTCTCACGGTAGTGGCGATACGCAGCCTTCGCTATGCACAGCATGTTCGCACTTCCTCTCTGTACTTACCTCTTCTGCACTCGGGATGTTGGGATCCGTCGGGCCCCCAACATCCCTCGAGGACTTTGTTCTTTTCGCTGTTCTGTGAGGTTGGCGATCACCGTGAGTTTATCAATTCCACGATTTGGGGGCTTCAATGGTCAATGGTCTGCTTTGAAAGCGTTATGACAGGCTACACCGTGTCTGACTTGTCTCAGTAGCTGAAGCGACGGAATAGTGATACGAGCAAGTGTTGATTGAAGCACCATGTGCCTGGGTGCGCTTTTGCTAGCTTCAAGCTGCGCTCCAGAATTCCTCTCCTTAACAGCCTTAACAGCCTTAGCTCTGCAAGAAGCGACAGACATGCGAAAGCCTCCAGCTTGCCAACATAACAAGTACAGACTCTAGGGGAGGCTCGCATCTTCGTCTAACTTTCCACGCCTCATGGCCCAAGACAAGAACCCGGCGATCGACGGTGAACGTTAGACTTAATAGGTCTCATACTCTTCAACCATATCTTTGACCCGGCGAGCCTGGATAGCTGCTGCCGCCCTTTCGCGAGCCTTTCCATCGGCCGCTGAGAGAAGGATTCAAAGTCGACATGACGAAACACGCAGAGCTCCCGCGTTCCAGCAGGTTGGCATCGCAGGCTTCATGGATGATGGCCTTTTGAATGCAAATCTTTCCCGTTCAGCCTACTCCGTTGCCGTCTGCACGGCAAGCTCGTTAACGTGCGAGTTGAAACTCAGCACTGGCAGTGAATTAGTGACAGCACGGAATATTCACATGTTCTGGGTTGCTGCTCTGGGGTGCGACTACTGTCACACACCAAAATCCGAGACAGACATTGGAAGAACCGAGTCTTCGTTTCGGGCAGGCAGGCATTATCAACTGGCAACTCTGGCTGGCAACCCAGAATCGCAGCGCACTGTGCTGTACTCCGACGAAAAGAAGGGAGTGTCGGCTGCACCACGCAGCAAGGTGCATCCTGGCCTAACCTACATCCATCGCATGACAGCAGCATCGGGGACAGATCGCTCAATGCTGCTGCGAGCAGAGACGCTGCTCATAAGCAAGAAGCCACTCGGTGGACACCAAATCGAAATGAGACCTCGGAAGGAGGAGCAGGAGGAGTGAGTTCGATAAGTTCCACCACCGACACTGCGCCGGCCGGCTTGACCGAGCCCGAGCCCAAGAACTAGGAGCATCCTCTCGCGTCGAAAGCAAATAAATCAATAAAGATCTAATGCCGGATGCAGCGCTTTCCATTGTGGAGGAGAACGATGCACTCTTTGCCGTGGTACTCCTGCCAATCAGCCACAAGTAGTTACAAAACGAACGCCAGGACCCTTCAACTTCCTCAAAGTCCGGCTGCGCTTCGGTCCTTCTTCGAAGGGATGTAAAGCCCAGCATCGAAGAGCTCCTGCTTCTCCCAGTTACAGGAGTACACTTGCAGCGGTCGCTTCACCACATCCGGGAGGAACCTTGGAAGCTATCGCTGCAGACGTGTGAGACAAGACACACGGATGCATCTCAGGATCCCTAATTCTCAAAGCTCCCCAGGCTCTTCCCCGATGAATGAGGCGAAGTCTTGCTCTCACACTCTCTTGCGGACTCTTCTGGTGTCTCGTTCCGCCTTCCGGAGTGTGGCATTCAGTGCTCTGTTTCGCTAGAACTGCTGACCGACACGAGCGCGCAGGTCTATCTGGCTGAAAGATCCAGGCACTTCAGGCAGATCTCGTCACCCCAAGTTTGCCACTCGCTCATCCGCTGCACGTAGGCCTGCAGATCTTGGACATGAGCCACTGCTGAAACTAAATTGGGCAGTGACACAAGCGACACTGCACCGAGCCTCGAAGGTGACGTTCTCCAACAGGGGCTGGACCTCGTCCTCGCCATGCAGGCTGCAACTTAGAATGGGCTTCATCTTCCCTAGCTGCAGCTTCGAGCCTGGCCCGATAATATGCGCAACAAGCAAAGAGTTGCACCGTCCACCTACAAAGCTGGACACCCGGGCGTTGGACCATTCAGAGAGTTAGAGGACCCACAACAAGCCATCGCGGCTCCTGGCGCAGCAGGAGCATCTCGCAGAGACGTTTCCGCAGCTTGTCGGCGTACTCGCGCTCCTTGGGTGGGCGGCAAGGCAGGCCGGGCCAGGCCCGAGAGGAAGAAGATGAAAAGGCAAGAAGAGGTACTTCTATGTTCTGAAGTTCTGGGCAGTGGGAAGCTTACAGGCCTGCTCTTCGGCTAAGTTTCCTGCACACGTTCCGCCTCGTCGACGGGCTCGCCCAAATGATCTCGCTGCTTTCGGTTGAGCGGATCCTCTGCGATTCGTTACACTTCGGGACTTCGGGCTCCGAGATCTACAGTCAGCGACCTGTTAGGCCCGAGTGTCGAGTCCGTAAGCCCGCATCACGGCGCGGAAGAGGCAGCGACAGTCACCCCGCACTCGCCAGGAGATGGAAGACTTGCGACGCACGAGCTCCTGCAAAGTACGAAATCCGTGGAAACCTTTCCCCCCGCCCAGCATGTTCATAAGCCCACCGACATGCTGCAAAACTTTGAAGCGGAGCTCTCTCTCCTGGTCTGTTGCCAGATCCTGAGCCGGCACCTCACTTTTCCCAGTGCCTTCGGCCCCAGGCTGCTGTGGCTTCTCAGCAGGCTCGCTTTTGGCACCGTTGGTCGCCAAAGGAGCCGCATTCACCTCCTTCACCGTTTCGGCAGTGGCAGTAGTCGTCGGACACCCGATAAACTCTGCAGCCGTGAGGGAGCGTCGGCCGGGCGTGACCTTCTTGTCCTTCTGCGCGCTCGGCAGCACCAGCCTGGCGACAGCGAAGGCCACATTTTCCTGTCTCCAAAACAAGGGCCTTGCATCCGGGATCCTGAAGCAACATCCACAGCCCCTTCTTAGTGTTCAATGTGTTCAGTAGGAAACACGGATCCGTTCTCAACCGATTTCTGGTCCACAACAACATGACCGGTTTGATTCTAGCTTCTTGTCTATAGTGCAAAACAGACATAGAGCGCCAGATCGATGATCTGATTCTGCGCTCGGCAACAGTGCGCTCCGGTGCCCGGCCTCCGCGTCGGGGTGCGCTCTTGGGCTTGCGGCGCCTGAGAAGCAAGAATGCCGAAGGTGCTCTAGGCCTAGCCTTTCGGGCCTACTGTGGGATCCGAATCCACTTTCTGCGAGGTTTTGTCTCGGCCTCCGCCTCGTGGCTCGGCGGGAGCTCCGGCGGGAGCTCCGGGAGCTCCGAGCTGGAGAGGCGCCGCACGCGCTTCGAGGGAGGCCCAGGCTCCGGCAGCGGGGCCCGACTTTGCGCCGGTGGAGGCGGCGCTGCCGAAACCGCCGGTGCAGGCTTCTTGGTGTCGGGCGCAGGCACAGACGTCCTGATGCAGGGCTCTCTGGCCGCAGCTTCCTTGCGCTCAGGTGAGGTCCAAGCCAAAGGCTGTGACTGCGAGAAGTCCAGAGACTGCTGGGATTGTTGGGAATCTTCGGAAACAGGAGGCAAACCGCCATCCATCAGCGCGATCAGGGGGAGAACGCCATCCATCGACAGGTAGCCATCGTCCGACCACCTTGAGATCATTTTCCTGGTTTTCTCAAGCTGCTCCGGCGAGCGCTTGGTCAGAAGCAGAACCCGGAGCCACTTGCTCAGGTGTGGCTTTATGACTGTCGCGATAACTTTAGCGTTGCGGTCCGGCGGCGGGTTTTGACGCAACCCACGCTTCAGGACGAGGTCCACCACGAAGAGTAACGCACGGGCATCCAATCTGGTTTGTGTCGAGCCAGACATCATGTCGTCTATGAGTTGAGCTGAGCCAGGGACGCAGTCTGCTGCACACCTAAAGGCTAGGGCCAAGAGAAAAGCTGACGTCTCCGAAAAAAGGCAGCCAAGCAGCGCAAGGGCGGCTGCATCATTGATTTTGGCTTGATAAGCCTGCTTCCCCTTGTCCACTTGATGAGGGAAGTTCATGAGCTCCTGACGGCACAGTGCAATACAAAGGGCCCCGGGAGCAGCGGCCGGAGCAGCGGCCCTCGCTAGCGCCTCCAACGTTTCCCGCAGGACGGTGAGGCCATGTCGATTTGCCATGGCCGAAGGGTATCCCCAACTGGCCAGCCATCGCACGAAGGCAGGCCCTCTGCACCCCGATTCGCCCCTTTTTAGTGTTTTGGGCTTGGCCCTGGCGCTGGAAGTGAGTCGTGCTACACAGAAGACTTGAATCACGCAAGAGCTCAAGCCTACCGAGCTGTATCGGTCCTTGGTCAGCTATCGGCTATCAGCTATCCTGGCTACCCTTGTCTAGTTGCCATGGGAACCGGGTCGTCACTGCCACAGCTGAGAGCCGCCACAAGGCCGAGCGCTCCCTACTTCACTGTTCACTCCTTCGGCGCACCGGACGGAAAGAACCCAGCAATGGAGCACGAGCCCGCCCCAGATCCCAGATTCTAAACGAGGCAACCTGCAAGTCTGAATGTTTCCTCTCCACGGTGTTCCGATGCCCGAATCGCCGAGAAGAGTAAGCTCCTACACGACCGTGTCTTCGTCCCTCTGCTGTGAACTTCTGTCCTTTTGAACAGTCTGTCGTGTCGTTCTTCCTCTGACATAGAAGGCTGGACAGCCGGCGCAAGCCCCTTGCAACGGGCCTCGGCTTCCTTGGCCTTCTCCGCTGCCTCTCGCGCCTCCGCTGCAAGCACTGAGCCGGAGATTATCGTTGCTCAGCTTCCTACGGCTTCTATCACAGGTTCAAGCACCTGCCACTTCAGGAAGCACGTCATTCGTGTGCTATGCAGGCACAAGCCGTCCCCTTCTCGACAAACCAGCAGAAAGCTGCAGAAGGCTCTAACGCTCCAATGCTGGCATTTCAGCTGCCCTGTCCTCTGCCTGCTCTGGTCCGAAGCAAGGCGACTCGGTCAGACGCTTCTCGGAAGTTTGGGCTTGGACACAAGGCCCCTTAACCCGGACTACCAGCTTCGAGAGATGGCTTGAACAGTCCCCAAGTCTGCGACTCGTCAACCATGCTCCAAGCTCAGACATATCGCTGTGGACGCCACCGTCGACGAGCCACTTCCCTCGTGGAACTCTGGCCTGCACAGTCTGCTCGTCAACACGCGCCAGACCAGATCCCTCCTTTCCACTGAGGCTTGGACCCAGTGGCAACGCCCCGATCGGATCCTGGCAAGGGATTGAAAGCAGTCGGTCGAGGGAACCCGGGTTTGTATGTGAAAACACTGCCTGAGGCCGTGGAGGAAGTGTAGTCGCTGGACGAGTAGCTGTCCGACTCGGAGTCCGACGACGCCGCCTTTCTTCTCATGGCTCAGCGATGATCAACGGTATGCCGCTACACGAATTTCTCTGCCAACATTTCTCGGCCCCAGGCAGCTGAGATTGCGCCAGGAGGTCCCAGATCCTGGCGGCGTCGAGCGTTCTCGGATTTTAGGCCTGTTGACTAGCATGCTGTGCGGTGACTGCCCGCTACAATGATCCCTACAAGAAATGCTTTTTGCTCATACTGAGAGCAAAGCCTTCGTGACGTTTCGTGTTCCCGTTGCAACCCCACGAGGCTTGCCTGGATAACATCCCGAAGATCTTCTGCCAATTCGTCCTTAGTCTGGTGCATCTAGATCTAGCATCAAGCATCTGCCGACGTTTGCGTAGCACAAGATCTTCGCAGACGTCCACAACAGAGCGCCCTCTTCCTCTGGGCAGCCGGGCATGAGGCTTCTTGGCGCGGCTCTTCCTTCGCTTGGATTTCTCCTCGCTGCAGTCGATCGCAAAGTTTAGTTTTTCACTGTCTGAACCATCTGTGCACCTCGTTTCACACCTTTCAAACCTTCAGACTCTTCTTCCCCAGGCTCCTTGGGCTGCAAGGGACAGGAGGCCATGTCCTCAAACGCGGCGAACTCCACCTGGGCACAGCTCGCCACCGCTCGGGTCTGGATTGATGGGTTGCCCGTTCCACTCACGAAGCTTCTGAGCTGGGCGGTTGTGACAACGATGGGCTAGAGGGGTAATCAATGGTGATTAGAGGTCGAACAGATGTGGTACCATTTCACTCCACCAGCGTATCTCTACGAATTCGGGAAGAGACGAAGACGGACAAGGGTGCGTGAAGCAGAGGAGTCGCAACTGAGAGCGGAGCGACCTTTCGGGCGTTACGATCGGAATCGAAAGTCACCAGAATCTGTTGACGGACGTCGCAAACCTCAGCCCCAGGAGTGCAAGTCAATGGCGGGTCAGGAAAGTCAGGCCTAGCTGCCAATCAGAGGCCTAGCTGCCAATCAGAGGCCACCAGGTCGAATGCTCTGGAGTCATATGAGTCATCGAGTCATGTTCCTGGTTCAACCGTTCAAACTGGTCCCTTTGTGGCATCTCAGGGCTTGACACGCTTGATCGTCACCTGGCTTCGCAAGGCTGGGAGGTTGTGGCCGTTTCACATGCTCTGACCTCCCTGTTGCCACGTTTCGGGGCTTTGGACCCGAGGCTGCGTACCATGTGCACATCTACTTTGTTGAGCCTTGTCGCTCCACGTGTAAACACTGCGAACAGCTTTGCCACTCTGGCTACCCAACATGGGCCGTCTATGCTCTCTTGGCAAGCGACGCTCATGAGCTTCTTCTGCGATTTGGAGACGTAGTAGCAGCGACCCTCAACACCTGCACTGGGCGCACGTCCAAGTTTCAGAGTTCTTTCAAGTCTGGCTTCTCTAGAGGGCGCCAAACTGCGAGCTGGAAGATCAGGCAATCTAAGATCAGGCAATCTGCGCCGATCTAAACAACTGTCGGCTGTCTGTCTGAGCCGCGAGTAGGGATGCGGCGATCTGGCACGACCACCTAACGGAGAAACTGAGAGCTCTGCGCACCCAGGCTGGCAGGCCGTTCGCATTCTTCGGCTCCTCCAGCATACAAATACACGCATTCGAGCCCTGAGCCCTGTACTCGAACGAACTGGAGGCGCGAGACACAGTTGAAGAAGTCTCCTCCACAGCCGCCTTGCTCTCCTGCGCAGAGCTGAAATCACGAGTTGCGATTGGTGTTACGGTTTTTGCTAACTCTCAACTGTCTCTCCACGAAAGGAGAAGCATCTGCCTCCTGGCCCAGCAGATGTGGATTTGCCTGCGCTCGAGGCATTGAAGCGACGTCAGACACACCACCCGTGCTCCCATCATCGCTTTGCTGCGACAGTCAAGTCCGGGACTTGTCTTGCACTCGCCTGAAGGACGGCAGCGATGTTTCGATACTCCTCCACCAGCTCGCAGACCTCCGAACAAGGAAGAGAAAGGCACCAGACGCTGCAGCAGGTCCTACACAGCCGCGGGTTCACCGGAGTGGAATTCCAGCAAGGAGTCTCACATGAAACTCTCCGGCCTTGGCATGGAGTGTTTGCAAGGAATCCTCCTCCTCGGCGCCCTCGGTTTGAATCCTCAGAGTTAAAAATCGGAGAAAAACGTTTTCCGGGCACCCAAGCTGGACCTGGCTACGTCCTCCACCGCGCTACCGAAGGACCAGAACTCACTTTGACTTGAAGATTTGCGCTAACCATGGCTAACCCGAGACTCCCCCAGGCTCCCAGCCGGTAGAGCGAGGCTTCGACCTGACTGAGCTCCGCAGCGAGGCGCTGGAGCCCAGCGAGGATCAGATGCTGCCTCTCGAGAGACGGATGGAGGATGACAGAGAGGTATGATGCATGGATGTGCTTCCGTGCTACACGTACATGCAGGAGAAACCCGATGTGTATGCGTGAGTGTGTTGGTACTGTAGCGTACATATACGAATACACGTACATATCAAGATAGGTACATCAATCTATCTATGCATCCATCTAACCTATCGATCTATACACTAAACATACAAGCATACATGCAATATACATACATGCGTGTGTGTGTGTGTGTACATATATATATATATATACATATACACGTATGTATTAGCATATGTGCGTGCTCTCACGCGAGTTGGTCTGCATACATGTGCAATGTATGTACCAATGTATGTGTGTCTGTTTGTATGTACGTGAATCTGTGTGTATATGTCTGTATGTACGTAGGTAGGTAGGCAGGTAGGTATCTGTGTAGGTGTGTCTAGTATTCAGTTCTCTGTTCAACTATACTTGTTCATTCACTTGTCCGTTTATTCCACTTCTGTATGCAAATGTTCAGTAAATGCGCTAGCAAGCTAGCTAGCTAGCGATATACCTGTTTATCTGTCTATTTGTTTCAATCTCTGAGTTTGTGTATCCCTCTTGGCTATTCGCGCTGTTCCTTTTCTTGTGCTTATCCACTCGCTTATCTAGAATCTAGCTATGTATCTATCTAAAAATGAATACGACCTGATACAACCAAACGATTCTGATAGTCCAAGTACTCCAACATCAAATGTCACGAAGGCAAGAGTCTATGCTGCCTACGAATTCCACCTCTGCATGGATGCATGCATTTGTGCTCAGGTAGATACGTGTATCTGTTCCAGTCGAGCGACTCGCAAGGCTGCAAGGATTCCTTCAAGCCTAGAGCCTGAGGCCTCCCAGGATCTCCGAACAGATCAAGCCGAAAGCCACGAAATCAGGAGGCACACTGCATCCGCGATGGTATCAGAATCGGGAAGCGCTTGAGACGTCACTGGTTCTCGACTACAGTAATCGAAAAGGCAAGCCTAAACCCTAAAGTAACAGACAACGCAAACCCATATGATACGGGGACGAACACGATACAACAGCAGAGAGGACTCACGGAGCACCATGAGCATGCACAATCGAGCGCTAACTATGTCTGGATGTCTGGCCCTGGATGTTAGTTTTGCCTCTGACCGCACAGGAGTCGAAGATGTCTTCGAGATTAAGCTCCCAGCTGCTTCGTGGGCATGTTCCGAGGGTGGTCGCTTAGACCTGGCGAAGAATGTCTGAGCTGGCCATTCTTGCCGTATTTGCCGCATCAGAGAACAGCGGTAGATGTTAGATTGAGAGCCCAGCACAACAGGGTCTACAGACTAGGACCAGCCCTGGATTGCCATCCTTGGCTTACCCAGCATCATCTAAGTGAAGCTCGTCTTCTAAGGAAAAGATTAAACAACCATGACCGTGCCATCCCGCAAGCCCGAAACCGGGCAGGGAGGCAGTTGTCCGGCATCCAGCCCTCCTCCGTTGGTCCCTTGGGAGTCAGCTCGGGGCCTGCTCCGGAAACCAAGAGCTTTGTCTCGGCTTGGGACTCTGTTTGGGCTATAGGCTATAGGGTTTAGGGAGAACGAGGCTATGCCAGGCTTCCCTCAGCTGCGGGGCTTTCCAGATGCACGGGAGCTTCTACGAAGCCCTCGTCTCTTGGTCGCCTTGAAACCAGATGATGCTGGTTAGGTCCGCCGGCATAGGGTTTGGACATTGTGCGGCCGACTCTGATACGAGGCATGTCCTGCCCCGTGTCAGCTGATAACATGGTATTGCGGCTCAGACAGCCCAAGACGCTTGACGAGAACACATCTATCAACAGAAACTACAACGGAAGTAAGGGGCACATTTCGAACAGCGAGTTCACATCCATTTGGAAGAACAAGGAGCACTCTGCTGGGTTTGACGAGCGGGATGGACGTTAGGGCTCCCTTCGTCTGGCCTCCAGCTGCGTCTGCCGGCGGTTTGCGGCACAAGGTCCAGCCGCTGTAGTGACGCAGGATCACCTGCTCTGCTTAGCCTCAAACCTACCGCACCTCTGCGGATGAGGTCGGATGCTGGTCATCTAGGCTATCTAGGCTGCGGACCTACTCAGGAAATTCACTTGCACGATAGATCTCTACAGCACCGACTCAAAATGAAATTTCAACCCTAAGCCCCAGGTTTAGCGAAGGGCTTGCCCAATGCACGCCTCAAGCTCCTCTCCCTTCAGGCAGCGCAGGCTCATGCCCTCGGCTTCCTTCAAAAAGCCAAGAGGCAAGCAAGCTCCCTGTGACAACACATCAGGATGGACACCTCCCTTTGCTCCAGGAAAAGCTAGGAGTCCCTAGCAGCTTCAGGAATTCAATGCCTTGCTAAGCTGAAGCCTGTCAGGACTGTCAGGACATGCCAGCCAGCATCCATCCCTGCACTGCCAGGTCCTCCGAGTCTTGGCCGAAGTCCTCTCCAGAGCAGATCTCCAAAAACTTTCCAGAACCGGAATCTGAAAAAGACAACGAAAGCAGATTGGCGAAACGAAGAGGAATGTCTCACCGTCCTGAAGGGCACTGGCGACCTCTGTCACTGCGCTTGCCAGGGCCTCAGAGTCTCGAAGATCTCTGGCCGATTCCCAATTCCACAGCGAAGCGTCTTTCTTCCTCCGCACGGCTCAGCACCGTCAGCCCGGGCCACTTTGGGCCTCAGAAGCCTGTTAGCAGTGAATGCTGCTCCTCCTGGCAACGCACGCTTCCGGGACGCCACTCTTGTCAAGTCGCCAGGGCCAAGCACGCCTCGGCCAATTGCCGCAGGCACCAGTCGCTGAGGACCTGCCGCAGATCCTTCGAGACTCCACAAAGCAGTCGAAAGCCCCGGTGATGACGGCCATGCTCCCCAAGCCGTCCTCTGACATCGACTTCCAAGCTTCTCGACTGAGGCACCAAACCTCCGTAGAATAACCGAACTTGCCTCAGATTGGCACACCCATGGGATATTCATCCTGCGTCCCACAGAAAGCTCAGCAGAATCAAACCAACAGTAGATTGCTGGAAGAATGAAACTGTTGAGATGTTGCATCCTGCAACACCCAACTACTGCAGTCTTGATCCACACGAGCCCTGAATCTCTCTCTCGCGTGCGTGCCCGAACACTTGAAACCACCAAGCGGGTCGTTGATCGTGTGAGTCTCTTGCAACCTCAGCTGGCAGCACGTCATGCGTTGACGTCGGCACGACAGCCTGTCCTCGACCCCCGTGTGTGCACCAAGCCGCCAGTGAGGAGGAACTCGTGAATTCCAACGCAGCTGCCCGGCCTCTTGCGGAGATCAGGAAACCGACCATGATATGCTAGCCCGGGAGATGCCCGGGACGAGAAGTTCAATAGTTCAGATGTTTCCGGCAAGCGGCGGGTACCGTCTCATTAGGCGCGTCCCCCGGCGACCCTGGAAACCTGGACAGAGTCGGAGTCAGAGTCGGTTTCACAATGCGGGAAGATTCCCGCCCGCCTTTCACCAAGACCTGGCCGGTCCTCGCATCCTTGCGCGCCGCGGCCTCGAAGGACCCCCACACACGGCACCATGCTGGCAGCGGCTGGAACGCTGGAGACTGCAAGGAATGGACATGGTATTTTTCAGGTCCCCGAAGCCATGCTGCACACCAAACCCTGCAAAGCAGTCTCCTCTGGCAGCTCCACCATGGCGACCGCGCCTGCATCAGTCCCAGCAAAACAGCATTTATACATGAGCTGCGGCAAGCGGCAGAAGAAGCAGCAGCAACACCACCACCAGCAGAAGCAGCAAAAAAGAACGCCACCACCGCCACCGCCGCCATCACCACCACCAGGCAAAAAAAGACTCGCAACCTCACGTGCCAAACCGCCGAATGTGGCCATCCAAGCTCCATAGGCTTCAACTGTGAAGTAGTGAGCTTGTGTACGAATTGCCACTCACTCTCCTGTAGATCAGACTTCCAGGCTATCGAGCTACAAGTCCGTGCCGGAGGCAATCCGAGACTTTCCGCCAACTCCACATTTGCCGGCACTCAAGCCCGAGAACCACATGCCTTGAAGTATCAGGACGAGTGCATCGGAACCAGGAAGGTGGCTTCCTGCCAGCTTGTGGCACAAAGTTGCAGACCTCAACAATGCACTCTGCATAACCGAAACTGTAACCCTGCCCCAGTTCCAGGTCATGCAGTCCTGATGTGAGACTACGCTCGACCACACAGAAGGCCTGTAGTCGGCCAAGGAAGCCTGAACAATGCCAGACGGCATGAGCCGGTGAGAGCTGCAAGTCGATCATGGCGGCGAGTGGCTGAGCTTCGACCCCTGGGCCTGAAGGAAGCAAATTCATGGCCTCGAAGGCCGCGTGACCCAAGCGCGAGCCGGTCGAGCACGCCGCTCGATACCTCAAAAAAGAGGGGAAGACGAGCAGATGCCGCAGCAGGGAGAGAGCAAGCTGCTTCCCAGCGGCTCCTGCATGAAAGTCTCCAGCTCCTTGGCGTAGAGGTAACGTTCCAGCACTTGATCGCCTGTGTAATCCAAAGCATCGGTCCTGAGCCAGGGCTTCCCGGGTCAGAAGCCAGGAAAACAGTTGGAGAGTCCTCTTGTACTGTCACTGGCTTTCAATGCCTCGGAAAGTGGGTCTCTAACTCTGACAAGAAGTCATTGAGCCCAAGGTCACATCGTCGAAAGCATCATAGTCTTCTTGTCCTGACAGTGAGCCCGGCAGCGATCTTCGACTTGGCGAACCTTCTGAGTCTTTGTAATTCTTAAGCCCAGCCGCCTAGAGGCCTGAAAGGCTTCATCTTCGCCCAGCAGTTCAAGTCGCCTTTGCCAGTGGGGCCTCAGCTACCGGAGGGAGGAGAACCTCAACTGGCTAAAAGGGAGGCAGCCGAGGAGCTGTTGGCCTCCATCTCATTCAGCGGTATCACGGGGCTCGGGCTCGGGGAATCCTCTTCCGGAATTCGTGCAGAGCCGACACGCAACGAACTTTACATACACATACACATCTCTCGATGAACCGATGAAGATCGCACCTAGGACCTAGGAGCTTGATGCCGAGTAATGACTTTAGAGAAGCCATAACGACGTGAAGCAAGAGCTCAGATGGTACCCGAAGCATTCACGTCAGCAAGCTCCTGCCAGCTTCCATCCTCTGAAGGGTCGCTCCTGGAAGGCAGTCCGTCTACCACGCATAAAGGGGCCCCCCTAAAAAAGCGGAGCTTCCCAGAGCTTCCCAGATGCGGCCGGAGCTCAGGCCGAGGAGCTCACGCAGGTCGGAGTCCGGAGACTTCACCTCAGCGCTGTCTTTGTTGAGCGCTGCGCTGCGAAGCGGCAAAGCTCAGAGCCGGGTGGCCACGCAGCCGACCGACAGGGCTTCGAAGACTTGAGCGTTCATTCGGCAAAACAGGACCTGACATGTGCAAACGGCACGGGTGCAAGCTGCGAGCTAATCGCAAACTCTCATTCAGAGGAGTATTGCCTGAAGCCTCTTTCCCCTGAAACGACTCTCCCAGGCACCTTGCAACCCAGAGTGGCCACTCGTTTTACGGCCGTCTTCAGCTGCTCGGCTGCGGAGGCCTCGAAGATGCAAAGCGACAGATGAGGGACATTTGCAAGTGAGCACAGGCAGAGCAAAGGCGGGCAAGTGTAGGACCTCAAAGACCCTGAGACTCTCGCGTCGATGCTGGAGACTTTCCTTGGGTGCAACTCAGCTCGGTTGGAGCTAGGAGGCCTGGCATTAGCTGAGATTCCCGAAGCTGAGGATGCAGAATTCTGGCGGCAAAGGCCTCCGGGCACAAGGCTTCTTCGGCTTTTTCCAAAGCTGAAATCGCCTGCGGCCTGGCCTTCGGGCTCCCTCGATGGTCTCCACCAGGCTTGCCGCTAGCGTCTGACCGGAGCCAAAGAAGAGCTGCCCCTGGGGGCGGAAGCGGCTGCGGCAAAAAGCACTTTGCACAGCAAGTCAGACTCGCTCGGCTCCTGGAGATACAGGAGGAGGATGCGATGTCCCTCGGTGCCCAAAGCCTCGAGCTCCCAAAAAGGCCGTCGTGTCCGGCTCATGGTACGGTCTCCCGTCGACCTGAGGGCACACAACCTCGAGCTTCCTTTCTGCCTGATTCCCTGGTGCTATTCGCCCGAACGCGGAAGAAACCTCCGAAGCTGTACTGCTTCGAGATTACTTAGCCACAAGGGTCTCCAAGTCGGCACTACGTATGCGGCCGAGACAGTATGGTTTCGTCATGTGCTCGGTGGCTACCCCGACATTGCCGCATCTGTCGCGTTGTTGCCCTTTTTGGTTGTACTAACCCTTTCGTCGAGACTGTTGGGTCGCATAGATGCTACCGTACCCGAGTTGTGGAGGAGAGAGTCTCCAATGACCGTCATCGCTTCGGGAAGAGCTTCTGATTGATCCGAAGCTATCAACATCGACTAGTCCGTGCAGTCGATGCTCCTAGTTGCTCCGAACGCACGAGTCGGCTTCGGTTGATGTTCGCTTGGTGCTACTGTAGTGGCCAAAGACGAAACAACACCCGAACCGGCCCATCAACACCATCTTCGGCAAAGAGGCATGCTGTCCACAGGGGAGGACTGCGTGCCTTGGTTCTAGAATCACAAGCACCAGGGTCCCGGGTTAAAAAGGAGAAAACGGAGAGCCGGGCTGCTGTCGTAGAGGAAGATGACGAGGCTCAGAGCCAAGCCGGCTCCGATGCCCTCGAAGGGTGAGCTGAAGGCTGCCACAAGGATGCAACAAACGGTCACCCAGTACCTCGGAGAGCTACGAAAGCTGAGGCCCTTCCAGGGACTTTAGGCCTTTCTTTGGCTTCTTATTCTTGGCAGGTCATCTCCTTGAAGTGCCACTGAGCCACTGGAGGGAAGGGAGCCGATAGCCGAGCACCCAGAGGGGCGGTAGGCTGCGGAAAGACAAGAAGGAACTCTCGAGGAAGCTAACCCCACTGCCCATGAAGAGACCGCCAAGGAAGAACTTGGGGATGAAATGGCCCAGAGGGACCTGCGGCCCGACGCACGGAGGAGAGGAGACTCGATTGAACCACGCAACCCCCCCTCTGCTTAATCAAGCCCAGGCACATTCGTAAAGAAGAAGATGCCCACAAAAGCAGATGAGGTCAAGACGGCCAATCGGTGCGTGCCACCGTCCATACGCAGCTGGATGGAGCTACCCAAGCGATGGAAGGTCACCACACCGTGGGTAAGGCCTGGCGGCGCATCCCAAGACGTTCCATATGAAGCCATGACTAGACTGGTCCGATTTCTTGGCAGACCCGGCCGAAGAACCTGTCAGAAGCGAACCGAAGCCCACAGTCGTGAGCTCTGCATCGAAGTCCACCACGTCCATGGGGGATGGGTCTCCATCGGGGCCCGAAGCAAACTTCCCCGTTATGCCCAAGACACCGGTCATCGTGCACAGCACCTCATTCGACAGACTTCAATATTTTTGGTTGCATAGTGCCACGCGAGACAAAACACCACACAGTTCTCGGTTCTGGTTTGTATAAATTCTACAAAGTCCGCAAGCTTTGTAATGTTTTCGGTTGTGTCACAATTGTTCCCGCTGGTCATGCAGCCATGGACCATTTTTCTTTCTGTGGCCTGATATGACGAGGAGCGAGATTCGAGCATACTGCCTGCAGCCGCGGCACCGACATGATGACCAGCATGAACATTGAAGAAACATTCGACAGCAGAACGTTGGGATCTGCATCGCCGATGCTGTAGGTAGTCCATAATCCCCAGAAAGAGCTTCCTGCTTGCGCAGGGAAGGTCCAGCCCGTCTCACTCAGCACCTCCATGGGGATGCCACATACCAAAATCACCACATAGAAAAGTGCCAGGGGGAGAAGCTGGCACCCAAGCCCAGAGAGTTTCATGACTGCTTTGTTCTGGCCATACATCTTGGCGATGAGACCAGGGCCATTCCGAATCAACATCACCTGAGCACGCTCTCCTTTTCTTACATTGCCAGTCTTGGGACCTTCCCGAATCCAAGAGCTGCTGTCAAAGGCGCCATGGACAGCAAGCACGAGACGGGGGCCATGCTCCGCAGCGAGAAGAAGTCGACAAAACTGACCGGGTAGAAATACTGGAACTGCACACCTCAGCCGCTTCCTCCGGAAAACTGTTTCTCTCATGCGGAAGGACACGTCTCAAAAGACCGAGCCGGGACACCAGAAGAAATTTGCAAGGCTGTCCGAACAAGGAAGAAGCCGATGGTGCCCAGAAAACCACTCGTCACTGGGCTGGGAAATCTCAGCATCACCTCACTCTTCGCAAGGCCGGAGAAGTCGGCATGTGCAAGGGTGCTATGTTTCCACTAATGTTAATGGTCAATGGCCGATTCACAAAGTTCGGCTTTGGGGCTTAGATGAAGGCTCACTTCGAAGCGTCGCAGTGCAAGGGACATGCCACACTGTATCTAAACGGCACTGTGATCCCGCCTTGCCAACCCCGAGCTTCCCCAGGAGCACGCTGCAGAGTCCCGTGAGAGATGTCCCAGCCATGATGAGCGCAAGGACCTGAGCTGAGCATACGTCCCAGAGCGTGGCCGCATCCTTCAGCTCGGGTGCCGTCGCCGGGATCCGCTCCGGCTGCCCGGACCTGCGTAGCCGTTCAGCAGCGCTCTGCGCCATGGCGCCTGATGGCCAAGCGCAGCCCTTCTGTGCACAACGCAAATGCTGGCTGCTGCTTCGGCACCATAGAGGATGGCGCAGACCTCCTGCGTGGCGCTGGTGTTGTACTGCAGCCGCCCGAAGATCGCATAGAATGCCGAGCCAACCATAGTGGAATACCACATCCTTTCCATATGGACATTTCAAGAACACTGCACACCACCATGAAGTCTTTCTGCCGATGTGCATGTGCATGGACTGCCACAAGAAAACTATGCTTTCATAACCCGGCGTCATGCATATGCCAAAGGAGAACATATGCGTCACTTCAGGGAAATTGGACCCAGTGAACACCAGCGTCGCGCTGACAATGCCGGTGAGGGTTTGTCTGATGCCGATGATACTGCCAGCGATAATGTTTGCCGTCACTCCTTTTCATGGCGCACGGTTGCTTCTTGATACTCATTGCCCTGTAGCTGTATTAGCTGAAGACAAGTTATCACATGCATGCAATTCACACCTGCGGCATGTCCACGCAGAAGCAGTTGCTAGCTTTTGCACACCATCAATCAATACTCAAAAAACTTTTCAAGAGAAAGAGCCGAACTGCTGGCGAGTGCTGGCAAGATTCGGACCCCATCGACCTTCCCTGTGTCCTCATTGAGGGGCATGCACTCGGACCATACCGGCCTGCAGCATTCTGAGATGTTGGGATGGATCCAGACCGCAACCGCTCAGGACAGGTGGCCAGTAGCCGAAGACGGATCGGGGCTTCCGCCGCCGCGACGTCGAGGGAGTGCTTAGCAGTGGCGCCGAGGCCATGAGCACTGCAGCTGTCACAGTAGGGTAGTAGGGTGGCGGGAAGTCTCGCGATCTTGTCGGCTCTGCTGCTTCATAAAGCCTGCCCACACCGTTTTCGTCTACAATCTGTGTGAGTATGTTTTTCTGAAGGTGCCTGGGCACCCCCGGAGTGCACGGAACAAAGGCACAAGACTCTTATCCATGCAACTATTCCATCAACAAGCTACTACAGTAGGCTAGTCAAAGGCCAAGGCCTATAGAGCCAAAATAACAAGCAGCCGAGATTGCGACTTGTGTGCAGGCTGCACGCAGCCACACACCACGCTGATACTTCAACGAAAGGTCGCAGCCACTCATGCCCATGATTTCTTCACACCTGGAGCCGCACCCGCCACACAGCTCTGGGCTCCGGGTTCCGTACCCACCCCGAGGTGACTTCGTCTTCCAGGACGACCCAGGCCCAGCCACCGGCCTCCCGGAAGCTGCGAGGCGAAGAGATGCGAAGCGACTCAAACAATTCATGATTGGGGCAGGTTCTGCCCTTTGATCGTCGGACATGGCATGTCACCAATTGCCCACGGCACCCTTGTGCCTCGTTCAGAGTGAGGTCCACCTTGCAGGTGCGGACACTCAGCAAATATTCTGCACACTGTTGTTGCTACCTTCTCTGGCAGACAGAAGTCATGCTTGAAGGCCCAGTCAACGGCCAACCGCAGTTTTCCACGCTCTGAGGCCACCACCCGCTCCCCTGCTTTCATCTGAACGAGCGGGATATCCAACTGGCGCGAGATGGCGTGCCAAGCAGCATCGAGTCGCATCTCCGTCTCACAGCCCTGCACTGCCTCTTTGGTGGCCTGGAATTCCTCCGGTTGGAAGTCAGAGAGCGCCTCGCAAGGGGTCAGAGCTCCCGCCGACCTTCTCTTCGTCTTCAAGGCATCGGCATCGGCATCGGCCTTCCCGTTGGCGAACCAGCGATGCTTGGGCCGCTCCTCGGCATCGGCCTCAGCACCCGACACCGACCGGGCACGTGCGGTGTCAACTCCATACCAGTATCCACGCTGGAGAGCCGCGGGCCGCGCCTGCGCCAGCTGCTCCGAGAGGTTGGTGATGATGCTGGAGGCCGCCTGTATGCAAACCCGTTTCGAAGCAGTCCTCTCTGTTACACGCTTGATGGCTACTCGCTCCGTCGCATTTGATTCGCAACATTCTTTGCCCACCTGCTTCACCATGCCGACGTGGCGTGAGACCTGTTGGGCAGCCAGCAAGACAGACGCTGTGACTAGGACTGCTCGCAGCAGCCCGTGACCACCCAACCTCTGTGAGGAAGTTGTCCTCTTCACTAGCCCCGAAGTTTGGAGGAGACAAATCCTGCAGGCTTGCTTAAGGCAAGGCAAGGCAAGGCAAGCCATGACCTGAGTTTCTAGGATTGTCAGCCGGGCAAAAGGCACTGACAGGAAGGTCCTCTCCCTTCTCCATCAACATAGAGATCAGCTTGTCCTGTGGTGGTGCATCGCAATGAGTTTAGCAGAACCTCACCCCGAAACGGGAGCTTGGCTGCTCAGCTGAAGGGTGAAGGGCCTTCTTCGCCAACGACTCATCCAGAGCATTGAAGTACTCCAGCCATCGCAGCGTCGCTGACAGAGGCCAGTGTTCCAGATGCAGTGGATCGGTGACCTCTGCTTTGCTGACTCCGTCCAACTAGCAACGGCTCGAGGTCACCAGGTCAAGGAGGCGCTGCTGAACACTTCAACATGCCGAATGGGATTCTCAGGACATCGGACACCGAGACTTGCAATAGCGGCCAGCGTGATGCTCCTTGTGACTGCACGGTGCCCAGCCTGTTCCAAGGCAGTCGGCTTGGACTTCTCAATCTCCTGCAAATTGCGACACTGCGAGCAGCTGATTGTCTTGAACTGACATCTTTTCGCCACGCCTCCCAAAGTCTTTGCCGTGCACGGACAGGAGGGATTGCCGGTGACAGGTCCATGTTGAGACCCTGGTGGCGGGAGCGTGTCAGACTTAGCGTGGGTTCTTTATTGTGCATAACGAAAGATCTTGCAGCTGCTAGCAGCTGCTAGCAATCTTACACTCTCACCGAGCTATGAGCCTCCCAGAACCAGAAGGGTCCAAAGCATCCGAAAGGTCTCCGGGTTAAGTGTTAAACGGGGTCTGCCGACAGCTGCCCCAGGCTTGAACCTGTTTCTCACAACTTCACAGAGACGGTTGTGCAAAATCCACCTCCAACCAGCGCACCAGCTGCTGAACAGTCAGCTCTCCCATCTGCAGAATGCAAAAGAGTTTCTTGTGGCACAGGACGAGAGTGCAGGCGCTCAATTATCTGAAACTTGCTCAGATCCTCCGTGGTATCCGCAGACGAAGAAATTTTCAATGGGCCCTGGCGGCTTCAGAACACGCTTTCCAGGAAGCCTCTGTCCGCGTCCACTTCTTGCCCGCCTTGCACAAAAAAGAGAGACAGCACTTCTTACGGGACACGGCAGGTGCTGCGACTGCTCTTTCTTAGTTGCTACGAATACATGTGGCCTGGTGCTCTGGAGCTGCGGATGCGTCATCGGCCTTGCATCTCAAGTTTTCGATCTAGCTGTGCACACAACCTTCTCACTGCGAGCCCGGCTCCGTGCACAGCAGACTTCACTATGTGAAACAGATGCTTCTGCCACGCACTGCAGCCGTGCGCCTCCGGCTCAACTGGCGCGTTGCTTGCCTCGAACGTGGTGAAAGAGATGCATGGCCGGCTGCCCCTTGTCGCAGCCTATATGAGGGATTCCAGCCTAACCCGTCCGATACCCCAAACGTCGGCGGCAACGGCCCACCTTCGAGTCCCCTGTCTCTGGCTTTGGAGCGGGCAGGTACCTCATCTCGGTCGTTTGTTCGTGTTTCCCGTCACAATTCTCATCCTGCGTATGAGCAGTCGCCTCGGAAACCTCAATTGGATGGCACGCTCGGCAGTTCACGGACCTGGCATCCTCGCTCGGTCGAGACTCGAGACTGCTGAGTTTGTAGCATGCGAGAGGCAACAGGCAACCAACTAAGTGAAAGTGCTGTGCAGAGCAAAACAAGAAGCGTGCAGCTTCCGGCCGAAGCATGTACAGTTGCAGCTTCCTCTTTCGGGGCACTTCGCGGATAGGCTGGCAGCGCAGCCCATTTTGGAGAACTTTTTGCGATCACCTCCGGGTCGCGGTCAAAGCACGATGAACGAGTACACAGCAATTGGAACAAGACACGCAAGGATGCCAATGCGACACTCTATTCCCTGCCCGCCTCAAAACGCCAGGAGGCCTGCTGCCTCCCCCTTCTATGCTGTGACTACCATCCCGCCATCTTTCGTGCGGAAATTTTGCTGCAAAGCCGAAGAGAGTCACGAGGTCGAGAAGGGACTTCAAAATTCTGCACAGCAAACTCAAGCATTTGGCAACACATCCTGCTTAATCCAGCTGCCACATTGCTGGTCATCAAGTCTATCCCAAGCCCTGAGAATCATGTCTAGCTGTGCCGAGCTCAATCCTAGTCTGAAGCACGCCCAGGGAGATGCAGCATGGATCAGTGGCATCTTTGCTGCTGTCTTGCCATGTTGCCCAGGTGCTTTTTCGTCTGAGCCATTGCAAACGCGTTTGGACGGCAGTTCGCCTGCAAGCTTAGAGGGCACCTGCACTTCTCAGGCCAAGAAACTGGCCAGCATTGTCCAGCTTCGATGGGCTTCCTATATCATGCAAGAAACCTGCCATGACGAGAGAAGCAGAAGCAGAAACGGCAGAAACCGGGTAAGCCATCGGTCCGGCTGAATACATCGGGTACACGTCTGCCGTTGGCTTCACACTGAGGGGCGGGTCAGGAAAAAACAACGCCCGTGCCCTGGCTTTGGCAGCCTTGTAGAAAGCCTCGGCTTTCTCTGCAGCTTGTCGGGCATATTCCGCATGGGCTCTTGCTCGTTTTGAAGCACTGCTGGCATGTGCGACTAGCGTCAATTCGTCTTCAGCGGCACTCAAAGGGACTGGAGATTGGTTCATGTAGCCTAATGCATTCCTGTTCATAACCAGAGGCCGCGCATACTCTCCCAGCCTTGGGCCCTTGTAGAAGCGTTCCTCCTTTGGCCAAAGATTGAGGTCTCCACCATTCTTTCGCCACAAGCTCTGGTACATCACATCGCCGCCAGGGTAGCTGGTGCCCATCGCAGCAATGTCCGAGAACTGCTGTCGCACACCCTTGCGGATCTTTGGAAGTGCACTGCCTTGAGGGTCTTGAAAAGCTGTTGCGACTGGCGGCCAGTCGAAAAGAGGTTGCCCACCATACTCGTCCGGATTCAATGCGCGCGCCATGGCCGCAGTCTTGTCTTTGTCCGAGGAGTTGTCGGGCTGGGGGAGGGCTGATGTGCATATCATGATGTCGCGAGATTCTCGAGCAAGTGACTTTTGGAGCTGAGGCCTAGCATACCTACATTGCCTTGCCGCAATGACCTCCGATGAGTTGCTGGGCCGAAACTGTCTCAACGGAAACCGGTGAGGTTGCGTGGACCTTTTATGAATTATCCCCAAATTCACGACTCTTGCAAATGTCGCTGCTACCTGGCACGATTCTGCATACTTTCCCGAACTGAGGTCATTCCTGCTGACGTTGCGGCAGCGAACAACAGCCAAACCAAACAGATCTTTCTCAGCCAACTTTGCAGCATGTGGGCAATGAACCTTGCTGTTCGCAGTGTGAGACAGACCCAACAATGTTGCGAGGATCTCAGACTTGCCACAGGCACGTAACGACCCGGACGTCTGCACCTTTCCACACTTGTAATCAGCATGCAAGAGTAGTCTGGTGACATGCGCCCCTAATGCCGGGGATGTCTCGTGCTTCCAGCATCCACACCGGCCATCTTGTGATTGTGATCAGTACATTGTCGAGGCTATCTAAAATCAGGAAGGCAACGCACGAACCACGGACACGAGGCGAGCACTGCCATTGAGCCATGAACTGAATTTAAATGTGGTCTCTGTCTAGGACGGGAGAAGGCGAAGCTTGGCTTGTGCGGTCCGCTCAAGGGCCAGTTCTTTGCCAAACTCATAAAGCTCATAATCCCAGGCATTGACTTTCTTCAAAAAGATCTCTTCCTCAGGACTCATGGCATTCTTGGGTATGCGGTGTCTGTGGGACCTCCAGGGATTATCCACAAGGTCCCAACCAAAGACGGCGTGTAGCTGAGGCAGGTGGTCCACAAGATGCTCCAGGATTAATAGGACATCTAACCTGGAAAGCACCTCCTTGGCCCTTTCCAAGTGTCGGCTTGTCACTTCACCAGGAGCCACATCGTAATCCCCGCTCAAAGTGCGAACGGCAAAGTTATCGAAGTGCTGATACGTGTCGGAAGGAGGCAGGCAGAAATGATACTGGAAATTTCGTGGCCGCGTCTTCGTCTTTATGGCGGAGAGAATAAGATCCTTCTCCAGTTCGTTCCCGATCCAAGTTGACTTAATTCCAGATAGCGGATCCCGCAGCATAGCCCCATACAGCATCGTTGGACCGGGGCTGCTTGCAGCACCGCCGGAACAGGACAGGTCATCCTCATCCACAGCACGCTCTATTGCAGTGAACGTGTACTGCAAGCTGGATGCTCGTTTCGAGCATGGAGTGCGGAAGATTTTGGGTGTAGAACAGAGGTCTGGCATGACATTGCAATTGTCCTGCGCACGTGGGATCTTCTCACCTTGCGATCTAGCCATATCACAAATAGTAGTTCCTCCGTAACCGTGCAGATGTAACCAAAGTACTCGTGGTTGCCGGAAATTTCCGGGCTGCCTCGAAGACGTGTGTGCAAGTCTCAGCCTAGTTTGCGTCCCAGCTGCACTTGGAGAGATCCTCGCTTGGCTGGTCACCCGTGGGATTGCAGTCTCTGGCACTGGCTGCTGAGAGTCTTGGACTTGCAGCAACCCGTCATACCGAGTGCTTTCGAGGATCGCACCAGATGGCGCACCCATGGCCGTTGCTGCAACTCCGCCATAAGTTAAGCTCAGTTTGTCAAGCAAATTCGCGCTGGTGTTTTGCTGTGGCCCGGAGAACACCAGACCCAAACTATCATCGGGAGATGCTCGCCAGAATTGCGCCACATAGATGGATGTCAATGTAAACAAGGCCGACAGTGAAACCACTGCAACAGCAACGTGACGTTGTGGGGCCGCGGGCTCCTCTTCAGCTTCTCCTGCTTGCACGATTTCAACATCAACTTGTGGAGCCGTGGCCTTCGCTCTTTTCTTCTTCCAGGAACTCTTCTTCTTTGATGCTTGAAGTTTGTGCGGGATTCGCATTTTGCACCCGCAAACATGTGCATAGCCTCATGGCGAAACGATCTACTCTACAGATTACTTTGATGCTATCGTCACCCAGTTGCAGAACTTCGACAATGCAGTACCAGCTCCATGTTGCTAAGCACTCTGTATCACCCCTCATTGCCTAAGGAACAATGAGCCAACGGTTGGACATGGACCATCTCCTGAGTCATCAACCTATCAGACCCTCCCTTCGTGTCAGGTGCTCATAGATGATGCTTCATAAGTACTTCTGCACTCTGCTTCTCCACTGCACTACCTGGTCTCTTGTCTCCGAGACTCCGAGAGAAGGGCTACCTCAAACAGATGCCCGCCGGTGCCCCGGTCAAATCCAACAATCACGAAAACAAGTTTGAACACTACCTTAAGCTGTCGAATCACTGGACCTGTTCAGAACCGACCTTCACTCGACAGCATCATATCGGTCAAGCCCATACGCTCGGACCAGCAGCATCGAGCGCATGGGATGTTGAATAACGGATCTAGGCATCTCTACCGGACGGCTCTGCGGGCCGCTCTTAAAACCTGCTACCACTAGCATACGACGACGACTACTGCTGCTACTGCTGCCGTTCATGTTGGTAACAGTTTTAATGCTACTACCACTGTTGTAGCTGTTTCGGGCACCTGTGGTTTAATATATACTTATACTGACATGATTCGCTTCGCCAGGCAAACGAACCAAATAAAATCAAAGCAGAAACAGAAGCTCTGGAAACTCCCCAAAGTCGATCCACGATTTCTCTGCTTTTCTGCCGCTCGCACCATTGGAGCAAGACTCGGTCTGCTGGGTCTTTGAGCCACAGATTTCCCTCTTAGGCTTCACGAGCCGGTGGCACAGAATCGACTATGAACGCTCCTGACGTTTTATCACTGTTTAATGTCTAGACCTCGTGCCCAGCACATCTGAAGCACGAACGGCGAAGGAAATCTGTAGTAGTATAGAGTTGGGACGGCCGCCACCACTCAATTCAGCATGCAGCGTCCGGCCCGCGAGGTTATGCAAAAGGCCTGCATCACAGGACATCTCCAGTTCCTGTGAATTCTGCATTCTTTCTTGGGATCCGACGCATGATTGCTTGGGTGCAGGGCACAGAGTAATGCTGGTTGTTATAGTCTCAAGATTGGGTCCACAGCAACACGCAAGCAATTGCCGGTCACTCTGACCTCTCACGTTGGCCTGCACTCGCACACCCGGCCTGCACCACAGCACTGTCAGGAAATCTGAGGTCCACCCCTCAGCGAGATCATGAGCTTCGCCAGCTCCTGCAAATAATGGCACACACACACACACAATTACAAGTTGAGGGCGGCAGCCAAAATCGCCGAGGGCGCGTGGCATGACGTCGTCGCTTCAAGGACAAGTTCAGGCGGCCGTGTGGAGTTCCGCTGCTGCAACACAAGCTCTTAACCTCATGCCCCATCCCATGTATCCAGATTCGGGATCGCTTGTCACTGCACATCACATGCCGGCGTTCTTTGGCTGTTGAAGCTTGCGCACATGCAACCTAGAATTGCAGATGCACTGGCGTGGCCGTCGAGGCCTCTAAGTCTATTCAAGCCAGCACTCTCTTCTGCTCCTTGGCCAGAGGGCTGTTCACCTGGCGGTGCTTCTCCTGGGCCGCCTGGACCTGCTTCAGACACGAGTTCGGGATTCTTCGGTGCAGGATTTCCGATACTGCCGTATCATCAGATCGTCGGTCTGCAAGTCGCAGACGCCCTTTCGGGAACAAAGACGAGAGAGGCCGAGGCCTCGGTCTTGAGCTGCTTGAGCTGCTTCACCTAAGCGCTCGCAAAGCAATACCACGGGCTCCATTCAAATGCTAAGCGGATCCGAAGGCCTTGAGCTACCTGTCAATATGACCGCAGCGGAATCTCACTTCGGAACCTGCTGTAATTGCAACTGGGAGGCGGTTGCAACAGGCGGAGTGCGTGCGAGGGCATCCTTCACATCCTGGGGAAGTGTCATCTGTTGTTGTGGGACTGAAGCACTGAATTTCGTTGCTGAGCAAAGGGAATCCCTGGACTTTGTGACTCCTGCGCTGCTGATCTCGACAATCCACGTGCTAGCCTGCCATGGCCAAGGGCACAAAAGTCAGCACGTTCGGTTTCGATCATCCTGGACCCCACTGCCGTCGCCTAGAGCGTGCTCGCAGATACTCAGCCGTGTACAAGCCTGTGGCAGGGGGTCATGTTGACATCTGCCTTTAAGTTCTATTGGCATGAAACCATATTCGTTCATCGGGCTGGCAAAGTCTAACTGTAGTATATAGACAAACACACATATTACCTGTACACAGACACCGATCTTATGCGTAGGTTTATAGACGATTCAATGTCAATGCACTTAAACTTATGTGTGTGTATGTATGTACGTATGTACATATGTACGTATGTATGTATGCATGTATGGACGTGTATATACATATGTGTATATGTAGATCTATATATATATATGTCTGTGCATATCTATATGCATATGCATCTGCATATGTATATGTATGTGTATGTCCGCCGGTGTGTGTGTGTGTGTGTATGTGTATGCATATTTGTAGGTAGCATGTGCATCTGTATAGGCATGTGCATATGTCTGTGTCTGTGTCAGTGTATATGTTTCTGTATGTGTACATGTACATGTACACGTACATGTATAGGTACATGTATATGTATACGCATACGTATATGTATATGTGTATGTATATGTACATGTATATCTATATTATGTATATGTGCTTGTATATGTATATGTATCTGCTTTTTTATGTATAAGTATATGTGTATGTATACCAATATGTATGCATATGTACGCATATGTATGCATGTATGCTGGAATGCATATATGCTTGCATGCTGGTAGTCATGCGTGCATGCATGCATGCATGCATGCATGCATGCATGCATGCATGCATGACTTGAACTGCATCGGGAATGGCAACTGAATCTGGTGCGTCATCATAACCAAAGCCTCAAAGGTGCATGAGCAAGCTACCAGGTCAGATGTTTTTGCCATGAGGCCTTTCAGCTCTGCCTCCTTCATCTCTGGGTCTGCTTGTAACATGCGCTTGTCCTGGCAAGAAGCTAAATATCCTGAACCGATGTGCCACAAGACCACGTCACGGAGAGATTACCAACCACGCCACGGCACATGACTCCTGCACCTGCCCTCCGCCCCGCGTAATGCTCGTGCGAGGACCCTTCCGAGGTTCGAGCGACAGCTTGCCAGAGTCCAAGGACGGCGGACAGGTCCTGCGACAAGTCTTGGAAGTGCTCTACTGCCAAAAGCCACGCCACAATAATAGTCCAGCTTACACGTATCAGACCTGTGATGCTTTCAAAACTGATCGTGGAAGACCTTCAAAAACGACCGACAATTGCGTTGCAAAGACTTCCTTCAACACACGACAGAAGCACGACAAAATGGCAAGAGCAAAATCTAAGTCAATGAGAGGGTTGTGTGTCAGAACTTACATCCGCTCAACAAAGGAGCCGGTTTGCTGTGAGGCTCTGTCCTGCGAGGCTTCCTCGTGACGGCCTCGGGCAGATTGGGCATTCTAATGGATTCTGACGCACGGCGTCACTTTTACAATCCAGGGGGAGCTCAGGCTCTATTCTCCCAGTGAAGTCAAGGCACCGAGGTTCTGTCTGCACCGAGCCCTGTTCCTCACAAGGTGTTGGGTGGCAGGAAGCGTCTGGCGGCAAGGCTCAAAACACGCACTTCCCTGAGACAAAGCTCCACATGCCCACCAAACCCAACCACTCTAGGGAGGAACCCTATGCTGCCGTGGACCCCAGATCAGAGCTGCAGCCCAGGGGGCATGTAGAGCGATGTGTGCAAAGGGAGCAGCTCTTGGCAAACAGGGAGCAGCTCACTGGCCTCAATGCTCAAAGAACTGGAAGACCTGGTCTAACGATCGGAACACTCGTGACAAAACAAAGGTATCGTAGTGAAACATAAACTGGTAAGTGCCGTTGCGAGATTGTTGAAGAAAAAGCATGAAACAAGTATTTCTCTGCTACAGTGTTCCAGTGCTGTATTACGTAAGAGTTTGGGACAAAATACTTAAACAACGGTCCCGACCCTCCGTCAAGACAAGGCTGCCATGGATGGGTAAGGGTTGTAACAAAAACCAACGCGCGGTGTAGCGGGAATCACGTTTCATGAACCGACGAAGTTTTACATGCCCTTGTAAGACGCCCTCAGAAACCTGTTATAACTAGTTAGAAGCGTTTTGTAAACCTTGTAATCCCTAAGAAAACCTTGCAAACGTTTCAATAGACAAACACCTTGGACCCTTACACCTAAACCTCAACCCTATAAACCCTAGACCACTGACTCATCTAACTCCTGACCCGTAAACCCTGCGACAAAAACGTTACCCCTCTTGTTCCTGTCCCCTTCCTCTTCCTCTCCTCTTCCTCTCTTCTCCCTAAACCCTAGACCCAGAAATCCACCCCACTCAAAACTCATCGATTCTACATTAAAACTGCATCAGGGACTGACTTTAAATTGGTGGACCACCTGTGGGACACGTCACCACTCTCCGAAAAGATCAGAGCCCTCCCACTCTGGCCTGCTGGCCAGGGAACCATCGCGAACACGTGCGATTTTGCAAACCGCTCAACATGCTTGCGCCAGCTTCTCCACTTGCTTTGACTGTGCACCAGACCAGGGCCACGCCAGTCGACGTACCATCAAGTTCACCGGGGCCCGAGGCCGCCTGGCCGCAAAGTGATGACAATGCCGCACCAAATGCCCAATGTTGGAAAGTTGGGGACCACAGGATCTCTTTTTTGTGTGAAGAGATCCTCCTCACAGAACGGAAAGCGGTGAAATCTGGATCAGCCGTTACGAAGCCAAAGCATAGCCTTGAGGGGGCTGTGTTCCACTCGCACCTTGCCAAGGTTACTGTGCTGAAGGTAGGTGCAGGAAATCGAGATCCATGGCCAGATCAAGTGGCAGGACACACGATTCATCCTGCCCCCATTCATCAGCCAACTTGGCCACTGCATCTTCTGCCCTTCAGTTTTGGGTGTCCCCCTGACAGTCAGGAGGCATGTGAGCCCGGCAATCCTAGCTTGAGCTTTTGGAGCCTTGACCATCGCACTTGCAACAACTCGGTTGAGGACCTCCGAGTAGCAAGCTCCGCAAGTGGCACCGCCGGGCGCCCAGCTGCAAAGTGAACGCAGTGCCACGCCAGGTGCTCCCAATACGGCGTAAGCGGGGCAGAGCAATCACCAAGCGTCTCTTCCCTAATACGTCGGTCCCACGCAGCTCCTGGCCAACCGCGCGAACTGGCCCAGCCTTTTTCATGATCACCTCGCTGTAAGGCCAAGCAAGCCCCAACAGCCGACTGTCAATCCTCTGCCGAGCCGGGAAAGCAGCCAGTCTCTGCCGCGCGGATGTTGGCCAGCGACGAAAACGCGAATGCCTCGAAGCCGGCGTGCAACAAGGCGTCCCTGTCAGCTGGCTTCTTAGGAATGAGCTTCAGCTTCGCAGCATTCTCCGCCAAGCCGAGTCTGCGCGTCCATCCTTGCCAGTAGCTCCAGACACGAGCCGCTTCAGGAGCGCTGACTATGGATGATGACGTTGCTGTCGTCGTCGTCGATGAACAAAGCCTGCGTTGAGCCGGGAGCGACCTCGTGAAGCCGCCGTTCAGCCAGAAGGAGCACGAAAGCCACCGGATCAAATGGATCACCTTGTGGCGTCGACAAGGTGATTTCGACCGGTCTCTCCTGGCGTACCCACCATGCTGCAACCATCGCACTTGTCTCTGCCAAGCGTTGGTGAAATGCCTCACCCACAGCTCCGGCAGCCCATGATGTCTCAAAGCCAAAGTCCTGTCATCATGACAAAGTCAATGGCCCGACCTGCCAAAGCCCAAACAGGGGCACTCCTCGTCCTGCTCTTCGGTCCGCTTCCGCTTGCGGTTGCGATCGAAGCCGCACCTATCCTGCTTAGATCTGATGCCTCCTCAGTCGACTCATTTGGCATTGGCTACCCAAGTCGCTGAGCCCAAACGTCACTTGGATTTCCAAGCTTTGACTAGTTCTCCTCGCTCCGAGCCCCCGCCAACATGACGCCTCGCGACGCCGCCTTCGTGCCATGGTAGACCTTCATCGCCTTATTTATGCGAACGGCGTCATAGCCGCCCTGATGCTGCTGGTTGATTGCGCTGCAGAATAGAAACCTATTGAATTGATCTTTTCTCCACACTTCATGAAGCACGTGAGGTCCTCTCCTTAGGCCTTGCCGCGAATCCAGGTGCAACCTGTCGCCGGAGGGTTCGACCAAGTGCAAAGCTCCTCCTCCGACAAGTCCAGCTCCGCAAAACGCGCAAAACATGCAAGCCGCGTGTCCCCATTGTCCCTGTGCAAGGCGGTACTTGAAACTCCGCCAATGGATCTCCGCCGTGAAAAAAGCAGCCACATAATGCAACTGAGTGGGAAACAGTTCACATCCATTCCATGACGGCTAAGGAAGGACCAAACAGATCGAGCACCATTTTCAACAACACCAATCGCTTTTTTGCTGGTGCGGTGATCTCAGCCATGTCCTTCGTGGTGTTGGAGACAGTTGAGGCAACAAAGTCGATCTGTTCATTTTGTCCCTCCTCTGTCCAAACACCGGCAGGGTCCCAAGTCTCTGAAGCGGCTGGCTGAAGACCTGCATCCGGGTCGATGCCGCAGCATGACACCCATGGGCACGGAAAATCGTGCCCAAAAGAACTACCTCCTCCGCCGGAGCGAGCCCCACCATCTGCAAAGCACGCTGCTGCTGCTGCCCACTGTTTGTGATAAAACGTCTTTTCGTCCGGTTTTCGCAAAGGCCGAGGCTCGTTGCTTCCTGCCCCACAATTCCACATCCTGCTTGGCTTAGCTAGGTTCGTGTCGTCAACGTAGAATAATGTAGACGGCTTGTGAGGCCCCAATCCCCAGCGAACTCGCCACGGTTAAAGCAGGTAAGCGCAGGAGAAGCAACACGCCGAGGGAGACCAGGATCTTGTCAAAGGACCGGCTTTCGCAAAGCTTGTTGAGCTGAGCGAAAACACACGTACACTCTATGCCCCTATGCCCTAAACCCTAAACCAACTCGGCACGGATTGCGGCTTCCGAACCGAAAGTGCGAAATGCAGGCAGGAAGCTGGCAGCTCTGCCCCATTGGACAGCTCGCACAAGCCCTCGGAGTCGACGGACAGAACCTCAGCTGCAAGAGCCAAGCAGGACTCAAAGTGCCAGATCGCGGAAGACACACGGCGAGCCACTAAGGCAACTTTGGACAGCTCATCCTTGGATCCTATCAGATCGAGTCAAGATGAGATGAGCTAGAACACCGAACTTGCAGATCGCATACCAGTTTCAACACGAAGTGTGAATAAATGGAACATACCGGCGAGTGCACAGGCAGAAGCCTCCAGGATAGGCAAAACGTCGATGGCAGTTCAAGCTAAGCAGCCGTGGCTAATGCGAGGGCAGACTTTCCCTCCTGGCACCCAACGAGACAGACCGAATGCCCAATGCCGTCTTCTCAGTCGCAACAGCGGGCTGATTCTCATGCTGGCGCTCCATAATTCAGGCGGCCTCGCAAACAAGATGTTAAAAAACAGAGATCGCCTGCCTGGATCCTGCCTTCTGCAACTTAGCAGCCCGACATCTCATAGGCTAGCATTTCAGTCCTTGTCGGGATCTTGTCGCCTCATGTCTTTTCGTGCAACGCTCACTTCTTAAACCTACAGGACCCTAAACACCAAAAGACATGTTGCTTTCTACTGTAGACTCTAGGGCAGCTGATAGCTCACTTACTGTGTGAAGCCACGGCCTGGAATTCTGAGACTGTGCTCAGCATTCCCATTAAGAACCCCTGCAGCTACTGCGGCAGCATTGTGACAGATACTGCCCGACGTGGCAGCAGAGCATCGGGTAACACCTTCTGAGCTTGACACTCGATCTTTTTGCATCTAGTACAACGGATCGAACCAGAAGTTCAGACTGAAAACAACGTTAAAGCTCCAACTACTCTCCCCAAACATAAACAACCAGATCCACTGAATTGAAGCACCCTCTTCCCTCGACTATCCCGCTCCTCCCTGCCAAGGCGCCTCAGCAGCACCTGCTCACCACGACCCACCGGCCGCGCTGCGAAGCGCGCCAAGGCGGTGCCGTAGAACTCCGAGGCGGCCTCGCAAGGCTACGGCCACGGCGGCTACGGTTACGGTTCAGGTTGTGAGTGTCAAAGATCGCTGCTCAGGAAGCTGAACCGAAGAACGCACAGCTGATGGGCTGCTGCTGGACTCCATCGTCGCCCTTCCGAAACAACAGGCCGCCTCACACGCAAATACCCGAAACCCTTCGCCCTTTGAGCCTCGTAGTCCTTGAGCTTGAAGAGCCTTGGCTGATCTCTTGCTGTGCCAGTTTGGGGCGGGAGAGACATGCCATCCATCTCGGAGGGGGGGCATCTTAATGTTTCGAGAGCGGCTTGGCGATTGGGTAGACTCTTTCAGAAGCTGCGAAGGTCAAGCGGTAGAATCAACCCCTGCCCTGGTGATGGCACGTATGGACCGACTCGCTCCATGTCTGCTGAGTGACTGGTTGCCCCGCTCTTTGTCTGCTGTGGCAGATTTGAAGAGGCTGTCCTGGCACCAGACACAGGTATTGCAATGTCTTGCTCATTCGCCTCGTTCCGGGAGGAGCGAAAGAGCCCCTAAAGCGGAAGCAAAGTCACCCTGACGAAGACGTTCGGTGATCTGGCTTCCTCGTTTACCGAGGTGGGGGAGGAGTCAAGATTCTGCCTGCTTCAATGGAATGTTAAACATTGCTATTAAACATTGCCGTTCACGAACACAGGCTCTGTGCAGATGGCTCTCTAGTGGCTGGGGTTTATCCAAGCGGTGCGGGCATAGTAGACACCTCGGTGTGAAGTCCGGCTCTTGGTTACAACTTCAGTTCGGCACGCTCGCCTCAGAGGGCACGGTGGTCAGCTCAAAATCCTGGGATTCGAAGCGAGCACACGGTGGCTTGTCGAGTTTGGTGAGTCGCGAGGCCGTTTAGGTTCTTGCTTCGAACAGGCTGGTGATGGTCATTGCAAGGTCGACTATGGTGGTGGACCGGTACACGCTATGCTGCCGCAATGGCAGAGATGTTATCCGATCAAGCAAAGCTGTGATGAGACATAACTGCTGCAAGCGATGGTGTTGACTGCAGCAACAAAGAAGAAAGTATGAAGCATCGTCTTAAGATTGCCACCAACACACTCTTCACCGGCTTGCACAGGAAGCTTCGCTATTAACAAGCACACACGGACAGAAACATTCCGAAAGCTCTGGACCTGCACCACGAACCTCATCACCATCTGGACCCAAACCCTGCCACCTGGAGGGCTTGAACGTACTTTGCGGGCACGCCCTCCTCTTCATCCTCCTGATGCCGTCCGATCGTGCGCGAGCTGCGGACTTTGTTTTTGAAGGTAGCACATTGCGTCCCCTGCCGTTGGTTTTTCTGGTTGTAAGACTACCGCGTTTCAGGCTACCCGGACTGCGTCTGTCTTGTCGGTCCGGGCTATGTGCTCTGCAAGATGGCGAACCAAGACTTGTAATCAGGCTTCATTCGAGAATGGCAGGGTTGACAACACAGACCTGTAGCTGAAATCAGTACTGGGGTTCAGTGCCGTGATCGGTCTCAGTCTCATTTCTGATTTCTGCTGTTCTTATGGTCCCCACAGTACTACTTCTCGTACCGGCAGTACGAGTAGCTCCAGTAACAGCAACAGTAGCAGTAGTAGCGGCAGTGCTGGCATCACCGTTGCCTTTACTGCTGCTGATCTGCAAGAATCTGTTGCCCAGACTGAATCATTCCTCCAGTCCTGCTTGCCAGATGCGGCCGGCTGCGGGTACAGCACATCCACAGTCTTCGCATCCTGATGCGCGAACATCTACTGTGTAGTTCAACTGGACAACACGTTTCTGGTGTCAAGCCTCATCCACGAAGGAGATCATGGCCCTCCTGGCACGCTCACCGCGCACCACCCGGACTCGCCGTCCGCATGAGAGGAGGTTGGCGCTCCCGTCTGCCTCCGAGCGCAAGGTGCGGAGCTGTGGCAAGCCTTTACTTCCCCACATGCAAGGGAAAGCCAGAAAGAGAAAGCTCCAAAGGATTGGGCTCTTTCCGGCAGTGCACCTTCCCCTCGCTGGTCTCAAGCCGCTCGCGGGCAGCCTGACTTGCCGAGGCATCTGCTAACACCGCCATTCTCGCAGTTGTGCCTGATCTCCTCGTTCTTGCTGGTGCTGGTGTTATTTTCAATGATACCACAGCTACGAACCATTGCTGCTCCAACCACCTGTAGTCCTTTACCGCTGCTGCTACTACTGCCACTACGACAACGACTACTGGGACTACTACGGCTCCTACGACCACGATTACGATGGTTTGTGCACTGACTTGAAGTCGCTAAGACTCGAGTCCTTGGCACCCGCCTCTCGGGCCACAGCCGCTGCACCAAGCGCGGGCAGCTCTCCCGAAGCGTCGGCCTGAACGCGTGAATACGCTCATGTTGAGGCATCAATGGCTGGGACCCCAAGATGTCGCTGAAGAATGCAATGTGGACTCTTGGAAAGATGCAGCTTGCACTACACTCGACTGGACTGCAAGCCGCGGCCGATGTCGACCCCAACTGCACAGAAGCCGATGGCCTCGCCAGCGTTCAGGGCCTGGATTAGGTCCTCGCTGCAAGGACACGACCTCTGTGACACAGCGGGCTGCGGGGTTTGTTCCCGTCCTGGCACTTTTCGCAGGTGTCGGCCCGTCCGGGATCATCTGCATCTGCTCCCTCCAGGGCAGCCATGTCCTGCAAAAGCCTGGCAACCAGATCAGGGACATGAAGCGCCGGTGAGCACCGCCTACCGGAAACGTTAACTCCTGGCAAAGGCATCCTGTCAAAGCTTCGACGGCTCTGAATTCCCGAAATCGCCATCGGTCGGATCCATGAGAACTGCCAAACCTCCTTGAACTCATACAACCTCATTCCTGAATCCGTCGTGCAACCCGTGCCCAAGTCCCACCTGCAAAGGTTCAGAGCCAGGTGCTCTTCAGATGGCTGTTGGGCGCCCTGGCGTCATGCCGCTTTAAACACTCTCCTTCCCATCGATAGAGTCGGACTATGGCCTGGCTGAGAACAGCGTGCTTCCCGAGCTCCTGCGCTGCTGCGATAACAGCGGGACATAGGGATTGGGCTGCAGGGGCGAGCGGCACTTCCAAGATGTTTTGCCTATTAATACTATTTCCGGCACAGGGCCCGATGGGCATTCGCTTGACAAGCTCTCTCCCCTGGCACAAGCCATGCAGTTTGGGCAGTTTGATCAGCCCCCAAAGGCACAATCTCCTTCACGAAGCTGTGCTTGAAGTTCAGCTCCAGCACCGCCCCCTGTCACTGTCGGCGACTGTCTTCCATACGCTCTAGCCCCACCTCTGCAGAGATACCTACGCAGCCCTGCAGCTAGAAAGGCTTTTTGAATCCTGCCTTCCGGCACTTCTACACACCTTTATTGGTATCGTATACCTATACCTATACATACGAGTATATATACATGTACATATACCTATATACCTATACCTATAGACCTACACATATACATACGTATGTATATGTATGTGTGTATAGATGCGCTCTGCCGGGGCCGGGAAAGCAATCATGACACGAGCGAACACGATGAAAGCGCTCTGCAGGCAGAACCGTCACCTGCTCGGTCAGCTGCGCGCAGCACTCGGGGTTCAGCGACGCCAGCGCGACAGAACGGGGACCCCTGAACAGCGTCTCTTGTAGGAACACAGGCAACACTGGCACCGAGTGTTGGTGGACAGTTCAATGTGTGCCATGCGGTTGTGCCATTCGCACGAACGGGTAGGGTCGTGAAACAGTCGAAAGCACAATCTTCTTCGTACAAGTAGTTCAAAGAGGGCTCGAAGGCTGAAAAGGGTTCCGCAGGCTGCACGAAGACCAGGGCCCTCAAGCGCCCAGGTTCCCCGGCCCCTCCGTGAGGAGCTCCTGAAGCCGCTTCCGAAGCGGCTCCAGTTCAGCCTCAACATGATATTCTGGTCGTAACAGAACCAAAGATGAAGAAAGGTTCCCATGTCATGATCATGGTGGCTCACAGGCTCTGCGCGTACGCGCACCGTAGCTTCTGCTCTGGGTTTGCGGCCTCCTGGAAACTTCAGTTGCACATCAATTTCAAGTGTCAGTGCCGATGAGAAAACTTTAGATTGGCGCGTGCCGCGTTTTTTGCGCTTGAAAACTGAGTAGAAGTGGAAACCAAGTCAAAACTTCATCACCATAAGCAGTATGTGCAACATTTCTACAGAGTCTGAGGTTCTGGCCTTGAGGTCCGCTTCCGATCGATGGTCAAGGAGCCGCGCAGCGTCCATGCTCATGCCTTGAATGCGGCAAGGCTTTCGAAGAATGGTCCGAGGCTTTGGATGATTTTGGATACTTTAGGGTTCCTGCAACTTGGAAGGTTCTGCTGCTTTCCGGCTTCGGAACGGTTTGGTGGAGGAGCAAAGCTTGCCTTTTGCAGGAAGCTCGCTGGTTGAACTTCAATGGCTGCGTGGCGTCTTCTTGCGGAATCCAAGTTGCAGCTGAGCACCTCGTAGCCACGGTATTCCTGCAAGCATAGCGGAGCCGTACGCAGTCTCCCCCCCGTGGCTGAATCCTATAGCAAAGTGGCATGAACTGGAGTGCGCTGATGCTGATACGAAAGGAGGTGAAGCGTCTCAATATGCATTGACCTGCATTGTCCTTGAGGAACTGGACAGCATACTCGTCGACGGGGTCCGTCATGTAAATCACTTCGTAACCATCGCGCTTCAGGCCCTGCCGCCGCCAAGCTGCCACGCTGGCGTGCTCGGCATCCGAAGCAGCTCCCCGCCTCGATGTAGGGCGAGCGCGCGGCATCCCGCTTTGTTCTGCCAGTGATGTAAAGGATGTGTCGCTGGCCTGAGGCTGAGGCACACGAGCACTTTACAGATTCGGTGAGCAGTAGAGCCGTCCTGGTTTCATCCGCGCGATGTATTCATCAAAGCCCACCACCTCCTGCCAAATGAAACGGACCGTGTCCCTTCATGCCGCCCGGGTTACGTGCGAGGGTTGAAAAACGGACCTTACCCAGCAAGGGTTCAGTCCTCTCCAGACTTTGAAGAGTGATATCTCAGAAGGGGCACAATCTGCTCCCTGTTAGCATGGTCCTGCACAGGTGTGCGCTTCCGAGGTCTCCGGTCTCGGAACTCCAATGCCACGTCCTCATAGACCCCGAGCTTGAGGCACTGTGAGAAAGCTTCGTGGAACGCCTTAAAGCGAGCTTTGTCCTCGGCCGCACAGAGATCCATCGGAAGCTGAAGGCTCAGATTGTGAGTGCACCAAGTCAGACCCTGACGCATTCCGGCTGATTGGCCTTTTTTGCAGGATGCCGGCCGAGGGACGGCAGAGAGCTCCTCGAACATGCTGAAGATATTCTTCTGCAAGCCGGTCTTGATGTGCTTCCTGGGGACGACAGCCGTTTTCGTTTTCGCACAGTTGCTTGAGCGCTTTGGGTGATATTCGGTCAGAAAGCTGAGCAGAGGAAGTCCACTGAAGCTGAAGTCCGATCCAGAAGGGGCCCTTGCATTGAACGCCGCTGCACAGGTCTTCAGCCAAGGCTCAGAATGGCATTCTGTTGCAGCATCTCCTCGGCAAGCAAACAACTATAGATGTGCGATGCGCATAAGCCAGTTGGATCGCCAAGCAGACCGGCTGTTGGAAGAGAGTTCAAGAGCGTTGTCGTTTTTCAACATGTTGCGCATTCACTGGGCTGCGTCTGACAGCACGTCGGTCGCGTAATCCTACGGACTGAAGTCTTGGGCTACCGGTTCGCAAGAACATGTAGGAAGAAGCGAAGATCTACCGATGGTGACTGCAATGCAGTATCAGTTCGTTGTAGCGAGCATGGACTACTTACATCGCTACACGTTCATTATCAATTCCGACAGCAGCAGCAGCAACAGTAGCAGCAACAGCAACAGCAGCAACAGCAGCAACAACAGCAACAACTGCCACAATCGCAACAACCGCAACAACCGCAACAACCACAAGCACAAGTGCAAGCACAAGCACAACATCACAAACCATTGCACGAAGCGACACTGCTCGACAACCAGAGTCACACAATCAGAAGCATCATCGTTCAGCATCAACGGTTGCATCTTCGATTGCATAGGCATAGTCATAGTAGTTTGCATTTCCATCTGCATTATCCTCCTCATAGCGAAATTTATTTAACCAGTCAGATATTGCATCACAGCTAAGATGCTCTGCTGATGTTCAGGGGCATGTCATCGCTGTCAACGATGCCCTTCACAAACCCCATCCACTTGGGGATGAGGTCGTTGAACTCTTTGATGAACACCCTGCATTCACAGCTGGCATCGTACTGACTGCGTCAAGTCTCACTGGATGATGGGAGCAAATTCAGAAGCCACGTGAAGTGCTCAACAGGCCTGCGCACGTAGAGCCGGATGCTAAACCGCTGTGACATCTTGCCCATGTCGAACATGTCCTGGCACCATGCAGGCAAGAAACCTGAGACTCAAACGAATTGTCACAGCGTCACTGGAGCTAGACGCATGGGTGGGCTGCTGTAGCAGCTTCCCTCACCTGCGTTGCTTTAAAACCAATTCTGAGACACCACTGCACTGGCTTCAAAAACTGTACGGAAGCAGGGTCACAAAGTAGGCGGATCTCCTTCGGCGCTGTGGTCGGACAGTACAGAAGGGCTTTAAAATCCACCTCCGCGGCAATCAGTGATGTTCTGCGCAGTGAAATTCGAAACCTATTCACGCGTCTGCATGACTGTAGCGACAGCATGCAGAAGGCCTGGCCGCTCTGCATGACATGCTTTACGGCAAGATGATCCTGCATGAAGCTCATGGGCGGCTGGGATGATCTCTAGTTTGGTTCTTCTGTCCCCGGGTTAGGTACGCATATACCAGAAAAACAGACATATTTAGCAGCTTCTTGATTCAGGGTCGAAGACATGACTTTTTCCATCAGTCCACCCAGGACCTCCCACTTGAACCAAGCCTGTAGGTCAGTCCTGCACGAACCTATACCGTTTGCACCCGGTCTCTTCGCAGCAGAAGTTGGCTTGAGGCTACAAAACATGTGGAACAAACCCGACATGTCGCCTTCGGGCGTCGCGGAAGAATCTTCCGCCACAAATTGAGGGAACAACAAAGTATGCAACTCATAACTCATGTACTGCGAGTGTCGAGTGTAGATATATGGGAGGCTCCTACATTTATATCGTACTGAACCTTGCAGTGATCGCCAGCTGTCCTCCCAGTCGCCAGAGAGGAATTTGTACAGCTCAGCATACTCCTGCATACGCGAACGCAACTGGCCCCTTCTCGAAGGAAACGCAGCTGGCAGACATTATCTCCGGAGGCACTGTTTGCAGAATCGTGCCGTGGGGCACATCACCCTCTCCTCATGCGAGACTTCCGATGCTGGCCGAAGCCACAAGGGCTTGTTCTTGTTGATGAGCTCCTGGAAAGCAGCTTTCAAACCTCTATGCATTTCGGTGTGAGAATTTTCAGATTCAGGTCTGCATGTGTACGAACGGATGTGTGCCAAACACGACTTGAGTACGACGGCGCAGACGGCACCAATCCCTCTCCACGCATTTCCGTGCAGCTCATGCTCTGAAGAAGCAACTGAGGGCGCAACCCATGAGTAGCTCACCGTAACCTGCCGGTCAACGGCAGGAGTATAGCATGTCGCGAGCATCATGGCAAATTCTCGAACCCATATCATTACAACTTATGAGCCCCGAACTCCACAGCATCAGCCTGGCAGCCTCATATGCAGACCTGCACATAATACATCGATGTGGCTCCATCGGTCTGCGGTCCAAAGACTCTCAGACTCTGAGACAAGGGACCGAGCCATCAATCATGAGCGCATGGATGCACAGGCTCGGGCGGGCTTGGGCCTTGCGTCGCTTCTCCGGGGCTTCCTCACCCTCCTCCTCTACTACGATGTCCTCCTCCTGCAAAGGGAAGCTGGTGGCATTACCTTATGCAAGTGTTGGTGAAACTTACACACACACACACACACTGTCTCGCAGTTCCCGCTTCATCCCTTGAAGCAGACCTGGCGATGCTCCATGCGCAAGTCGATGGGGAAGCCTACGAAGGCGGAGTGCTTCATGATGAGCTCCTTGACAACTGGGCAAAGCTTTGGCGTCGAGACTTGCATCTTCTCGATTCTCTTGCACTGGAATGGGAAACTCGGAACTGCAGGCTACAACCGTCGGTGTTCGCGAGGTTCTCCGAGTGTTGCCTTGGTAGCTTGGGCAAAGCAGCACCGTCCTTGAGCCGGTCGGACTCGAGGAATTCGGCCTGACGACCACAAGCGAGAACAGAAGTGCCAGCATCACCTTCCTCCTCCTCGCAATCCCGCAGATCACCTTTCCCCCAACCCATCGCTTTTCTTCGTGGAGCTTACAAAGACCCGACATAGGTGCCAAAGTATGACGAAGAGTCTTGGGAACGTCTCACTCAACATCTCTGGTTTGAAAGGCGGTGGGAGAAGGAATGCTGGCCTGATCCTCTTTCAAGTAGCAGATCACCTGGCAGCAGCGTTCGCATGGGCTTCCAGTCGCCAGTGCATTCGGAAAGGGGCACCGCTGCTAATCCAAAATATTCCATGTTTTGTTGCTGGCTTCAGCTTTCGCCTTGATATGTCTGCAGGTACGCAACCGACTTCTGAAACTAAAGCCCTGTAGAAGCATCAACAGGCCCTGGCTTTCGTGCCGCGCTTCAGCACGCCGTGCTCGAACTTGGTATCCTCGAACCGAAGACCACAACCCACAGGAGAAGCACTCTCTGTGCAGAGGGCAACACGGATTTCTGAATGATGCTTCAGCACTATGAAGCAGCATGGAAGAACATCTCCTCTCCTAGTTGCAACAGGTGTCCTTCCAGATCAGGAAGGTGCCTTCCAGACCAAGTTCAGGCTTACGGTGATGCAGCGCTTCACAGGACAAATCGCCTACTCAGAGCTCGAAACTCATCGTGACACGGCCAAGCCCAACCTCCGGCAGTTGACTCCCAGACATACTGCTCATCGTCGTTGCTCTTGGAGACAACCCGCACTTTCTCCGAAACTAGGTAGGAGCCTCTGCGAACACAGAACAAGAGGGCAACAGCTTGACATGCGCAGCTTCACGAGAGGCAAACCCTCAGGCCCTGAACGACATGCCAAGTTATTGGTTCAGTGGGTTTAGAAGCGTCGAAAGGGATCCACTTGCAACCCCATCCCAACTACGAACGGGATCCACCACACATGCACTGAGTCGGGAACTGTAGAAGCCCACACCGAACTGGCCTCAGGCATGGTAGCCGCAAAGGAGAGCTTGGCCGCAACATCCTGAGCCTTTGGCCAATCATAGACATGTCCGCACCGGAGGACACGGCCTGGCTGACCAGCTCAGCCCGCCAGAAAGGAAGGCATGCAGGGATTCGGCTGAGTCTGAAAAATGGCAGATACCTCAAGCTAGGTCAGTTGCTGTAAGCAAGGGCTCTTGTGTTGTTCGGTGGGGTATACCTTTGTTAAGCTCGTTTCCGCTTCTTCTGCGGCCAACTGGCGGTACCGGGACTCGACTATTGCAGTTGCTCCCCAAACATGCGCAGCACTTGCCCATGCACAAATGCTGCTGCCTACTACCACAGACTCCAGCGTCGTCTTCCCTTCCCTACCGGTGCCTCCATGAAGGCCTTGGTTCCGGACTTGGCGATGGTGCCAAGATGCAGGATCATCTCCTCCATCTTTTAAAGATGATCGGCAGCGGTTCGTAAAAAAAAAGGCCCCGGCCTCCCGCGTCATGCCAATACCTGTATCCTCAACGGTCACCGTCCCGGCCTGAAGGGCCGCCAAATGCATCGCCGGTCGTCTTCGACATGCCATCCCAGACTCCCAGTCACGTCTTGACTGTTCAACCATTTCTGTAGCAGCTGTAGCATGGCTGGCATCAAAGAAGCTGCACTGAGCCTGCCCAAGACCTTCCGGGGATCCGGCGTCCTTGTCGGGTGTCACCTGCTTTTCTCCGTGCTCTTCCGTGTCTGCTTTCAGCGTTTCTCAAGTCATGTAGCGTGGGACACAGCTAACGGCAAACCAAGACTGCACATATGCGAATGTGCTGGCGGCTTCCTAACCGCCATCATGTGAGATGCTCGCAAGAGAAAACACAGCCCGGTTCGAGTTGAGCCGAGTTTGGGGGTTTCGGCAACGGACCTTGATGCACAGGTTCGGCTCCGCATCCAACTTGGACGGGTCCTTCGAGGCCTGCGTGATGACCGTCTTGCAAAGATTGCAAGGCTGCTAGCTTCAGAAGCTGTGGCACGTGGGGATGAGGCGGCGTGGATTTCATTAGTGGCAAGTTGCTTCATTGATTGTAACCAGAAGGAATCACATCATATCGCATCATACAATGTCTGCAGTGTACCTCCCACCCACCAGGGACCGCCTGAAACTGGATTTTGTCCAGGGCATCAGAGGCGTTCGAGATCCTGAGGTCGCGAACATGAGTTTCGGACAGGCCCAACCAAAACAGGTTGAAGCAGAGCATGGCGAGAATGCAAGCGAACCCCCTGTTGACAGGCTCCTTGTGTAAAATGGTGTGCTTCACGAATTCAGCACCCCACGACTTGACGATGACGCTTCATGAATCAGCGAAACCGCCTTCCCCAACAGATACCGTAAGCAAAAGACATCGAGATGACCTCACACGAGCGGCCGAGCGTCAGCTCTCGGAGAAAGATCTCTTTGTTCGTGTAGAAGGCATTAATGATGAGGGACATCAACTGGCTGATGTCCTCAGTGCCGTCGAGATGCCCAAAGGTTGAAGCAGACCCCCCCGAAATGTGTGCTTCTGTGACTACGTGAGGGCAGCCAACAAGCTGTCAAGTGAACAGCCGAGGTCGTGGCAGCATTGAAAGCCTCAGATCAACGGTCCAGGGTCTCTAGATGTGTGTGGGCTCTAGGGGCGGTGAGCTTCAGAAAAGTCTTCCACGAACAACAACAACAACAACAACAACAACAACAACAACAACAACAACAACAACAACAACAACAACAACAAGGTACAAACAAAAACTGCAGCCCCGTCAACCCATATATCTGCTTTTGTCTGTACATTAGGTAGAGACAAAAACAGGAGCCCCGTCATGTTGTTTTACACCCCCCCAACAACAACAACACAGTGCCTGTGGATGCCTGTGACGTATACTGTTTGGTGTGTAGTTTCAATGGATTTCGTCTGTATTTCAGTGGGTTTGGTGTGTATTTCAGTTCCCCGCAGTGCAGAATATGCATTTGCGAGGCCAGCACACACTACTGTATAGTAACTGGTAACTATAGTTTTGAGTGTACGGGTATCCAATGCAAACCCCTCAAAATTCCAGACAAGCCCTTCCAACACCCATCAGAACACCTTCTGGATATCGCAGATTCCTATACCTGTGGTGGAAATGTGGTGTAATGTGGGCGGTTGTTGTAAAGGGGGGGTGGTCAAAACAACAGACGGGGCTCCAGTTTTTGCCTCTATTACCAGGGGTAGAGACAAAGGCACCAGCGAAATCAGGACTTTGTCTCTACCCCCTGTAGTAGAGGCAAAAACTGGAGCCCCGTCTGTTGTTTTGACCCCCCCCCCTTTTACAACAACCACCCAGCCTACACCGCATTTCTATCATGGGGCAGGCATGGCTTGAACTTCCCAAAACTCTACAGGCACCCTATGCGGTCGCCGGAAGCATTCCCAATTGCTTCTAATTAACAACAAGTACGGGCTGCTGTTTTTGTCTGTACCAACAACAACAACAATAACAAGAACAAGAACCAGGAGGAGCAACGACGACAAGGGGGCTCGGCATTCCAATGGCCTGACCTTGCTCGGGGTCCGGGGCGTTCTCGACAGAAGCCAAGACCTTCTTGCCGCCAAAGAAGCATAAGTCTCCAGCTCTGCCGGAGCCATGGCTTGCAGAGCTACAGAGCTACGTGCTAACACTTTCTTGTTCCTGCACCTCAACGCGAACATCTGCGACCAACATCCACGATGCGGTGTGTCGGTGAATTATGCTGTGGGGCTGAGATGGCTAGTGGTGCGGAAGGGCACTCGACGTAGCCTACATCTGCTTGAAGCCTCTTGCTTTGCGAAACAGAGTGAGGCAGCTTTGAGATGTGTTCAGTTTTTCTGCGACCAATAGCATGAGCTGCCGCCAATGCCCAGACTGGTCCCCCATGCATTGATGCATTTCACCGATGCCTCTGCCGTGCAGAGCCTGTCCTGTTCTGCTTCGGCTCAGCTCGATTTCGCGTCTTGTTGACGAGACTCCAGCCAGTCGCCACCTGGCCCATGGAACCGCCAGGATGCTTGCAGCCGAAAGTAATATCTGCAAAACCCTAAGCCCTCAAACTTAAGACTTCCGTGGCAGCTGCCTGGAAAAGCCTTCGAGCAATCTGCTTTGTCGCCCATAGGCTGGTGGTAGACAAAAGCCCTGGTCAGGGCGGAAAGAGAGCATGATAGAGGAGGGCCAGATGGAGAGCTTGCTCGGACAAGCACGAATCTTCTGAAGCTGAGGTTGCACATCCGGTCAGTAGAGCAGCATCATGGCAACGACATATCGACTCCTCACCAAGTTGCCATGGGGCGCTGCCTGATCCCTCCCACGTGCCTCACAAAGATATGTTCCTTCAGCAAGAAGCACACGAGAGACATGGTAAAGGCGAGAAATTGCACAGTGGGTACAAGACGGTAAAACACTCCGCAGGGAATGTACCGATTGCATTGGTGATGCGACCTGATCTGAAGGCTGCCTGATGTCTGAACATTTCTCTGCAGGGACCCAGAATCAGTGACAAGTCCTGTTCCAGCGCTTCCTTGTCAAGGCCTGGCGACACGCCAGCAATCCGGAGATTCCCATCCGATCCGGGCCACCCGATCCCCTGCAGCCTTCCAGCTCTTGCTTCAGCCAGGGCTGCTCCTTCATCTTCGCCTTTAGAGCTTCCAAAGGCACCTGAAAGCAGCTGGGCTGAGGAGCTGAGGGTCTTTGGGGCTCCGGGGATTGCTATATACGGACTATGGGTTGCGTGTTTTAAAATTTTATGCAAGGGCCTACCCTGAAATCCGAAACCCCGAACCCCAGCCCTTAAAGTCAAGCCGAAAAGCTGAAGCCTCACACGAAAGCGGCCGCAAGATCCTTGAATTAAAAAGAAACACAAAGCCTGCAAAGCACAACCAGGGAACTGAAAGCCCTAAAGTGCCAAAAATCCTCAAAACAAAAGGAAACTCCAACACAAAAAGTGAAAACGTGGCAGCCGCGCGTGCCATCTTTCAAGATGTTGGATTACATGCTGCGGCTGCGTGGTATCGTAGCGAAGCAACGAATAACAAGTTCACACATCCGAGCAAAATCCTCAGGGCTTCCCCTGCCCCATTGCTTCCACACACAGACAGACCCAGGGGTCATTGAAACTCCTTCGGCTGTCGAGCTGCGGGGGCATCCACGAGGGCGCGGCCTCGAAACATGGCAGTACGTAGCTGGAAGGCTCGGGGATGGCAGCATGGAAGTGTCTAGAGTCTAGACATATGCCAGTCCAACGACCTACATAAAGTTGATGCAAGAGCACGCATCTTGGTAACATCTTGCGCAGAAAACTGCGTTGCAGGCATTGCGTTCCATGGTGCGCCCAACCAGTATGTCCACTGCCCACTTAATAACTCAAAAGGACTCAGGGCAAAATCAAAATCTTCCAGCCTTCACTCCCCACCATGGTATATGGCACCTAGATAGAAACTCCGAATGCCCGAAGTGCTTCGACCTCGTCTGCTTTCCTACCAGCGCTATTCAGTGGCCGCGACTGCCGATGAAGATCCTCGGAAGCAGGCAGTACAAGCCGTCATTCGGATGCTCCGGGTCGAAGCCCTCGATGCTGTCGCAGTTCGCGATCGCCTTCCTGCCACGGGAGCGGGCTGTGTCAGGCAAGATACCCAGCTCGAAACATTGGATCTTCTTTTCACAACAGCAGCAGGCTTGCTCAGACGTGTCGGAGCGACTGCAAACTGCGGCGAATTCATTACAGCAGACGCCTGGCCTCGAGACATCTCCAGCGGGCCATATGAGGATCGTTCCTGGCAGCCGCGGCAAGCATGATCGTCACCGACTCAACAGACCAGGGTGGGCAGCTGCATAATCTGGCCAGCAGCACCATGCAGCCGGTCCTCGTTACACAGAGTGTGCAGGTAGTCCAGTATGCACGCTACGTCGCAAGCCCGGAGCTTTGCCTGCTGTCCTGCTCCTCATCGCTTTGCACAGCGAAAGGATAGAAAGCCCTGTCCTGCGTGCAAGGGCTCTGCCGAGAGAACCGTTCAGCATTGCCAAATGCACTGTGACACCCGGGCAGAGTCTGCAGCCTCTTGAAAGAGCTTGAAGCCTGTCACGGACGTGCTGAGCCATGCGGCTCCTGGCCAGGGTTCCACATGGTAAACTTCAGCAAAGCACGATAGTCTCGAAAAGCACATGGACAGAAGTCGCTGGAGCTGCCTGTACGTTCTATGACGCCCCAGCGGTCCCCGGTGTCCTGGAAGTCCCCGCCTGGCGGAGAGCTTCCAACACATCATGTGAATCATAGCCAGGCTAGTATGGTCAAAGCTATGCATGCAGGCTGTGACTCCGTGCACTGAGTCCAGTGCGGAGCGTGCCGTACGCAAAAACTGCATGCACCAGATCCTGACAAAGACATTGAACTCCTCGTCTGGGTTCAACTCGATAAGAGTCCAGACGTGGACCGTTTGCGGATTGCAATCCTCTGAACGTGAAAGACGTAACAATGCACCACAGGATGCAAGTTGAAATCGGCAGTCAATGATTCCGGAACGAAATGTGCACATGATACACTGATACGCAGTCTCAAACATTATCGAGAGAAGCACGTCATCTCAGTTTCTTGGGTGGGAACAGACCGGAGGATGCCCGGGGCAATGACATCATTAAACCATGCTATGATGTCGGCATTACTTCTGTGTGTTCTCGAATCGAAATGGCTGGCATCTGCTGCTGCGACCCGTAATCGAGGTGGTTATTAAGGTTTCAAGCAAATAGGTTGTCCAGTCCATCTTTTGTCGGCTGCATCAGCGTGATGATGGACCACCCAACACGTGGCTGGACAGTGCTTGGTGCCCGTAAGGCCCGATAAGCTGTCGGCCATCCGAATCCAACAGCTCTTTGGCAAAGGTATGCAAAGGTATCCCTTTCCGAGCTAGCTAGCTTTTCGAGTCGACGCTTTTCGAGTTGAGCTGGAGCTTAAGCGCAACGGGCATGTCCCCGCACAGGAACGCCAAGGAGAGTGAAAAGAGATTTCAACCCCTCTCTGTTTTCCTCAGCTTCCTTCAAAGGGTCTCGGCCTTGGCTGACTCCACTTTCTCCGTGGCCTTCTCCTGAAGCCCAGGGTAGGAAAACGAGGTTCCGACCCAGCTTCGCATCTCTCTCCCAACACTGAAAAGACGCGCCTTGGAGGCAGCCGGCTTCTTTGGCGCGGCTGCGACCTTCTTGGGTGATGCGCCCCGCTTGGCCTTGTTGGAGCAAAGGCATCACTCGCAATCCGGACAGCACATCGGACCGTAGCACAGCTGCTCTGGGCCAAGGCTCCTATCCAAGAGATCTCAAAGAAAAAGAAGCGTCCACCCGACTAGGTCATGGTCCTGACTCCTGACAACCCAATGAGGCGAGGGGCCGCCGGTGGGCGCGCTGCCATGGGTAGGCTCTTCTGGGGGCTGAACTGAAAGTAAGGCTCCCTACGTACCCGGAGAGGCCGGACCCGCAGCCAACGCATAAGAAGGCAGCAGTATTGCTCTGAGAAGTTTGCATGTTCAGCCCATACCCTGCATGGGACATGGAATAACAGGACTTCGTAGCTTGCCGTAGCTATCCTTGACGACGACTAACCCCTTGACTGATAGCTTCTGTCAGGTCTTGAAGCATCCGGCTATCATGTGTGCTCGCATTGCTGAAAGCCTTTAGACTGCAGACATGCACACCTCTCCAACCGCCAACCCCGGCATGCTGCCGTCGCCTGCTATTACCTCTGCACTGCCCTGTCTCAACGAATAGCTGAGAAGGATAAAGAAGAACGCTGCTGACATGTCAGTGATGGGCCTGTTTATCTTGACTAAATGACGGATACACTGTGCATTTCCACAAGTGGCGCTATCATACGACACATACTGGTCGAGCGCATGGCTTTCACGACTCGCCATCGGCATTTAGCGAAATCGAGCGAAACTAGCAATCCATGCCAATGCTGCCGCATTTGTGGTCTTCGAAGACCATGAGGTGCGGATGCTCTGCAGTCCTAGAGCGGTGACTGTCCTCTCGTGTCCACGTGGTATCTGCAAGATAGGTTTGGTGGCAAGGCTTTTAGAATCAGGCAGAAGCGGCAGAAACTCGTGAAAGCATTCGTTTCCAGGAGTTGCTGCTCCACTTCTTGGCAGCTCAAAGCCCAAAAGGGACTCCTTTGCAGAAAAGCGGCCTGAATGTTTTTTTCGACATGCTGCCAGCTGTCCACTTCAGGCAGGGAAGTCGTCGTCGCCGAACACGCACTCGTCATCATCGTCGTCATTGTCCTGACACATAAGACTACGAGAAGGACGGCTGCAGTCCCGACCCTAACTAGTTCGCGCAACGCAACAGTTAAGAGTCCTCTGGGAACAGGCCTTTCCGGCGCAAGTAGTCGTTGGCCTGCCATCCAACCGTTGATTCCCCAACAGGGACAACCGTAATTAGGGGATCATGACATCCATGTATCCACGTTGGCCCTTCCCAGTGTACATTCATCTAGCAAACAACCAACTGAGAAACATGCTCTCTGGGCAAGGGAGTCGTCAGTAGTCCCTCTGTTGAGGAAGCTGGTAGCACACTGGGGCAAGGGAGTCGTCAGCAGTAGTCCCTCTGTTGAATCCTGCATGAACCGGAACGGGAGTTCAAGACTTCATCGAGTAAGCAGTCCGAAAGATGCGAAGACAACACAGCCAGCCGTGGACCCGAAGAGGTTGTAGTGGCAAGCTTCGCATCTCGGAGCCGCAGCCGGCACCCCGAACCCGCGGCCTCCCGGATCATGGGCTCCCGGATCCTTATCATGGCCACTTTCAGCAGACGGATCTACTTGGCGCAAATCCCGGTTCCAGTATCGAGTATCTGATGCTCATGTCTGGAGAGCACGACGTCCTCTTGACAGAACAGAGGCTTAGACAGCGGGCAGCGAAGCTTCTGGGGCCCAGGCTTCAGAGGAAAGATGCCCTGATCAGGGCTGATCGTGGCACGAAAATGAAGTGCATGACCCGGCGTTTGCACGGCTTCTGCCCCAGCCAGGCCCGTGAGTGAAGCAGAGCCTTGTCTGCATTGGTCTTAACCTCAGTCAGAGCGTAAGATTGGAGAATCTTCGGATGGTTTGTGGCAGACAAGCTAGACACAGCGAATACGACGCTGCATGTTACGCGTCCTTGTGAAGATCCTCTGTACTCTAGCATGACCGCGCAGCAGGTTGCAACCGATTATGACACGTGGCCCAACCTTATGTCTTTCTAGAGCGTTTGCCGTCCGCTATAAGTGCTTGAAGAAGGCTCCGAGGGCATGGTCGGGAGGAGGATGCGCAGGCTTTATATCAAGACACCAGAATTCACCAAAGGATTTGCAAGCGAGAGTCTCAACTTTCACAAGGCCTGCAAATTTCATGATGTGTGTGTATGCAGCAACAGATGGATCTGTCTTCTTCCCAAGATAGGAACCCATACTTTCCGGGTCTCATGCTTTGCCAGTGCACAGCTCCTTGCCCTTGGTGACCACCTGGCATGCAAAAGGGCTGTGGAGAAATTGAAACCGAAATTGCCGGCTGAAAGTGTAGCTGCTCGGCAACTTGCCAACAGTGCAGGCTAAGCCCTTTTGCAGACCGCGCCGGTACTGGAATGCCTCGTGATGCTCTAGAAAAGAAGTCCCAAATGGAGTCCCAGATCCGCCCACAACGCATGTCAAAGGCCTCTCCACCTTGTGTGCCCAGCACGTGTGCCAGCCACTCCTGCTTTAAAGTTGTCGCAGCAACCCGCAAAGCAATGTGGGCATTCAAGGTTTCGATGTTTATGATCTTGAGTCTACCTTAGCATGGGCAGAGACTTCAGAGATAGGGTCCAACGGCTGCACCAGTGAGTGTAAGGCCGTTTGAGCATCTCACTGAAGCTGGGACATTCCAGTGGAGAGTGTCTACTCTCGTCCCGGGCTTGAGATGAAGATCACGAACCAGAAGTCAAAAGCATGAAATCCTGTCCTCGCAACTGAGCTCTTTGGTCTTCTCAGTTGGGACGTACCTTTAACACAGTTCCGTCACAAGGCGGAAGAATTCAGAGGCTCCGGCCGAGGAAGCGTTTCAATGAAACTGTGCTCCAACAAAACTCCAGGGTCAAGGTGCAGAACTGTTCTACCGATCTCGTCAAGTCGACACCTGTGGTCCTGGAGCGCACGCAACGACGGCCAGGTGATCCAGGCCGACGGAGAACACCATCTGCCAGGCGTGATGACGACCCCACTGCTCTTATTAGACAGCTCCCGCTGGTCGCCTTGCCGATATGTCCAGATCCGCCTTTGCGCTCCTCTGCCCGACAGTGCTTACATGTCTATGTTTGGCCTTCCTGCTGTTGTCCAAGAGGTCTCTGTTGCACGGCATTCAGAAACGAGACTCACAGCAAGCCATTCGACCATTCAACGTCACCTAGTAGTTTACAGCCTCGGTTCGGGGACAGGGCTTTGGGAACGGCTTCAAGGGAAGGGCCACGAAAGCTAGACTTAGACGCGGCTACACCCAAAACCCTCAAGCAGATTTGGAGCAATGTCAACATCAGATGACTACTAACGATGATAGTAAGACGAGTCGATGGTAGTTGCAACCAACATCGATAAAACCGGAGCTCCAGCAGTCTGCAGCCGAAAGTCCTCCTCGGATGGATCGCTCTTGGCATTCATGGCTTCCACACATTTCATGGTCAGCTCGAGGTCGCCCTATCTTTGCACTTCGGCAAGTCTTGCAGATCGAGAGCTTCTAAGGGCTTTTGGAGGGCAGAGCCTATGACAATGGCAGGGGCATGTCAGAGCTGCAGGGGATGGAGTGAGGCGACGGCTCGGCACATCATGTTTTCCGGTCAAGCACGAGCTTGACGAAGAGGAGATCGCTATGCAAGCTGAAATGCAGGAGACATGCATCCTGTGTGCCTTCTAGACAACACAGCGATGTAGAACTCGCAGGCCTCAGAAGTTTATAATCCCCTAAACCTGTAAACCCCTTCTAGAATGCAGGAGAGATCCTGTGCCTTGTAGACAAGTGCACAGCTGTAAGACTTCCAGGCCTCAGAAGCCCATAAACCCCTGAACCCCATATAAGACCGTCTCGAATGCAGGAGATCCTGTGCTTTCTAGACAACAAAGCTGGAACTTCCAGGCCTCAGAAGTCTATCCCCTGAACCCTGTACACGGTAATGTATGTTTTTTACATCGATGTAAAAAACATACATTACCGTTTTTTACATCGATGTAAAAAACATACATTACCGTGTACACCCTTCTAGAACGCAGGAGATCCTGGGCCTTGTAGACAACACAGCTAGAACTCGCATCAGAAGTCTAAACCCCTAAACCCTAACTTGAAAGCTTTCCTGTCTCCGTGGCCAAAAACACTAGAGAGTTTAAAGTTTAAAGTGGAGACGTGACGTGGGCCATGGCCATGGCCTCGGGCAGTTCTACTGAAGTGCAGAAGAACTGGAGACCGCCCATGTCGGCAGCTCCTGACGTCTTGGTCTTAGTCTTTTTATTGCTCCTCTTCTGGGGCTGGCACTCTGAAACACTTCCCGACATGGCGTGACATGACCCTCAGGCACCCCTGTGTCCTTCGATCTCCACACCACGTTTGCCACCTTCCTTGATGACCTGGATGGGGGAGTGCTTCAAGCAAGACACACGCAGCTTGCTGCATGCGGTGTAGCTCTAGTCCTTACCGCTCGCTCCAGGCCTTTTTCAGCTTATCCTTCTTCTGTTTCTCGAGCTCCTCCGGTGTCAGCTCCTTCTCCTTCTCCTCTTCCTTCTCCTCCAGGCCAGGACAACGTGTATTTCTTGTCTCGCCTCAAGCCCGCAGACTTTGAAAGGCACTGAGTTTCATGAAGCTACAGCCCAATGTAGCGTGAAGGCCTCCCTCGTTGCAAAGTCCTACACCGAAACTACTCCCGCAACAGATGCTCCCTAAGACCTGCAGCAGATAAACCCGAATATCTGAGGACTCCCCTTGCGACTTGAGACCAAAGAATTGGAAAAAGCCTTTAAACGGGCAGTTTGGCCACAAATGCAAAAGGGTATGCTGGCCTTGCTTCCATCCTTTTCCTGCACAAAAGCTTGCCGCAGTCGGTATGGCCGGAGTCGAATTCCCACAAGACTGACATGCTTCGGAAATGCCAACAGCAGAAGCTCCAGATGCTCCAACCTCGCAAAAGCTCAAAGTCTACAGCTAGCCATCCTATAAAGGCTGAACCGCTTGACGCTAGTGTCCTGTTGTAGAGAAAACATTCGAGCAACGGCAATCTACGCTGCAATCCTTGAGTCTCAGAGGCTCAGGAGCGACATGTGCCTTTTTCTTGTCGTCCTTCTTGCCGGACTCTTTCTTCGGCGCTGCCTCTTTCTTTGGTGCAGCATTCTCCTTCTTGGGTGCTGCATCCTCACCAATCTTCAGGCAGCAAAAACATTCGATAGGTAGGTGGACACGCGAAGATTAGAGTGAGACCGAAATGCAGGCGTGTGGACATGCGTACATGTCTATCCTATGTATGTATGTATGTATGTATATGCATGTATTTATGTGTGTACCTGTGTAAACATGTACGTATGTACATATGTCGCACCTCCTGTGTTGGATGTGCCCCTCGAACAGAAAATTTAAAAGCAAGGCTCTGCAGAGGGCATGTGATGGTGGGCTTTGCGGCGGGGGGGGGGGAGAAGTGCCGCTTCGGCCCTCGTGAGAAGGCAGAGGTCTTTGGCGAAGTTGGCCTGTGGTGAAGAGGGATCTGTGGTGTGGAGTGGGAGACTTCCCGAAGTGAACGTCCTTCTTGGCGGCAGCTTCTTTCTTCGGGGCGGCCTCCTTCTTGGGGGCTGCCTCCTTCTTCGCATCCTTCTTGGACGCTTCCTGTGCTCGGGTCTCGTGCTGGACGACTAGATCTTGACTAAGTAACTGTCAGAAATTCTCGTCGCACTTGCGGAGCCGAATTGTCACAGGGATCTAGCACTTGTAGCTCGAAGCCTTCTGAGGCGGGCTGCCAGCGCTACCCAGGACAGCCTGGAACTCTGGCTGGCTGGTACCTCCGATGCCACGAGGCTTCCGCAAACTCCCCCGATGCAAATTCGTCAGCGGCGCATGTCTCCGAAGACCGATGTGTTATGGTGAGTTTCGATAATTCGACCTGCCTTTCAAAAGAGCAGGCCCACTCCTTCAAGCTACATTCTCTGCACAAATGACCCAGAGAATATATGCACATCCTGGAACCGCAAGCTTCTCCAATCAAAACGTCTTGGGACCGGACACAGGCCGTACCAGCGCATCAAGTTCTGGCAAGAGCGAGGCTCGAGTTGTCGACTTGTCACAAACGTCACCATTATGTCGGAGCTGCCTTGACACCTTCTCATGCTTCAGGGGGCCCATCCCAAGCAGCGTACGGATGATGCGAGCTGTCGTCGGACCCTTACGTTCCTGCTCCGCTAACTTCGCAATGACACATTTCGCATCGTTTAGCTGCAAACGTTTAAATGGCGACGAATTCCGATCGAGCTCGCACAAACGCATTGCGATGGATCGAGGCATCTCGAAACCAGCCAGCGGATTTCCCATCCGCCCACACCCACCCTTTTGCACGAACTGGCTGTAAGCATGTCAGGATGGCTGGATATTGCTGCTTGAACTTCTCGTCGAAGGCCTGAGGGCAATCGTTTGGGTGAATTTGGGCTTTTCTTGTTCAATGCTTCTTTCCGATCCCTGTACTAGTGGCAGCACTCGGTGAAGGGTGGAGTTGGGCTGAGAGAGCCTCTAAGGGACGTAGCACGTTGATGGAGGTTCTCTGCCACCATGGGCAGTTTCCACTGAGGCACTCACCAGCTTCATAGCATCGAGCAGGGCGCAGCTTACCTTAGCCATGCACTTGGGCTTTGAGCACGACTAGGAACAAGAACAGGACCGACCGCTAACACCCTGCAGTAGTCATTGGTCACCGCAAGCTCTAAGCCAAGTAATGTCTTGTTGCCATGCTGCCTTTACAGCGTCTCAGATTCAATGGGAGCGATCGGCTCGCTGGAGAGCCAACGGTGGATAAGATCGATGCAACACGAAGTCGATCACCACACCGACATCGCACGGATATCTGCACTGGGATGGATGGCCCGCAACAATGCGAACACTCGGCCAACTAAAACACCTAGAAGCAGAAAACAAGAAGCAAAAACATGTAGGGCAGCTGCGGAAATGTCGGCCAAGGTGATAGTGTTCCCCACCTGCTTCTTGCAAGTGTGCTTTCCCCTCAAACTGCAAGATCCTTCCACTACAACGACTCCTGCGCTTTGGACACATACTCGAGACGCGGCTTTTCTGCCGTGGACACACGCATTTGCCATGCCCGGTATCGGCTCTACCCGGTATCGGCTACCCCGACGCAACTACATGAAAAGATGCAGGAAGCCAAGGGTTCTGCGACAACCAAGGCCAAGCCACAGCTAGCTCGGCTGGTGCAGCAATGTGACAGCAGCCGTCCACAACGGCTTGAGACTGCAAGTTGCACCGCATATGATATCAGCTGACTGCCGAACATTGGTCGCTGCTGTCATCTTGCAACTCTGATGGTGTGTGCTTTAAACTGCGTAGCTCTGTGTGGCTCCTGTGGGACTCCTCTGGTTCCGTCCAGCCTGAAGGCATCACTCTCTGGCAGCAGTTTTCAGGTGTGTCAAATCTAGCAAGTCCCAACCTGACTTCGTCCGAGGTTCCGTAGCATTCGCGGAATGAAGCAGGCTGTCCGATTACACGTCCCACGCATCAGCACCGAATCAGAACGATGCAAGTGCCTGAGACTGGCTGTTGCCGAAATAACTGCGGCGTTCATGCCTATCCCAAAACCGAAAGTGCTTTGCTCCCTCGACCTTTGAAGCTTCTTTGCCCTGCCCTCCTTTCCGGCCGCAACAGCCAAGTTCTGCAGCTTCTTTTTGGCGTGCCCCCCAATCCACAACCCTTTCGGAGCTTTCCGCAGCATCACTGGGCCTAGAACCAATCTGACAACATCAGCGTCTAATTCGGGAAAACACCGTTGCAACCGCACCGCGACTCAGTCAAGAGTGAATTTAAAAAGCACCACATTGTCATACATCAGGGTTGAGGTCTTTAGGAGGCACAGGCAGCAAAAAGACAAAGGCGATTGCCCCGTCGACTTCGACGTCTGTGAGGCCCGGAGGCCTGTCAGAATCACTCGGACAAAATCAAAAGCGGAAACCGCGGCCCCAACACGAAGCTGAAAGCTTCTTGGGAATAAATGAGGCAACAAACCGGAACGGCAGAAGCTTCCTACATGCAACAAGTACCGTGGATGTGTCGGGTGCAGCGGTACCTTAGCCGCTGTACGCGCAGAAGGCAGCGATATTCTGCACCGTCGTGCCATGACCCTGACTTCGTGTGCTAGAGAGATGGAAATCGCAAACCTGCCCTCTACCGCAGTGCAGCATGGCTAGCGAAGAGTTCCAGCATTCCGGTGTCCTTGGGACTTTACATGCAGTTGCACCGGGTGTGAGCATCCCCCTGAAATCCGTGAGCCTGGCTTTAGCGGTTTAGGATCTCACCCACAGGCGCTCACATGCCCCCGACCTTCACAAAGCTGAGCAGCAGACTCAGGATCTGTCTAGGGCAAGACCGTGAATTTCAGCAGCATGATTAGGTCCATGGTTCGATTAGCGAAACCTATGCTGCTAAAGATCTGCTAACGCTGAGAAGGTCGGGGCTTTCACCCAAGCGTACTGGAACAAGACAAGCTCTCATGAGCCTTGCTCCAAATGTGACATCGAGATGAGCATGAGATGAAAAATCGAAGTTGTACATTCTCCCAGAAGTCCAGGCCAGAGTTGCATGAGTCAAGCCATGCATGTCCAACGCACGATTGGAAGAGAAAGGCGACCGGAGGCCAAACTTCCGAGACTCTAAAGATTGGGCTCTTTGCCCACACTTGCTGCACATCGCAAGTGACACCCAAAGGTCGTGGTCGCGATGCCGTCGCTGAGCTGGTCGCCGAGCGGCTTCTGCATGCTTTTCCAAAGCCGAAGGTGCCCGCAGCTGCGACCGGCGGATTAAACTCTACAAAAAGTTTTGTGAGCCCCTGCCGTGAGGTTCCAAAAACTTTTCGGCAAAGGCCCGCTGGCCCCCACTCCCCACTCGCCCGCCATTCGGCTGAGGGGCCAGGAGCGGGACACAAGAGGGTTAACCCCTGCCCTGCTGCAAAACCCTGCTAGCAACCTGAATCTCGACCCTGAGACAAGGAAAGGCAGGCAGCGGCCAGCCCTCGGCAGTGTGCCGCTCATCCACCAGCTTGCCTGTCGTGGGCCGTCATCATTGGCATCACCTGGAATTCCGCAACAAGCTCTTTAAGGTTGGATGAGCAATTGAGGGGCCAACTGTGACAAAACACAAGAGAGTTGAGATGTCTGTCAATTTCAGCCTCAGGTCGTCATGACAGCCACGAGCTCAGAAGCTAATATCTTGCTCCATCAGTCAAGACTATTTGACTATCATGCTTGCTGTCGCTATACTCTTGCAACAGTGGCAACGGCAATGCTGTTAGTAGTAGGAGCTGTCCCATCGTGGTCGTAGTCAGCAGGACGGGGCAGTGCGGCTCAGCAGCAGCAACAGCAGCAGCAGCAGCCGTGGTTACGAAGCAGTTGCCGTCGTCGTTGTCGCCGTCATCGTCACCGTGGTAGTTGCAAGCGACGACGATGACACACGTCCGCCGCGACTACGACATGGACAAAGGGAACGGGCTCGGCAACACCACAACGGTGTCACGACAGCAACAGCAGCAGCAGCCACAGCGTCACCACCACATGACCACCGAGCTCCAGCTGGGTCCGCTGCATCAGGCACCAGTGGCACTTCAAACTTCTTCTCCTGTGGCGATTCTGACAGGTTGTGGGTTGAGGTTTGACCCTCCCGTGTGAGAGGAGGCCAGCCATTCTCGATAGTGTGCACACTGCATTGCTGGGACTGACGAGCACTCAACATCCGCTACCGTTGCGGTGCCATGCATGCGTGCATGCCGACGCAGATCTGAAGAATAAGACTCTGGAGTGCTTCCAAGCGGCAGGGAGGAATTGTTCCGCAGTATTCTCGTCCTCCGAATCATTGGTGCTCGCCCTCCTCAGCAGGCGTTCCGGAGGCACGGCAGCTTCAGAGCAGGGTCCGGATGGTAGGGTGGAGTAGGGCAGGGCAGGGTCGGGTAGGGAGGGTGGTAGCAGAGGGGAGGGTAGGGGAAAGGGTAGGAGTGGGTCGGGGGGCAGCTTGGCCCGAAATGCAGACAATGCCCAGAGCGGGAAGAAGCTGATGCTCGGGACAAAGCCGAGCGGCTTCTTCAACGACCGGGACACGGCTAGTGAGACTAGATTAGATCGGACTGCTCAAACATCAATCGTAACTCGAAGTGCTACAATCCCTTCCGTGGGCTTGGCGGGTCGGTAAGTCTAGTATGCTGTGGCATCTTTCTCGGAGCCCGGTAGGCACTCGCTGAGCACTGCACGGCTGCACAATGCGGATCCTTGGACATGTCCGAGCAAGCAGTAGCTCTGACGAATCATGACTGCCTGAAAAAGAGCCACTCTGCATGCCAAGAGATTCGGTCTCCAGAACAAGTTCAATTAGATGCTGCCAGCTCGCGACATGCAGCACTTCGCAACGGGCAGCGGGCCTGGCGCGGGCTTGGTGCTATGACAATGCCTCTCAGGGCATGCAGCGCCGCGCTAAGCCAGGCGGGAGTGACCCATGCTCGCACCATGCAAGGTCTCGGCCTGAGCACCTGAGGACGTTCGATGATTGCGACAGTGGCCAGCGCAGCCCGGAACCTTCCAGAACCAAGGCCCGGACTCATGGTCACAGTGTAGAGGTCACGCGGCGATGCCTGGAAGCAGAGGGCTGCATTTTCTCAAAACAGTCTGCACCATGATCCCAGCCCAGTAAGAGCTTACCGGCAGCCCGGCACAGCCTGATGAGCCGTTCCGCTGATAACGCCTGCAAGCTTCAGGGCCACAAGTGCACCGTAACTAAGGGTCAGGCGCTGAGACCAAACTGAAGGCCCGCCCAGCATCTGGCCCCAAAACCGGAAGAGATAGAGAGAGAGGGAGTGAGCGGTGGATGTGCCTGTGCGAATAGTTAGCAAAGCTGTGTGCCTGTGTGCCTGTGCGCCTCTCTCAAATCAGCGGCACACCATGACACAAACTGTATCGGGGTGGAGAAGGAGCGGGAAAGTGGGAGGGGACGGAGGAGGTGGCGGGGGCCATAGCTGCAAGACGGGCATGCACGGAAAGAACTCCGCCTGTGTGCTCGTTCAGCATCACTCCGGCCTGTCATTTTGAATGCGAGTTCGGGGTTCGCAGTTCATGGCACTGCGGCAATCTTAGGTGGGCGTGTCATGTTCATGGCTCCATGACTCACGATGATGATCTGATGCCGCTGCGGTGCTCTTTACACCGAGATCTCTTCTCGCACCCAAGCTAGGCTGCTAGGATGCCCCAACGACGGAACAAACCAGCCGAAGGGGCTGGCAGCGCCGGATTGATCGAGAAGGACACGCCTGGGACCGAAATCGACGAGGCTTGAAGGATGAAGGATGAGAGCCGGAATCCGATTCGGCTGCGCAATGCCATATGTGATCCGGCGTTGGAGTTGGATTCCGAGACCCTCCTCACCCGGAACCGCAAGCTGCTCCGCGGAGATCCCTCTGAGCCGCTGGCCAGGCAAGATCGCCTGAGGCATCTCAGCGACATTGCCCTAAACTCCAAAGGGCCCTAAGCCCGAAACTTTGACTGGACAAGAGCCGGCCTGGGCACGGGCATCCTCGAATTCCAGGGTCGGAATGAGACGCAACTGCGAAGTGCGCGGCTTGGTTGGAGTTTTGGGTGCCCCGGGATAAGGTGCGAAACCCACTGCGATCTGCTTCAGCAACAGCAGAATGGGGCAGTCATCCGGACCTTGGCCCCGATCTGGAAGGTAGCACGAGGTGGGCGCCCACCCTGCTAAGCAAGCGAAGATGCCAGACATTACAGCCGTGGCAACATCTCCGAATTGGTGCTAGTGACAGTGTTTGCCGGTCAGAAAATCTGTAATCGCCCGAACAAGGCCTGGCTCGTCGGGAACACCTCCTTCCTTGGTGGTTCGCTTGAGGCTTCACAACCAAACATGCCTGCTTCAATCATGCTGAGCTGCAAGTAGCGGAAGGTCTTCACCTTCACGCTGCCCTGCACAGGACCGGTTTAGGGACGCAGGATCACAGCCAGCCAACTGCACAGTGGGCTCACGGGCTTTGAAGAACAAGATTCTCCGAAAGCAAAAAGCCCTGCAGCATGCACTGAACCCAAATTCTCTAGGCTCCGTAGCTGTCCTGCTTTCTGTCCTGTTGACTCCATCGGTTCCACAACTATTCCACACAGACTGACGCTTCCAACTAGCGCGGCCTGCTCGGCTCCAATGAAGACGAAGCCTTGATGCTCCGCAGCGAAGTTCAGCCCGAAAGACTGCAAGACCCGATGCCCCCAAGCTGGGCATCCAGCTTGATGCGTCGGGAAGAGGAGCTTGCTCTTCCCTGCCGCTGACTTGGAGCCTGGTTGATGTCAGGGCTTTACTCTCAGCCAGTCTTCTGTCTTGCCCGGCCACGAGAAACGAGTGGAACATTCGCAAGATCGGCTTGCAGAGCCACACGATTGCTGAGAGGGACGAACCATGAGCAATGAGAAGCATCGTCATGATAGATGATGGCTCCACTAGTCGCTACACTCATGACTGCATGATCAAATCTTGTCAAAGGAGGCAGTTATGTGTAAGACTGCAGAAACAGCAAGCCATGTTACACAGCATTTCGCTGAACGTGCTGTGCTTCCTGTACCGAGTATGCTGGTACTCCTGGTCAGCTAAGTCGGAATTAACCAGAGTTGTTCCACTTGTCAGCCAGCATGTGTTCCCAATCATTCCCGCTATCCATGGCTACTTTTCCAGCGGGCAGGTTGCCCCCGATCGACGCAATCTGCCAAGCGCTGCCTCTTGAGAATCTTCCTGTTCTTTCGCTGGCACTTCCGGGGATGGAACCTGGTCAGCGCCAATTCCACTCAGTGGACCCTCTAACCTGTTACAAATCTCGACGGAATTTGACCATATCTTCATCTTTATCGACAGCGCACGCTGTGCTTGGACTGCATTCCCGACAAACATGGCGGCAAAACAAGTGACAGAAGCGGCAGTCCGCACCTTAGTGGCACGGTCACAGCAGAAGTGGCTGACCAACTTAGCAAACGATCATGATCCATAAGACCATCGGGATGGAACTTCCAATCTCGTGCTGTCGCAATGGCTGCTCCACTGGCATCCCAAGCACGTGCAAATCCTGCATCTATAAGCAGCAATCGTCATGTGCTCTCTGCTACCAGGCTTACAGTGTCAAAGAGTAGTATTGGATTCCTTGGCAAGGCACACCAGAGCCGGATAGCCTTGAAACCTTCTGCTTGGCCGATTACTTTGCACACGTGGTCAGCGGATGGACTAGGTTTTAGGAGGCGGACGCTGCCAGAACAGAGACTTAAACATATGATACGTGTCACCACTCTGGCTCCTCGAGGCCGAAGACGCCGAGATGATCGCCCTGGGGCCACGGCCCATGCGGCAACCCGAGGCACTGAAGAAGTGGAATTGGCACCTTGGCGCTGTCACAGTACCCGGGAGTTTGAACGAAATGCTTCTTCAGCGGAACAGTGCCTCAGCCAGATCCAACGACTGCACAGCAACCCACAAGCAAATGCCGTAGACCAAATGCACGGTATTTGTGATAGAGGCAGCTAGCAGCATGATTGCACGACCTGTTGCTCGATACCGTCATAATGTCTTGTCGGAGGCTGTGGTTCAACGTTACACGACAACGATGTCACTTGCAATCCAAAAACGGGACGGATACCGACCACTAGTCACTAGTCAAAACCTAGTCACGTGAAGCATAATAGCCAATTAATATAGACTCTGCACCTGCTTCTGAGGGCGATGCGAAAGACGAAGTAACTACAACCAACGCGCGCTTGGGGTAGCGGCATGCGCCGGAAACTCACAACAGTAACCAGGCTCGCGTCACACGCGTAAGGCCAAGCCGGAGGGAACCTAGCGAGCTAAGAACCAACCAAGAACGGGTCTCGATGTAGCTAGCATGAACCCTGCCTACTGGACACCTAACCTGAATCGAAACTCATAAACAAGTCCAAGATGAATGGGAGTCCACAACGCCTTGGGCCTTGAGCTCCGTCGGATAGAAGATTGAGCGACAACCCCTTTTGGGCCCCCAAAGCTCCCTGAAATCCGCTCTCAGCCTCGGGCTCTGTGCACTTGTCAGGATGCGCGGAGCTGCCCAGGCTGGGGATCCCCTCATCTTCCTCGGGCCCGGAGCCCATCTCGAACCTGGAGCATCCCGAATTCTGCGCGTGAGAATCGCACCAGCACACGGAGTCAGATGTTTGCGACGATGGTGCTCCTCGATCTGACGGGTTGGTACCGTTGCCACTGCCGTTGAGAGCATAAAGCTCTTGTTCATCCTCGTAACGACAATACCGTGAACACTGGCTTTCCGAAGCTAGATACAGCTAGATGCTTCGACCCATTTCCTACCTTGTTGTGAAGTTGAAACATAAGCGGCCAGCTACAGATCAGAACTGCAGCCATGCACGTGCTCATGCAGAAGAAATAAGTCTTGGAAGATAACCCGGTCTGGGGGGTCAGCATGAAGGAATGACGGATTCAGTTTAGCTGACGGCTTGCAGCCGATTACCGGGACTACTATGAAACTTGTCTGGACACTGTACCTTGAAGGCTGATTATTGGCACTCTAGTTGATCCCATCTACTTTGTCTCACCTTTCCTTTTCAGTTGGTGCTGCAGACGAGTGCGGAAAGCAATCAAAAAGAACTTCCAGTTCAAGGAACGGCATTTGCATTCGTAGATAAGCCACCACATCACTGCGAAGCACGACGGAATTAAAAGCTCACGAGCAGTTGCCCGACGAGAAGAGATCGTTAAGACATTGACGCAACTAGTTAACTAGTTAGCTCAACATCCTCATCGAATCGCTGAACAGAGAGGAGCAAATCTCACGGACTCGACATGCATGCTCAAAGTTGCTCTTCCACGGCCAGACCCTGCCTCTGGTCTACGTCCACATCGGACTCCAGGAATCCTGGCTTAAGCAGTGAAAAGAGTTTGGGAGCAGCCAGTGGGCGGTAAAAGCTCCGTGCCTGATTGAACAGCTCGACCAGGGTAAGTCGGAAGCTGCTGGTTGTCCTGCACAGCAAAGACACAATGTCCAACCAGCTGTAAGAGTAAGTACTGTAGTTGGTGGAACTGTCTTGCCGCGAAATTTCGGGGATCATTGGAAGCGAGCTTCGTCAGATATCACTCTGCGGAATCCCAAGCACATCTCGAACTCAAGCACGAGCTCGCCCGCTCTCTCGGTAGAACGAAACAGAGGTCCTGCGGCTGTAACCTGGTTTGATTAGGGCGGTTCTTGTCACCAGTGCGCAAGGGTCCGGGCTTCTAAAGGCTAGAACCATGCAAGTTCAGGCATGCTGGCGTTGGGAACTCTTCACTGCAGGTAGCCCTACAACTCCGCAATGCAGGGTGGCTGGTGTTCATGCCTTCCACAAGGCTTCTCATTGCGAAAGCTAAAAGCCTGATGCTCACCAAAAGTCCTCCAGGCAGGCTAGTGCACTTCCTGTATGCCCAGACTTAACTCTGAGTTACCTTGATTCAGTACATGTTTCTTCACGGCGGTTCTTTGCTGAAAAAGCCAGCACAACGCACAGTTGCTGCTCGAGATAAGTAGTCTCAGCTGAGTTCATCACTTACACGACAGATCCCTTGCGCTAAAGGGTGGCCGGGAAAAGGGGAGTCTCGCGTGCAGTGGCGAGCCAGGAAATGCCAGGAAGAGAAGTTAACATCGTCAATGCTGCAACCCAGCCTGACTTTCCTCGACCTAAATCTGCAACATTAACTTCATAGGTCTGTAGGTCTGGGCTGTAAATCCCTGCCCTCCCTAAACTCGAACACCCTTAACCTCTCAGCACTGGCTGTGGCAACTGAGACATCGGCGCCACATGCCACTGCTCGTTTGTTCCATATCCCCTCAGCTGCGGCTGCGCCTGGCCGGCCTCAGCTCGACTCCACTGCGCTAACTGCGCTAACGACAAGAGCACGACTACGAACTGCCAGCTTCAACAAAGTCTGTCGAGGTGTGAGAACCAAAGGTCTCAAACGAATTCCTGGGTGGTGGATCGCAGAGCGATCAACGCCACTGAAGCCGAACAGCTGCAGCATCAGCAGCATCATGGGGCTGCCATTTCTGCCGTCTGAAGCTTTGCTTTCGGGGGCCGTGCACTCCCATGCCAGTGATCGGGGCATCCAAGTAACCCAGGTCCGGGGATGCTTGGGCGAGCCCGTAGCTTGACGTCGTTTTGGGTGCGATGGAATCCGAAGTCGCGCTGCATGTCTCCGTCCGGAATCGCAGGTCTCAGAGCTGCGAACATACCTCCCCAAGTCCGCCTCGACGGCGGCTGATCCGACGTGTTCCGCTTGACGAAGCGAAGGTTTCGGATTGCGCCCTACGTCGAAACGGAACTACTTGACAACCCAAAACGACGCAAACCCCTGAAATGGTCAAGTAAGTTCACAACCGCCACAAGACTGGGCAGGGCATTCTCAGCCGAAACGCTAACCACTCAGAGCGAAACAACATGTATCTTCCTCAAGCAACGGGGGGAAAGCTTAGGTCAAGGCCGAGCCTGGGGCAGCCGGTGCCTTGTGAGAACCGTTCAATCACTTGAAGCTGACGGGATTTGTGCGGGAAAGTTGGACTTCGGGAGATGATCCCGTTCTTTGGGAAGGGACTTCTCCATACTTCAAGGGCACTGGGCACCGTCACCACGAGCACCAGGGTTAAACATACACGGATACGTACACAGATCTTCAGATACTCTATATATATGCACAGTGTATACAGTATAACAGTTTTGTGCCTATGTATGTATGCATGCATGCATGTAGCCTGTTTGCCTTTCGTGTGTATTTATTCAAGCAACGCACAGAGAGAACTGCAAAAAGCCACATTCCACCTTACTCATGTAGGTCACGACAACACTTAAATTCCAATCCCAACTTCTGAAGCATTTTCGAAAACAACGGCTACCATGGCAACTCAAGGGCAACTGCAACTCCGACGAAGGCTTCTCGGGACAGGGAGGCCTGCAGCTCGTTGCGGAAGCCTTGCCTTTGCAAGTGACGGGGGCACGGGAGCAACGCGATGCTGCAAGGCAAAGCAAAAGCACCACCAGGAACGACTGAGAAATGCGTTCGCTACGCAGCCGGTCCGGGAGGACGAAATCTAATCTGCACAGGCCGCATCTGAGCAAGCAGCAGGTTCGGCATCGGCGGCATTTGCATCATGTTGTTCGGGATCTCCTGCAGCTATAGCTCTGACTTCTCACCCAGCAGCACGTGCTGCGCTTGTTGCACTTCCTTCGAAAACTGCTGCTGTGGCGGCACGAACTGTGCGGCCGCAGGAGATGGCGGCCTGGGAATCGGGCCGTATCGGGTATCATGAAACGCTGTGTACGAAAGGGGCATTCCGCAGGCTCAGCTTCAGCCAAGCGTCACTTGATGCATCATCAGCATCGAATCGGGAGAGGTGGCTGGAAGTTCCTGATGTCAAGCCAGCCAGCAAGAACGACACGAGAACCCTCACTGCTCTGTAGCTCACATCTAGGAATGTCGTAGGAAGTAGCATCGAAGTCCTACAATGTATCGCATTACGTTGTCGCCATATCAACATCAGGTCAAGGCATCTCGGGTGATTCTTGCGTCTGCTCGCTTCCTAGAGGATTGGAGACTGAAGACTTACGTGTGCCGGTATCCCTGGGCCTCTCAAGCTCCCAATGGATGCTTTAGGCTTAGTCCTAAACGAAGACAACCAAAACCCCTACCAGTTTTCGCACCAAAACAGAGAGACCCAAACCCAAAAGGAGCCTGTTGGTGCTGTGGCGACAGGAGCTGGCTCATCTCCATGGGCTTCCTCTCATCAGACAATGCCGGAATGCAGCGGTTCATCCTAAAGTCTCAAAGGTCCAGAGACCAGGAGACGTTGTTTCAGCTCAACGAAGGGTCAATCCCCGGCCTCAAGCGGAGACGATAGAACTCCGCCAGTTGTTGTACTACCTCTGCGACAAGACAGATGGCAAGCTTCTGTGTCACCTTGTTGTCGTAAAACCATACAAAGGCACACACACACACACAGACAGGTAGACAGCGGTGCAGACAGGCAGAGAGAGACACACACACACACACTGACAGACAGACACCAAGACAGACGGACGGACGGACGGGCAGGCAGGCAGACAGACAGACAGCCGCACAGAGAGACCGGTGGGCGAGCGGGCCGGCGGGCGAGCAAACTGACAGGTAAAGCCGCGCTATCAGCCGGCAAACTGCGTGAGCAATAAATCTGGGGCCGGACCCATGTGTCCACGTCGGCCGACAGGATTGAGACCGCAACCTGAAGTGGGCACAATGCACAAGCGGGCACCGACGAGCAAGTCAAAGCACGTGCTAGCATGCCAGTCTAATGCTCATGCCGCTGCTACAGAGAACAAGAAAAGGCCGAAACAATCCGAAACAGTCAAGCTGCAGCACGAGAATGTCGTGTAGGGTGGTAGATCGACTCGCTGGCTCGAGTTTGAGAGCGCATCACGTGACAAGTTGGAAAGTCTATGCTGCCAGCTGCGGTTGGAAAAACTAGTATGGCTCCCAAGAACTTGCCGAATGCAAGCCATGATAAGCAGCAAATGAGAGTCCACGCGACTCTGGCTATCGGCAGTAAGCAACTTCGTCCACAGCTCAAACCCGGAAGCAAACAGTCTCCAGTTCCCGGCCTGACGCAAGTGAGAGACCTTGACATGGAAACTGCAACGCTGAGCACTCTGTCCGACGGATCTTGGCTTGTTTGTCTGAGTCGTGGATGGTATCGCTCGAAGAGTCGAAATCAAGCATCTAAGTTGTTGCGTTTGCCATTGAACCCTCGGCACTCATCTCCTGACTCAGACGCGATTTGTTGGCTACGATTTTAGGATAGCTGTAGCCTGAGGAGCGAACATGCGCTGGATCAGCCAAATTGAGCGCGGTGTTCGAGACATCAGCCTGCAGATCAGCGTGTCTCAAGTGCTTCCGATAACCTTTCGTTCGCAAAATGTTTTGGCTCCGTTCTCTGAGCTATGCGGGGAAAAGGAGCTTGAGCTCCTGCGAATAGCGACTCGGGGTGTCGCCCATCGGCGATTTTGCTCTCTCGTCTTTGCAAGAAATCGAGGCCCACGCAGCCCATACGTTCTCATTGACAGTTTGGGATACTGTTGTCCGGAGGGATAGAGAGAGAGAGAGAGAGAGAGAGAAAGAAAGAGATGTGAAGAGCAAGATGGTGAGAGCGACGGAGAGAGAGAGGAAGGGGACGGCTCGCCCAGCACCCCGAGCACCCGAATGCGCAAGTACAGTCTGCACCCGGACGCTGCAAGCTCCTAGACTCCTTGCACGCAAGAAAGCAAGCGAGCGAGAGGGCCGAGCGCACACGCCCACCGAGGTACGTCTGTGCTATGGTGCAAGGTTCTGCTGGTTAAGCCCGCAAGCAAACGAGCGAGACCCGAGGGGGGGAGCAGTACCGGTTACGATGGTCTGCCACAGGTGACAGGTTCGAGACACGAAAGTGGGCAGCCGTGCATGAAGAGTCTGCTTCGGCCTGCACGAGCAAGAGATATCGCTTGCCGCCACAGAGGATGCTGAACATGTGCAGGAGATTGGAAAACCTTCACGGGTGCAGGTTACCGCGAAGGGATCGCAACAAGCGCAAGATGCTCAGACCGCAAGCTCCTGGAACTGGATCTTTGCAAGCAATGATGCTCAGGCAAGGGCTGCTCCCCAGACTTCCTTTTGCTCACCGTTACTCCCAACTCAGATGCGAGACAGTGCGGACCGGCTGTCAGCTCTGTGCTCTCATTGTAAGCTGTCCAACCCAACTCACAAAAAATCTTGTCAAAGCAGAAAGATATCTCCTTGCCATGTGCAGTTCAGCCACAAACTCGTCACCGGTTGCAATTGCAGAGTTCATCGCTTCCATCAAGGACGGCTGATTGAAGCAACCCTGGCGACACAAGGGCATGTAGTGGCACGACGGCACTGGCCGGCTTCCCGTCGTCGGCCTCTATCATGAATCGGCACGGCTGACCGAGGACCTCCATCCTGCGCCGAGTCTCGCTACTGTTGCTCCCCAGGGATGATACACTCAGACTAAGACACGGAGACGAATACAGGTCACGGGGGCGCACAGGCTGTCAAGCCAGCCGGATGCAGATGCATGGCTCGGGGTGGTCAATGACATGCTGCAAGGACCGTAATCTTCTGCCATCTGCAGTGCAAGACGGAGATGTGGTCGATCGTTTCTTCCAGTTGCCTGGTGAAGCCACTGAGCTCCTCAAAGCCATCCTTGGCAGTACGATGTATGAAGCAGCATCCTCCAGCAAGACACCCTAAATCTCAAACCGGGAACCTGCTGCCATGGCTCGGAGCAGCCAATGATGATGGAATCGCCCAGGCATGGATCAGCAAGCCTTAGATAAAGTGATCCACATTGCGCAAACTGCCCCATCTTAAGAACGAGCAGTGCTACGCCCCCACCTCACGGCCCGAGTTGCACACTTGTGGCTATGTGTTGCGGTACGCGAATCTTCAAAAGTCTGTGAAATCAGTGGCCGGCCCAAGGCCCAGACAGGACGCTGTGCTTGAGGCCGGCTAAAGGATTGGCAATGGCCTGGTGCAACGACAAAGTGCTCTGCCTCACTACTAGTACCACTTCGGTTTCAGCTGTGGCGCACGTATCGGATGCCTCACCTTGCTAGCTACGTGCAACTTGCTCGCTGCTTCCGAAGCTGCTAGAGACGCGCTGCACACGGTGTCTTCAGCTTCGCATTCACGGGGGTGCGTGTTCAGCATCTTCCCCCGTGTTGCGGCCAACAGCCACGGGTGGATATTGACAGCCCGCGGGATTGATTCCAGCCTTGTTGAAGCACGGTTGCGGACAATTCTGCATCAGCCTGGCCAGGAGAAGTTCAGACAGGAAACCAGTTCTTGGGCATCAATGTCATCACAGGTTTTCTACATTGCTGCTTTTGAAACGGACCTGTCGGACCTACCCAACTTTGGCGTGGCTTGTACTGGCCGCGTTGCGGGAACGCACCCACGCCTGATCCTGACTCGACTCCTGGGTTCGTCGATCGCTTCCCTTGGTCTGCGGACTCATGGAGCCAAGATTCCACCAAAACCGATTAGGCGAAAGGCCGGGCTTCATGTGCGTTAGGGTCTGGGCTTGGCAGACTGAGCATGCAAACGAAGAAGGAAAACTAAGCCACTGAAGTAGCAATGGTCTAGGAAGTCTACTATGCACTTGTGATGGCCTCCACCTACACCATCCTTCCTTCAACATACCCTGCGTGCCACGCGACTCGTCCCCCGAGTTCCAGGCTTCGCTCAGGGAAGCACCACTGCTTGAGGTGGGAGGGTGGGAGAGCTGTGCTCCCCCCTCACTAACTCTTGAGATTTGAGCTCAATGGCACCGCAGGGGAAAGCGCACACAAAGTGCGTGGATTTCCATCCCATTACGACTACCATTGCGACGACCTTGCTTCTTCGGTACCTTTATGTTGTTATTGTGAAGAATACTCTTGTTACAGGTACAAGATCTTCTGATACTATGTCTCCACGGGTATAAGCATTGTGGGCAACAGTGGCATGACTCGGCATGACTGACATTATAGTGATAACAAATGTTAACAACATAACGACTAGTACTCACATTGCTCTTGCAATTGTTTTCGTACCGGTTGTAGTCTTGATCGTTACCCTTGGTACTGGCTTTCTTGTTGTTATCATAAATACTCGTGCTGCATGGTGGCGTAGTAGAAGTCGCAGTTGCGTCAGTAGTTGTACGAGGAGTCTTTAGCTATGTGGTTCCAAACCTGAGAAGTTATGGCAATACTGTCGAGGGGACTCCACAGGCGCAGGTATCACAACAGAAAAATGTGCCGGTGGAAAAACTGCGTAAAGGGGCTCTTTTCCTACCGGCTGATTATGCTCGTAGTCGCTAGAACTCGGCAGTGTTGTAGGACGCCCGACTACTCCAGCCCTGCATTGCCAACACTAACTCCTCGGATGAAATAGAGCCAGTATTAGCGTATCTCGCCTGACTCAAAAATCTTCGAACTCAGTGCAATGCTCTCTCTATCGGAACCAACACCATACTAGTACTTACAATCCAACACGCCGATGCCCCGAAACTCTGCAACCCGGAGAGCGACCATGAAGGTGTTATGCAGGAGATGGTTGTTCAGCACCGTCAGCGCACGCCTGAAACGGCGAAGAGCTCTGGAACGTTACTGTCGTCAGTCCCTGAATTCTGCTAGTTCGGTTAAATAGCAAGTGTTCACCAGCTTCAGCTTATGATCCTGAGCCAAGCACTTCACATCCTCTTTGGCACCTTGGTCGGCTTGCTCGGTTGGATCAGTGCATCGCTGGCTCAGGATAAGAACGATGGACTTGACAACAACAATGATAACAGCAGAAGGTAACACTAAGACTCATTGACCCGTCAATAATCGCAGTTATTGCTGCCATTGGATTGAAGCAAGCTCACTGAAGTCCCAGTAGCTCATGGCAAGATTGCTGTGCTTTGTTCGTTGTATTATCATGTTCGACTCATGTTCGGTCTCAGCAACTCGCTGCGGATACGAATGGGCTTCCACAGCCGTTCGGGCGTTTCTAGGGCTCTGGCAGGCTGTGGCTTCCGGCACTTCGGGATACTTGCCCATCATCTGACCAGCGGGCACTTCCAGGGAAACCGCCATCAACCGAAACGTAGAAGACCAGCAACAGTACCATACATCACTGGCGTTGCTGGCATTAAGTAGTATTCGTAATCATCATTATGACTGATGGCTAGTATGTCTATGAAGCGTGCTTTTTCATCAGAGCAGTAAACCAATGCCGTAAGCTCGCCAGTAATGCCGGGAGGACCCAAGTGCAAAGCGGTACCTGCAAGCGGAAAGGGCATCGCAGGGCTAGTTGGAGCTGTCTTACGCCGGACATCCCTTTGTTTCACCACCGGTCTCGCTGTTCCGCTGCTGCCTGCCACTATCTGCTTCTGGAAGTGTGCCCGGCCTCGAGCTCGTGGGTGCAGAACTCGATCCAGGAGTCGATCATTCCGCCCTCTGGGGGGCAACCCACGTCCATGACCATCGGGATCGGGAATCATGCAAGACGTGCCAAAGATGCTGCATGGCCCAGAAGCATCCCAGTTCAGTGCCTCTAAGAGGTTCTGCCCGTACAGCCCAACGGGCCGGCTGATCCTTGCGACATACCTGGCTTCAAATGCCACAGGCGGCGGGAACGCTACAGATGGAAGGTCGGTCCCGAGCCCACCTGGCTATGGCTCCACTTGTGAAGATGCAGCCCTTCTCCGTCTCGAGCACAGGGATCTGGACCAGTTGAGGCTTCTAAAGGTGGGATGTCAAAGCCTCCCCTGAACCCTCGCCTTCCCCTCAATCGCTTTGCCCTGCTCTGGGCAGGAGACCTGTCGCGGTGCCACTTATACCCCTAGCACCGAGGATCTGAGAAATCGGCATACTTCCCTACTCCTGCCCTGCAGCCTCCATGCCCACATACTGCGCAGCAATCAGGACCTGGGGAGAGGGCGACTCAGTAATGCGGACACGATGGTTTGACAGCCATCCGACAGGATGCAGGCACGGTCTGTATCACTGGCGGTTTGAGGGGCCTTCTTGGTCTTGTAATCGCTTGCTGCGGCATAGAGTTTCAGCGGCATGCTGGCCGGAGGCAAGCGTGCTCCAGACTCCTCACACATGAAAAGTGACGGCTCCCAGCTCCATGCATCCTCACGATCTGTGCGCCCGGAAGCTAGCAAAGCCCCCACGCCTCCAGGTGCCCCTTGAGCTGCAAAATTGCTGGAGCCCGCAAACAGCTGGCGGTCAAGCGGGCATGTGTTCGAGGTCCAAGAGGCTCACGGGTTCAACACCTCGCACATGTGCCAAGTCTGCCTTCCTTTCCCGCCAGTCACATCAAGCGAGTCTCAGCGGAGTGCGACACCGATGCAGCCTCCAAGCGACTCTCTTGAGAGTGTGTCAGAGTCAGGGCTGGGCTGGGCATGAGCCAAAGGCGGAATCGGCTTGGAAAAAGGAGGCCAGGAAGGCTCAGAGCAGCTTCCAGACATCACCCACATCGCCTCAGCAGCAAAGGCTCACGCTCACGCACACATGTCACACATCCCTCGTAACACACCAAGAGCGGGCGACATCTGAGCTGTTCGCCGTAGGAGTCGCTGGCATCTCTGCGTTCCGGCTTGGAGCTCCCGGAGCCTTTTCCCTGACCCTTCGCCTTCGCGTCAGCCGGGCTTCCCTGGGCTTTGCCGGCCTTGCCCGAGGACTTGCCCGCCTTGCCCTTTCCTTTCTCGCCTTTCTCTTTGCCCTTCTGGTGGCCCTTCTCAGGCTTCACATGTCTTTCCTCACCTTGCTGGGCCGCCTTCTCGGCACCCTTTCCCTTCTCTTTGCTCTTATCATTCTTGTCCTTGCCCTTCTCTTTCCCCTTCTCTCCGCCCTTCTCTGCGCCCTTCTCCTTGCCTTTCGATTTTCCCTTTTCGGGGACCTGGTCTTGGCCTTTCTCGTGCCCCTTCTCCTTGCATGTCTGCAGAGCATTTTCAGAGCAGAGCGCCTACCCATACCCGTCATCACTGAAGCACACCGCAGACCGAACGCGTTTGCCGGCCTTGCCCTTGGCAGTTTTGCCTTTGCCCTTGCCGATGGTCCGGCTCGTGTCCGGTGTCCAAGTATCGTCAGCACCTGCAAAGAGTCGACAGTTCGACAGTTCGATTGGAAACGATGTACACGAGTAGATCTTCGAGATCGGAAGCAGAGAGTCAAAACAGTCCGGCCCCATTCCCTCGACGAGGACAGCATCTCGACCAGCTGGCTGTCCCGCGTGGTTTCTGGAAGCACTCTCGCCACCAGGGCCACTGCCCACTCGCTCCCCCTCCGTTTGCCTTCGCTGGCTGTCACAACCCGGGGCCAAGCACTGAAAGCTGTGGCCGGCGGCCTGCGGCGAGAGCTGAGACTGAAACTATGCAGTCGAAAGAAGCCTTTCCGCACGGAAACGGGCTCTGGCATTTCATGGGCCCCCGGGAGTTCTTGGCACCAGGCTTCGACTTCGGCTTCGGCTTGGGCGATGCCGGCTTCGCCGCCGGCTTCGCCGCTGGCTTCGCGGCTGCCTTCGGGACCTGCAGGACGGCGGGATCAAACTTCGATGGTGTTTGGTGGCAAGTGATGTCGATGACATATAGACATGGCACTGCGATTGCACATCAGTCACTGTTGCTGGCAGGACATCTCCTGGTGCCCACTTCGGCATTGACCTGTTTCTTAGATACACAGTTCGATGCACGACTGTTGGGTCGATGCCAACGTAGCGCTGCTTCGAGCTGGAGCCAACGAGGACTCTGCAGTACTCCACGGGAACGCGGAATTTGGTGTGAAGCCCTTGTGCTTCGAAGGCATGCTCAGTCGAAGCCTGAGCTCAGATCTTAAGCTCGGAAAGCCCCGTATGCAGCGGTGATCGCCTGCGCAGACCGACTTGTTGCACCTGCCACTGTCACCACCCTGCGGCGATGCGGTGGCTAGGGTCTGTCTGGGCTGCAGGACATCTTGTTTTGAGGATACGAAGGCCTACAATGGCCTACAAGTAGCCCCCGTGCCTGGCCATCAGATTCACTGTCTGTGCAGTCCGGGAAGCCCGTGGCGCCGTTGCAGCACCTGCGCTTCATCGAAGACAAAGACAATGCCGGAAGATCCCCACCGCTGCTCCACTCTTTCGGAAATCCGAAAGCAAAACCTTTCTTCCCAGGTCCTGCATCGGCCTCGGAAACGGCAACCCAAGCCTGAACAGCACAGCCCCCGTTTTCTCCTCAGCCAGGCTCTGAGTCCTCTCTGCCCATGTCCGGTGTACCGGAGGAAATCTCGCAGCTCAACTCAGGCTCTGCGCCCCCGAAAGGCGCTGCTCAGCACTTTGGCTCGGCTCCTGGACTCGCAGGGAACGGGGGGAACGTGCTCGCAGTCCGTGGCCGTGGTCCACCATCGGATCTCTTTCCACTTTGGCCCGCAGCTGGCCATGCCTCCGATGATGTAATGTAGGGCTCTTCAAAAATTCCAAGATCCTTCCCTCTCCTCAACCCAGGCTGCGAAATCCAGGCTCGAGAACCCCGAACTCCCCCACAACCTCAAGTTCCCCACAAACTTCCGAACATGTTTGAATCGATGCGTCGTCGTCACAGAGGCTGTCCGGCCTTCGCTCATTCCGTCTTGCTTGGTTCTGCCGACGGCTCCGGCCGCTCGCCAGAGCGCCTGGGACAGGAAAGTGAAGCAGTCGAAGAATGTGAGATAACTCCGGCTTCAGGCGAGTCTCTCCCACTGCTCTATCCGGCTGATGGCCGTGAGGCAGCAACAGACGAAGGTGCCGAAGAACAGCAGAACCGTACAGAAGGCCGCCAGCCCGTTGAAGACCTGCACAGTCTCGCACGGGAGGGAGGAAGTCGGCACGTCAACGCAGTTGCAAGCACTCCGTACATGCGCTAGCATACCATGCCAAAAAAGCAGTATTTAACATACAATACCTTCCCATGCCATGCCGTGTGGTGTCATGCCGTGCCATGCCCTGCCATGCCAGACCAGAACAGAACACGCCATACCTACATGAGCCCTTCCCCCTAATACTACATGCCCCCCCATAGAAACTCGGGAAGGGATTGCATATATGCATGTGTGAGTGCTGGCAAATCAGTGGCAAACGTTTGTCTAGGCACGCATTTGTCTATTGGGTCTGCAAGCACAAGCATGTCTGTGAACTGACATACTCACTGTCTGGCGATGTAGCGTTTCTAGATATGCTCTTAGTCTTGTACTGTTTCATGCAAACTCAACCGGCACGCTGGCTAGCAAGACAACGCAGTCACTTCGCCAGCTGTAAGTGTGCGCCGAGCAGCGTAGTAGACCTTGGGGTTGCGATTGTTGTTCGAGCAGACAAGAGAGTAACGACTGAGCAGTCTTGACCTGTCTGAATGAGAGTCGGATGACATTCGTCCAGAAGTCTGCAGGTGCTTCCAGAGGATTCTGCGCGATGACTTCGGCATGCGTCGGCATGGCTCGAAGGGGTGGGGTCTAGTTTGAGGCAGTGGGCGGTTTTGCGGCTAGGCTGAGGGCTCATGCGCTTTCGGGTTGGGCACGGCTACTCAGCCAGTGCAGGTGACGAGCTTCGGTGGGGGGGTGCCAACAACCTCTTTGCTGGCAAGTTGAGATGTGGTCAAAAGCCTCAGCAGCTGCCGGCACACGGCGAGTTCACTGCTATATACATTGCCGGATGTCAAGACATGCCACAGTCACCTAACTGGCAGGTGGCAGGTCTCCAGAAGCGGATATGGCAACAAGGATTCAAGCATTCTTTACTTTTTTGTCACTTGCACACTGACCCAATGCAGGGCAAACGAAAACCACGATGCAATAATGTGAGCATCGGTCCATGCGGGAAAAATGAAAAAACCATCAGAGGTGCGCTGGATAGGCGGATGTGCACAGTCATCCAGACTTCAACAGCTGCGGGTCAAGGTTGCTCCATAATGTTCAGTAGCTTTAGTACTAGGTCTCTTATGATTGGTTATTTTGGAAACACTGGAAGTTGAAAACTAGGGTTGCGAGGACTAATGTATACAACTTGTATCGCTATGAAGATGACTTATGATGCTTGTCAGCATCCTGGTCACTGGCATTGCGATTATGGCCCGTCCTTTGCACAGCTTTAGTCACAATAGTAGTATTTTGCTGTTATTTGTTATTGCTATTCGCAGAGCCAATATGGAAATTGCCATTGATGTTGTTGTTGCTGCTACTGTTCGACTATCCTCAAGCGGACAACTTACTCCATGATGACTGCTAATGGTTTCTCGCGGTTTACGTACCCTCGACTAGTCTCGACTACCCTCTGTGATCAGAGCTGTGCTACATTATGTGGATGGCCAATGCTTGAAGGAGCCCATCTGGACATGGTACAAGCAAATTGAAAACCTTACCTCAAGACTCAGGCTTCACCTAAACAGTGCGAGAAATCCACCGGCGCAATCGGGAGCCGCGCTCCTTGAGACATTCTGGCACCATCTCCCCTCCCGGCAGCGGTGGCTGTCGGTCATGCCGCACCAAGGGAACGACAAACAGCACATGAAATTGCGAAGGAAAGTCTTGTTGATAATTCCTGCGGCCACTTTGCCAGGAGCCAGGATCTCTCGAGTGTAGCCACTTCGTCGCAACTTGGCAGCTTCTCAAAATCTGAGGGGACAGCGAACCGTAGGCTCAGTAGGCAGAAAGAACCTTCAAACTGCCTACTTCCCGTTGCTGCCCTGATTTGAGAAACCCCGCTTTGCTCTCGCTGAGGAGACTTGTCAAAAAGGCCCTGCAGGGCAGTGAGCTGGCATGCGGCTTGTGAGAGTCTCGGAGCGCCCGAGACCGAGAGGTCATGCCAGCTCAGAGATGTAGGTGATGTCCTTGCTGGGTCTCTCGACAAGTTAGGTGCAGAAACCCGTCCGGGCGAAGCCGAAGAGCCGAAGAGAACAAGAATCTAAACGTTTAACCCTGAAAACCCTCAAGCCATCGTTATACTACACCAAGCATTGAATCAAGGACAAGTTGCATCCCAGGGATGCCGGTAGAGCGGCTGCTTCAGCCTGCCAAGGCTGGTTGTATCTCGGTTGCGGGGCTCGCGAGAACCAGCATGCTGCCATCGGGTGTTGCTCACTGCAGGCGTCTATCCTATGCCCCGCCTCAACTGATCCAAGTGGTGGCCGATGAAACCTCAGGCAACCGATATCAAGCGATGCTTTTTACGCCTAAGGTCCAAGGTGGAATCATCCCACAGCCTGCCAACGCACGTGGAAGCTTTGTCGGGTGGAGAAGGCCACAGGATCGCGAAGTTTGTAGGATTAGAGGATTTCTACATATCAAGCTCAAGTCACTGCCGAACCGTTTGCAGCCACGTCGCCCATGGAACGACCAAGGACGAACAGGCCGTTCAGGCAGCCGAAAGCCATCAGTTCGTCTGCCTTGCGGGTTCGCACGTGGCCTTGTTCCTAGTTCCTAGCTGATCCAACTCGACGCGTCATGTGCACATGATTCGCTGCAGGCACTCATCAGAGGCTTTGGGCAGCAGTCGTACTTGCATCCCTACAAGCATTCAGCCCCGCCATTTTGCACATGGCGCTTCAAACCTGAAAACCGAACGCAGCTGAAGTAAAAAGGGTCAGATTCAAACCGTTCAGCCCACAGCCATCCATATCCACACAACAGGGGCGCTCGGGGACGCCAGCCGAATGTCACGTGGAACAAAGCCGCGACCCATGCAGCCCATACAGGACGAAAGCACTCCAATGCTCTGGTCGCCAAGCTGCACACTCTCCATACCTGCTGTTGGCCGGAAGCTTCTCATTCAACATGGAGCACATTGCGGCTTGCACTGCACAATCAAGCTCCATACCCACAGCCCAGTGTTCGTAGAGCAACTCCATGAAGTGATGGGTGGCAGAGTCGTCGACTTTCCACAGAGATGCCAGGACACTCTGACATCCGGCAGCAACGAAGCATCGTGCCAGACTTAACAGACCATCCGTGCTGATCTGCCCATTTGCGGATTCACAGGCGCTTAGGACAACGACACGCGAAGAAAGCCTCAAGTTCACGATCTCGGAAGCATAAAGCATACTCGCTGCAGCATCTTGCCCACCCAAGACCAGAGCGATCAAGTCACTATCTTCATGTAAGACACTATGGCAAGCAAAATGGACTAGGTCCGTCGCTGCGTTCAGAAGCGGAAGGATACTTTCCTTCATTGCTGCAAAGCCGCAGATGGGCCCTCCAGCAATAACATCAATACCGGCTCCACCACACTTCTCAGCAACCATAGATGCCTCTTTCTCCGCTGCATCAAGCGTCTCCAAATTGGAAGACTCCGGCAACGGTGCAGGGTTTCCGACAACTAGACAGGTTTTGGGGCAGATCGCAGCAGGTCGCCTAGCGCCTGCTGTGAGAAGGGCCTTCAACACCGACAATGATGACACCACGGACAGCCGATGACTTTCAATCAAATGCCTTCCTGCTGAATCCTTCAATGCTGGCCAGCAAACAGCCGACAAAAAACTAACAGGAGCAATCACTAAGCCTGCTTCACAAGAAATGTAGCCGGCAATCGGTCGGATTAAGACATCGTGCAACTGCTCCAACAGCCTGTTTGCTTTAGCCAACGACTCTTCGTGCCTCTTCCGCCCAAGTCGTAAGCTGGGATGTACCACCGACCCACGACAAGCTCTGGACTCTCCTTCTGACAACGACTCGTTGCCAACATCCTGATTGCCACGTCCATCTCCAAAAGATTTGCTCAGCTGCTGCAACCACACGGCAACATCGCCATGCATGTCGACTCGCCAGTGCCCCTGAAACTTCCCCGAGCTTCCGACGACGTAAATATTGATACTGATGTTTCGGGATGTGCCGTGATAGGCTTCGCTCGGGTCCAGCGTGTAGCAAACAAATGCTCGTCGCAAAGACCTCGCCATTGCGCTGATATCCTCAAAGCCACAATCAATGCAGTCACTCGCACCAAGATCTGCCCTCAGTGAAGCAATCAGCGCCCTTGCTTTGAAGTGATCAGATAGGACTAGAGCCGTCTGCGGCAAGTTCAATGACAAGTACACCTTCTCGGCAATGTCAGAGATGGACTTCGACAGGCCAAGGTCCCAAATGGATCGTCGCGCCCGATCCCCTGAAAGAGTTTGCACCCACGATGTCCACATGGCTTCCAGCTTCTGGTATGCCTTGTCAATTGCAACCTTCGCCTCATCGAAGCGGTGCAGATCGCAGAGTATTTCGGCTTCGTACGTCCATGTTGTGCAAATCTCAATGTCGAAAGGACGTTCAGCTGTGACAATCTCGCAAAACAGCTTCAGGGTCTCACGGTTTGCTGCCAAAGCCGCTTCTGGATCCTTCATCACCAGATAGCGCATTGTCAAGTTCCCGTGAATATTTGCCTGCAGGGCCTTGTTGTCATGCAGTTTCGCCATCTGCAAGGCCTCGTGAAAAGCATCGAGTGCTTCTTCTCCCTCAGACAGAATTCCAATGTTGTTCAAATTCGAAGCAACACGTTGCCCTAAGCCGAGCTTCCTGTTGATGACTTGCGCTTTCCGGTAAAAGTCTCTAGCAGTTGCCCTGAATGTAGTGTTGGCTTCCTGGAATGACTTCATCATCCAAACTCGCCCCAAGTTGGAATACTCGATGACAGCTGCATCTTCATGCTCCCCCGCTTCTAACAATGCACGCTGGTGAAAATCGACGGCCTGGCTGAAGTCGCCCAGCAGTTGCACTGCGTAGCCTGCATTCCCGAAGGCCTCTGTGAGGAGAACCTTGGCAATCTTGCCACACCCTTCTGTCGGACTCTGGATGGCATCCGCCGCCTCTTTGAAGAAGTCAGCTGCAAATTGGTATTCACCGTGATGCGCCTTGACATTGCCATACCATAACAAGCCCAGGACACGCTCCAGCTCCGGGCAGGATTTGGAAGCAAGCTCGCAAACCAGTTCACCCATGGTGTTTATGAAGGCAATATCGCTGCGAGACTCCTGGATTGAGATGAACGCTGCTCGATGATGGCCCACGAGCTGCGATAGCTGAATGTCAGGAGCACTGTGCGCACAGACTCGTAAGCTTGCTATTGCATGATCTGTCAAGAAAACTTTGGCCTCCGCTTGCGTTGCGAGATCCAATATGCGGTCGGTACAGGTGTAGCCGGAACCATCCAGTGGCTTCGCACGCGTCCAGCAGTCACAAGCGAACATCTAGCCGCGGCACGAAAGCAAAACAGTCCGCACAGGAAGCTACCTGTCTGGGTTCACCGACTGCTATTGAGGATCGGTCTCGTCTCTGCACTGTTTGTGCACTTCTGCTGTGTTCTTTGCTCTTGACACGGCAGAATAGCGCATGTCGGTATCGTGTCAACTTGCGAAGATCCTCTAGCACAGAGCATGATGCACACACTGCTGAATCTCTGCCGATCCGCAGCGGCATCATCATGGGAACAATTTGTGGCAATGGCTTCAATGATATGATTTGGTTGTCTCCTTATGGGAGTTCCAAAACAGTAGATGGACCTAGTATAGACTATACAGAAGGACCTCATTGCTGACTGTTCAAGCCATGCATGTCTATTGCGGGAACAACAGTCCCCCCCCCAAGCTCAAATGGCCATCATCACAACTGTCCTTCCACTGTGCCGCTGAGTAACATGTCCGGCGGCACGATACATGAGCCAAAACACCCTCAAATATGTGACACTCCCATACCCGTTGCCTCTTCTCTTGAGAAGGCTCCGCAGGAGCGCAGCATGTCAGTGAAGCATACCTCAAAGATTGCGACGGCTGACTCTACGGCAAACGGAAACAGCCCATTCTGCCGGAAGCCAAATAAATGCAGGCATGTCGCAGCAATGCAGCCATCCACATTCAGGATCAGGTTGGCTCGCTTCCTTGCACATAGAGGTCACAAGGCGCAAAAGCAACGTACCGTGAAACCCAGGTCCTTGTGGTGATCTGCTCTACCGCCAAGGCAAAGTCCTGCAAGATAGCTCTGCGTGGTGCTCTCGCAGGCTGCAGTTCTGCAGTGACCGCCATCACAAGTCGCATGCCTGAGATCCCGGAAAAATGGAGAGGCAGGTCCAGTATGCTGTTGTCTTTGAAAAACTTCTTGGCGAAGTCTTTGATGATGACGACCTCATGAGAAAAGCTGGTGGCACATTCGCAGGTGATCCAAACCGAGTTTGGGGCCCGCTGGTCCGGGTTCGCAAGCGACTTGATGCGATGGCCTCAGTGTCGGCTTGGAGGGATCAGGACATCCTGCCTGCAGCCTCACGGCGTCCACACACCGCACCCAAGAGTGTGCGATGATCTAACGTGTCGAAACAAACAGCGGCTCTTACAACCTTGCCTGCCCGTAGGCTGAGGCTGCCAATGCAGGATTTTGCAAAGGAGGGCTGAGGAAACTATCCAGCAACCTAACACGAAGAGACTTGCGTTGCACGGATCGGAGGCCGAGAAATCAGACTTCTCGGGCGAAGCTGGCACAAGAAGCCTCTGCCCGACATCCTGATGAGCGCCGAACCCACACCCATGATGAGCTTGTTCTGCTTCTTGCTTTGGTCGACAAAATCCTGCGAAGGTAACTACATCTCGCATGCATGCATACACAGAAGCTGCTATCGGAGCTGCTATCGTGCCTGCCAGAGTCCCAGGCAGGTAATCAGTAAACTTCTTGCGCTTCGACTATCCCTGAGGCATTCGACTTCGCAGACTCGTCACAACAATCTTAAACGCACCTGCAAGGCAGAAGATGCTCATACTTTTGCACTTGGACTTTCGAGATCCTTGGCAGAGATGCCGCTGTCGTGCGCTTCTGCAAACCTTGCAGGCTTCCACGCCAGGAAGTCGCAAGCCACAACAGTTGGCAAAGCCCTGGAGGCCCCAGTGCAAAGTGACATAAGCCGTGAAGCATTTTTGCAGCATCATCCAGCGCACCCCCAAATCGAGGTCCGATTGTCAGGAGGCCTGGCAAACAGTCAAAGGTACGATAGCACCGATGCTTCAATGTTCGCAAGCTGCATCAAGCTGCCCATCTGCCAAAATCACGCCGGGATCTCCGCTGCAAAGCGCACTGACCAGATCCTGCCCGCGGGAGGCGTTGCTTTGAGCACATGCGGTGACGGAGAGAGCTCCGCACCCTTCCATGATGGAACGGGCAAGTCACCAAATCTCAGCTCATGGCATTGGCCAAATCAAAAGGTACGCACAAATCAACCCAACCGTAGATTTAGTTCGATTGGAGCGCACCTTGCCCGCTCGTGCCGTCCTGGCAGGTGCGGGGCAGCTGCAGCTACAGAAAGGAACTTCAGAAGTGATGCTGCACACGGGGATGTTCCAAAGTAGGATTTCCATTCATATTTCCACCTACTTTATGTGCAGCTTAATACTCGCGACGAGAGACGATCGCCATAGACTGATAGACAGAATCCCTTGCTAACAGGGAAAGCAGCCTCGAAGCTTAACATCAATCTCGTCTGATCAAACAAACTGAGGCAACCAGCCGCTGCTGAGTGCTTTATGCTGTTGCTACCAGCTGCATGGATATTGCTCTTGCTATAACTGTTACTTTGATGAAAATTGCTTTGTGGCCACTGTTCTCATCCTGAGTACGTTCAGTGCTCTTGTCATCCTCTACTCAGTCAACATACTCACGATCATGACTAATGCAAACTGCACGCTCGGTGACTCTAGTAAGAGCTATTGCTGGTTTTGGCTTCTGATCGTTCTTGTTGTAGCAGTAGTCGAAGTAGCAGTAGCAGTCGTCGTCGTCGTCGCAGTGGCTGTAGCAGTATCAGTAGCAGCGGCAGCGGCAGTGGCAACGGCAGTGGCAATGGCAGGGCAGTCGCAGTAGCGGCAGCACCAGGAGCGGAGGAGCAGCAGAAGCAGGAGCCGGAGCAGTATCAGTACCAGCAATGGGACGAGGAGGAGGGCGAAGAGGACAGCAGCGGCAGTCACAGCAGCAATAGACTGGCGGAGACTCTGAGCGTCCAGACCCCATAAACGACCACATCCCTTCATTGCCATTGCCCGGGCGGACACGATGGTGTTGTGAGCTCCGCTAACAGCAGGGCCGTGGTCAGCCGTGACCTGACAATAACAGCGACAGCATTACCTGCCATGTCAATTGTCTCATGCCGGTCATGTTGCTGGTGTGTGTCTTTTCATGAACGTGGCTACTGCGAATACCTGCAACACCGGTGCGAAAGAATACGATGCTTTTGCTACACTCACCACAGGTATTCTAGCATCGAATGTTCACGGCGGATCCAGTTTGTCTTGGCTTTCATACCGTCTCGAACCTGCGTCCTTAAAGTGCAGCCAAAGATGACCGAAGTTCACGCGATCACTTCCGAGACTGAGAAACAGCTCCACAAGGCAAGCAAGTACCACACCAGATGAAGCGCACACGCAAATGACTGAGGTCAGCACCATGAGAATCATCTCCTTCAGAGGGTCTGAAACAATAAGTTGGCATCTGCAGAGTCGACGTACTAGTACCACTGAGAGGTCTTCGGGAGGAGTGTCCGTGACACAAGAGCAGGAGGCACAGCATCAGATTGCGCAGATAGATAGCTGAGACATAGACAACCCACATCATCCACATCTCACAGTTAGCAGACACCTTGCCCCACAAATTTATGGAACCATTCCGCCAACTCGGCGGCCAAATATCAACCTAAAATCCCCGAAAACCATAATCCCAAAACCCCGTTATACCCATATGCCAAATATCCAGCCAAAAAATCCCCGAAACCATATTCCCAAAACCCCGTTATACCCATATGCCAAATATCAACCCGTAAAACCATATTCCCAAATCCCCGTAAAAGCTCTCTAAACGTGGTTTGTTGACGGAGTTGCAGCACAACTGGCGTCGCTGGTTGTGGAGTGCAGACACCAAGTCCTCGGCGTCTCTTCGTCCCGACGAGGAGCCTTGTCACCAGCAACACGTTCTTCTCCAAGACGGAAGCAACCCCAACTTCAGAACTGCGGTTGGCAACGCTGCCGACGGCCGTGTTCTTCAACGTTTGGGCTGCCGCCTGGCTTGTGCTTGTGGTGAGGAGTTTCCTTCGCGGACACACTTGACTTTTGGCTGCACGGAGCGGCCCTGGCTTCTGGAACCTCGCAGCGAGCAGGAGCAACGGCTCTTGACTGCTCTCGTCCAGCTCCCGCCCAACCTACAATTTCAGGAAAACGTGGAGGAGACTCAGCAGGTGCTGGCTTTAACGGCTGCTCTGAGGGAGCGCGCTTCTCAAGCGCCCCTTCTGTTGGCTTTGGATGGCGGCGCCACTACTGTGCAGGGTTGCAACCACCGACAGGCTGCCGCTTGGGCCATTGTTGGTGATGATTCTCAGGTGTTGGCTTCCGGGTTCATTTGGAGGAGGCAGAGGACAGCGGCTTCTGCTGAGCGCCAGGCTCTTTACGTCCTGGCTTGTGCTCTGCGGCAGTTGGAGGTTTCCGTCATCGCGATCTTTGACAACCTCCCTCTGGTCTTGAGGTTGCAGGCCTTTCGTGAGCAGACCGGTCGTGCGATAAAGGAGCTCCGACCGTTTTGGTCGGCTGTGGAAGCTGAGGCAGGGAAGATCCTGCCATTGTGGGTTCCTTCCACGGGAAGCGCCCGGAGTGGAGACCCAGAGACTGCGATCTCTGTGAGGTGGCGGTCCGCCGTAGGCTCAACCAGGCTGCCGATGGTGAGGTTTCGCGCTTGCTCAAGAGCGCCCAAGTTGCACGGATGATGAACACGCTGCGCCACCGCTGGAGGCAGGCTAAAGGCTGGTCACTTGCTGCTCTTCGGACGCAGGCTTTGCGCACCAAGCCCTACCATGACCTCATGCGGAGTACCCTGACTGCCAGGGAGCGTGCGAGAAGGAGCGATGCTCAGCAGCTGGAAGTGTGGGACGGCTAGTTGCTTGCAATGGCCGCGGGAGGCGTCTTGGTGCAAGCCCACGAGCTCGTGCAGTTCGGCGAGGGCGGCTACCTCTTTAACTTCAACTTCAAAGGATTTAGAATAAATACTCGTGGTATTTCGTGTATTCCTTGCCGTTGTAAAAGGCAATTTTATCATAAAGAAACAAAGACAATCAAAGAAGACAACAAAGTAACAACAAATATAATAGTTGATAAACGACATACTAAATTCGGTGGTAACGGTCGTCATACATCACCCGACGATATTTTTAAACCAGATAGTGATTTGCAAACGGGAAGTGTTGAAATATGTAATGCAGGATTGGGCGAAACACGAATTACACCCGAAGAGACATAAATAACATTAAAATCAAATCGGATTAAAGGAATGAGTTCCTTTAAAACTGACAGGGCACGATTGCCAACTTTTGGAAGAAGGAGAAGAAAACCCCGATACTGTCCCCATTGTTTCACGTTAGACGGACACACGAAAGGGAAGTAGTGCGGCACGTTCAATAGCAACTCATAAGCAGTTGCTTAATTCGTTTTCCCCTATGGATATTAATGATAATAAATGTTCTTGTTATTAATATGAATAATATAGTAGAATTAAAACTAACAAACAAACCAAACGAAGGTTATAATCAAGACATCGGATTTTGTAAATACTGTCGTTGTTATGTTCCTAAATCGTATTTTATCGGTTGTTACGGTAAAGTATGCAAAACGTGCGTTAGATGTCGGGAAAAACATTTAACAAATATTTTATATGGGAAAACTTCTAAAAATTTACCAGGACAAAATGAGTATTCAAAAAGTGGCTGAAAAGTGCGAATATCATGTTACAGGTATTGATTTAGATTGTTGGACAAGTTTAGGATGGGAACAAAGATTATTGAAGTATGAACCCGAAACATTTAAATTCATTTGGGCACAGATTGATTTAAGGAAACCAGAGAACGAAACACAAATAAAAAAGATAATTGAACATTTGGAGCCGAAAGGGTGGTGTATTCAACACGTTAAAGAACCTTTGAGCGATGCCGATATTGAGGAGATTATACGCATTTAAAGGGTAGAATACGTAATAACGTATATGACCGAGGCTAAGGTGAGCACGGATGAGATTTATAACACTATTATCGAAAACCATAATATGACTCAATTAAAGATTAACGAGATTTTAGGAATCGTTCAACAGTTAGTTAAGGATAAAGATACGAAACCAATCACTTATGAAAAGAGCACAACAACAACACCAGTTGATAAAGGCGAGAAAAGCGATTGGAGCAAGAAAAGGAAAACTTACATGGAAAGACTGAATAAGGGCGAAATCAAAGTCCCAAAAGAAGACACATTAAAATATTATGATATTGAATTTAACAAAGAACAAGAGAAATATCAATTTAAAGCACCCGCTAAAAGCGAAGAATGAGATGTGATTTAATATTATTTGAATATATTAAAACTCATCAAAGGTAAATATGATATGAAAAGTTATTTTAATTTTTATAAATGGCTATTGTTTCTTCAAGCTCGCCAAGGGCGGTTTTGAATACAAACCACTTATCTTTATCTTCGTTTTCGATGGGTATATATGTTCTTAAATACCATTCAGTATAATGCGAAACTCCATTCAATATATCTTTTATTACCTTGCCCCGTATATCTTTACAAACTTCATCGTTTACAACATATTTAAATATTACTTTACACGAGTGGTCTCTATACAACTCAGGGTTATCAACTGTAAATATACATTCGCCTAATGAAAATTTAGGATGAACATGTATAGGGTTAGGATTTTTTATTTTAGCAGAAGGATTTATTAAAGGTTGTGTTGTTGGTTGTCGGGTGGATATTAAACTTCCCATGACTAACGGTATAACTAACATAACATACCTTTAAACATGTATTTATCATGGTTTGGATCATGGCGTGTATTTATCTTGCTTTGGATGGCGAAAGAACGTAACACAAAACGGCTTAAAGGAATGAGACCTTAGTATATTAGTGATGAATTACGCTGATTTAAAAACATATACCAGAACTCAGGCTAAGTATATTAGAAAAATATTTCAAATAAGGACAGTCCAAGACCAATACAAAGGTAAAATACGTGAGCTTACTGAGTTAAAACAAACCTACAAAAATGAATTCGACGAATATGATTTTAAAAATATTGAAGAGGATATACAAAAGCTAAACAACGATATAAACAATGCTGAGAAGTCTATTAACAAATGGGGTGAAATGATTGAACATATTGAAATTCTTTGTACTTCATATGGTGGGTCGGGAGAAGTTGAATATTTAAAACAAAAACCAGAAGGAGCTAAAACATGGGTAAATATGACACTGAAAGATTTTGAAAACCGATATGGATATAATCCTGAAAATTTAGGTGAAACAGATGAGTCTGAAAGGGAAAGCACCGCAAGCACCAAACGAAAACAGAAGAAGGGAAGATAACAGGAACATAGATTCATTCCGAAAATGTTGTTTAATATTATTATAATAAAATATTAAATTTCATTAAAGACACCTTTAATGAAATATCATATTGTTATTCGCGGGCTTTGGGCTTATGGCTAAGGATATTGAAGAGATTTGGGTTTGGGTTTTACGGCTTGGCTTTGGGCTAAGGAATAACGGGGATTTATGGGGGAAGGTGTTTTCGGGAACTTGGGCTAAGGAATAACGGGGATTTATAGGGGAAGGTGTTTTTTCTTGGGTTTAGGCTTGGGATTTCCGGAATATGGTTTTACGGGGATTTGGGAATATGGTTTTACGGGTTGATATTTGGCATATGGGTATAACGGGGTTTTGGGAATATGGTTTCGGGGATTTTTTGGCTGGATATTTGGCATATGGGTATAACGGGGTTTTGGGATTATGGTTTTCGGTGATTTTAGGTTGATATTTGGCCGCCGAGTTGGCGGAATGGTTCCATAAATTTGTGGGGCAAGGTGTCTGCTAACTCTCACACCTCCAATGCCCGACTGCTAACGGATTAATAGCCAGGACACGATGAACTTGCAGCATTCCGCAGGCAGCTGCCTGGCAAAGGGCTCAAGGACTCAAGGCGCTCGAAGCCTCGAAAGGTAAGCAAAAGGGACCGTATGAGCACCGCTTGAAGCTGCCAGCTCTTGCTTCACGATGGATTCGGCTCTGGCTCTTCTGTCTCGCTGCCAGCTCTTGCAAAAGGGCTCAGATATCCCAGCCATCCTCCAAGCTTAGCGAAGGAGGAGGACTGTTCCCCAGAAGCTCACACGCTAGTCTCTCGGGACCGTGATCTCGATAAGCGTTGGTTGCACCGGGCCTTCTGAACCAGAGGAGCGACAACACGCCACCCACACCTGCCAGGCTGACTTCGGCAGAACGGATTGCGACTGCGCCCTTGATCCGCGAGGCCGCCCGGAAACGCAACTGCGCCACACCGAGTCGGAATTCTCGGGGTCCCGGCCCATGCTGCGCGAGAAGACGTCAGAGATGCTAACCCCGCAATACTTCAGCTCCTTGCAGTTCGACAGCCTGCTGACCTTGAGGCGAACCCAAAGCGGAGATAAGACGCCCCGACGTCCTCGCCGCGATCATCGGAGATTGAACTGATGAAGTTTGCGGGCTTCCTGCATGCGACAGCATGCAAGGCTGAGGTCCTCTGGCTTGCTCTGCTAACCGGTTAACTTGATTTCCCGGGCCGAATGTTGAGTCCCACCTGCCTGACAAGCCCGAGCTTCTTGGCCCAGGTGTAGTCCACGGGCACCTCAGAGCTCATCAGCGCTGGATAGCACTCGTCACTGGTCCGGTCTTGACGCCCCTTTTCCAGCTCCAGTCTCTTACAACCTCCCTTGTGCTCACTGCACGGCGAGTCAAGTACCACACCAAACACTTCAGGAATTCGGCGTCAGATCGGATCTGAGAATCTGGGCCCCCGGTCCTGGGGCGTCTCGCCTTCTGGCTCCTGGGAGGCTCTTCTGAGCGGGTGCATACGACAAACATCTCCTGCCATAGCTGGTCCTGTGGGCTTCATCTACAGCTACCAGTATATTAACACCTGATGTTCCCTCGACAACAACTTCAACAGCACTGGGTTGGGAGGTCGGAGAAGGGAGTTGTGGATCTGCCGTCTGCCCTAACGACAGCTCACACACCCGGACGGTTCTTCCGACTACTGACTTACTGAACAGGAGCAAATCCTTCGAGGAGGATTCTGGGAACGTGATTTGCAGCATTCGTTGTTAGGAGATGCTTGCGAAGACCACGCAATCACATGGAGCGGCTGGGCCAACATGCCTCCACAATCTCACCCTCCTCGACCATCTTCGTGTACCTGACTCTGCCGTGGTGTGGTTTGAGTCATTCTCGACTCTGGAATCACTGTAATTTCGGGCTGGCTTGTAGGGCGTCATGCAGTTCACCGGCCACTCTCAGCAGTAGACTGCCTGCCGGTTGCTGGGCGCCCTGCAAATTGCTGATCGTCTCAGGCAGCTTGTCGAAAGAGTCTGGCACAATGATCCCGGCTTCCTGTCACCGTCTCTGCCGCACACTGTCACACATCGAAGTCCGTGACAAGCACCAGAAAAAAAAAACAAACGGCCTTCATCGCTGCATTTTTGGCCATCGCTGTTTCCGTCTGACCCCTGGCCTGTCAAGTGGCATCGCAACCGCAGCTTTGGCTCGGCATCATCTAGGCTGCAGCATCCCGCTTAAGACTTCATGATCTCTGTGTTCGGAGATTTGGCCTGGGCGCCAGCATGGCCGAACTGCACCTGGCGTGACGGTTTCCGCTCCACCCGAAAGCTCCAACTGTTGTCAATCAAAGAAGCATGCTTCCTTTACGCGGCGGAGACCCAGCAGGACTACTCGGAGAACACTGACGATGGTTTCTGGTGTGCTCTCAAAGCGGCCGGTCTAATAGCGCCGTTTACGAAAGCCCTAACTTTCGAACCCAGACAAACTCTTGTACCTGTTGTTGCAGCGGGCCTCCGTCGCAAAGCACGAAGCACAGGTGCCGACACACCAGGCGATGACTGCGTCAGAAGGTGTGAGCATGGGATGCAGAGCTACTGAACTATTGATGCACGAAATTGTTAAGGCTAAAGTTGCACATAAAGGGTGTAGCAAGCCCGACTTCATCTCCTTTGTGGCAAGCAGAATGGATCGGCTCGCTGAAATCTTGCTGCAGAAACAATTGGCCCCCTCGCCCCCCGAGCAAAGCGGCCTGGCTTGTCAATGCGCCCAGACTTCACGGCCTTGATCACGTCGTACTCATCCTGGCCACCGACCTTGAGTCAAAGGTCGTGCGAGGCTCCTTCTGGGAGCCACGTACCCGGAAATTCTCTGTCTTGGAACAGGCTGTTCTACACACGCACCGCTGTGCCCTTCACCACCCATACAGAACCTGATGTCAGAAAAGTTGTGCTACTATACACGAAAAGCCAGGAACCCACCTCGCCCAGGAGCAGGAGGATCTTTGCTCCAGGTGCATCCTTCATCAGCAGAATCCCTGTGAGAGAGGTGCGAGAAAGGTCCCGACACACCGCCGTTACGGTCCTGGTAGCGCAGGAGGTGATCGATGAAGCGGCTGCCAGGATACCTGGCAGGATCTCATGCATCTTTTCAAGAAGCCTGCGCAATAATCCAAAGCCGCAAAACAGAAGCGAAGGCATGGAATCCCTTCACGCGGTTCAACTGTTGTCACGGAGCTTGATCAGCACTTATTGTGACTGCTTGATTCGTCTGAGGCTGCCGACACTACGTACAGCTTGAGCCTTACTGGCTGTCTTGGAACAAGAACGGCGCATCCATGGCTTATGAATTCGGCTCTGGAACACAAGTGTGCGAGTTACTAGTTTGTACGCGACCACGGTTTACCGCCTTCACAAAATCAGGCGCACCTGTCTCCACCAATCGCCACACCCTCGTACACGCCGTTGGAGTTGCGGCAAATGATGTTGTTCTGGCCGGGGTCAAGCTAGTCTGACATGCATCTTGCTAGCTCGTACAGCAGGTTTCGCTTCTGCGACTCGACAGTTCCTAAGAACCCTGATGATCCCGCCATCTCCTACCATGCTATTCCGAAACCTCTCCCTCACCCACTTCCAAATCATCTACTGTCTACTGCTAGCGGTATTCTACAACAACGAGCATCGCAAAGCATCTGTCCCGCTCTGAGGAGCTGTGGGCAAACCCTGCAGACTAGAGGCCAACTCGTTCGACATTCCCCCGGACTTTGACACGTAGGCGACCTCGGGTCCCCAGGCGGATCGGATGAGGTAACGCATTGAGACAACGCCACTTCTTGCGAGCGGGCCACGGACCCGGGACGGTAGAGCCGGGACATCACGATGTTGTCCAACATTCCACCTCAGCTCTTGGAAGCCTCTCCGGCCGGGGAATGGAGCGTCAAATTCCTAACCCGCCGGAGCAACATCCACATATGTCTCTCAACGGCGCGGCCTGTGTTGCCGATGCGGATACAGCCGGGCCTGCGATCCGTCAGCAAACACACGTTGATGCAAAGCATTCGCCAGACAGAAACTCCATTTGCACATCCCCGCAAAAGAAGAGATGCGGGGAAGGTCGGATCTCTAGGCTCTCGGCTTGATTCCACCTACCGTGGCCGGTCCGATCATGCCGATCTCGCGAATCTCGGCTTCCTGGAGGCTTCCAAACTCCAAACTCCCTTGGGCTTGGGCTGGGAAGAGGAACCAAGATGAAGCGACTGCGGCCCTCCCTCTGTCGTCTGCGCATCCTGCCTTGATCAACAGCCGTGTCTGCTGCTCTGGAACGCCCTGGAGAGGCGAGAAGTGGCAGTGGGGAGACCCCTGCAAAGGCTTAAAGGCTCAGAGGCTCATTTTCTTGGGGACAGGACTCTGAATGTCCGAGCACTGTACCACAACCTAACTTCGGACGATACACGCAACTTTTGGACATGAAGCTTGCTGCTTCTGCCAATGAGAGCTCTGAATCAGACTGCTGGTGAAGGTTGTCTGCACACTCTTCGACATGTTGCGCTGCAGTGTGCTTCCTCGCCACCCAAGAGACGGATCTCCAAAAATTCTGTGCGCATGGAATCCTGCCTCTGCAATGATGGCGACCTGGGTAAGGCACAGACATGCACAGACCCCTGCCGCTGCAGAAGCAGAGATCTTGCCGTTTCCGAGCCAACTCCATATCTTGGGACCAGGCCGTCTTCATCTGCGGATACTGCATGGCTTCCTCGGGTTGGCAATCCCAGGCGCAGCGGGGGCCCGGGGCGACATTGGAAATCTGCAGCCAATGCTGGGATTCGGAACACAAACGACATTCTAATGTCCACTTCAGACGGGATACCAAATTGGTCGAAACTTGATTGCTGTGCAATGATGTGCATGAGCTGCTCGGACAAGAAGCAGATCAGCCTGGACTAGAATCTAGATCTTGCCCCCGACGAGGCCGACTGAGCGAGAGGCCATGGTAGTCTCATAGACCGAGCGGAAGGATGCGAAGTTGATGAACCTGGGAACCAAGCCGCTGAAGAGCACACGGCTGCTGAGCATTCACCCCCCCGAGGCCAGCGCGTGATCGCATCTGTGTGCTTTTGGCAAGCCTCCTTGGTGGTGGTGTAGACTGGGAGAAGGATCTCCTGGACATGGGCTCCAGCAAATCTTCCCAGCAAGGTCGCTGCTGTTGCATCTACCACTGTCGGTCCTCCGTGCCCCAGTAAAACTTCACGTAGTGGTTGCCGCTAAATGGAAATACCTGCCAAGCAAAACAGCACAAGTGCTCGAACTCGTGCACTGCATGGGATGATCCTCCCAGGATTGCTTCTTGAGCTCTAAGTCTCAGAATGCGGTGTTTTGATGCGGAAAGTCCCCTTGTTGTTGCATGATCGCCGAGCTTTAGCTTTGCAGATGAGAGCCCCTGAAACCCCCCTGGTGCTGGCAATCCAAGGAGTGGACCATGGCACAAACGGAGGGCGTCTTCCTCTTGCACATGAAGTCGAAGTCGAGCATGCCCTGCAACATCTGGGCAACGGCGCGCAGTCAACTTCATCAATCACAGAAGCTGCAGCAGCAGCAGCAGCACGCGGAGGACGGGCAGTCGTTATGGGACTAATGGCACTGATGTCCTCAAGCTCATTGTCTCTGGCCTGCACTGCTCGGTTCTGCATGCCGTACACGATGGCCCTGCTCAGAAACGAAAGCGAAAGCAGCATTACTCGGCTCAGTTCTCAGTCTTGGCGCCTGGTTGCCGGAGTGGCTGTGACGATGGTATGCCTCTCACCTGTGCACGTGACGGCTCAACGTCGACATTGCCATGGGTCCGTCAGCACAGGGCACAAGCGGCACCAGCGAAACGCAAGCCACCTTGGGGAGCAGCCTTCTGCGCCTTCTTTGTCCCGTTCGTCGCCTTGACCTCGTTGCTCTGAGCAGGCAACCCCGGCCGGGCTGGCCGAGCTTCGATCATAAATGCAGCATTTAAAGTTCCAACACAGAAACCGCACCGCGGCCTCGCCTGGATCATCTCTCGCTTGGGCGGGGGTGCGGACCCTGCGCTGAGGTCCGGCCTGGGGATGATTGGCTGCAGCTGACGCACAGCATGCCCTCCCCACAAAATCCTGGAGATATCTCAGCGTCAAAAACCCAAAGATTCCGGCTCGGGCAGCACATCGGTGAGGCCCAGGGCCATTGGAACCACCGCCTCGGACTTCGACACAGACAAAGCAGCGAAACCAAGCGGCGCTGCAGCTTGCGACTGCAGCCGAGCGACCGTGATGTGCGTCTCGGGGCCATAGACCTGCAGCCAGATCTCTAAACGCTTGCCCACATATTGTCCAAGCTCGCCTCGCTAGCCTACAAGCCTGCGCTCTCAGGGCTCAAATGGAATCTCAAGAGCGGCACTTCTTTTCCTTCTAAGCATCGGCCGAAACCGGTCAGCTTCTGGGCATTAGCCAGTGAACTTTGGCGCAATGCTGCGCTATGTGTGAAGATGCTTCAGCATCTCCTGTTGATCTGCGATTTCTTTGTCGACCTCGGCGATGGCCTTGTCATAGATCTCGGCGATGTGCTCGCCGTCCAGCATCAATGCCAGGTAACGTTCCTGGCAGGGGCATGTCTGCAAGCAGAGCGGATCAATGTTGGCCCTCTTCTACGGAAGCGCGTCACCTGTCGCAGGAAGGCCAACTTCACCTCCAGCTTCCCCTCCTCTGCCGAAAGGCGGCTCAAGGCGATTCTGGACGCCGAGCCTATCATGGCCCCTGGACCTGTCGAATGGATGGCCCCGGTGACAGTGCCATTCAGGCATCTGGAAATCATGGCTGCGGGGGCACAGCCCGCAATCGTGGCTTCCTGAGAAGACAAGAACAAAACCTCAAGCACTCAATTGACTAGCAGCATGGTAACCACGGCCTCGTTGCCACAAGCCAAGATCGTGAGAAAGTCGGACACAGCAAAGAGTAGGTTCTTGATCGCCAGGAGGTGGGGATCCACACTGCCCCACTCGCCCCAGTTCAGCCACATGCGCCACAAAAAGAAAGGGAGCTCAAGCGTCAGGAACGAGCGGCAGGAATCGATCAGCACCGCTCGACGCTGTATGGCGACGGGCATGTCGTCCTCATTCGTCGCGGCAAGGTAGGACGTCTGGAGCCATCCTTCGCACCTGACAGCAACAGAGCCTATCTCAAAACTTGGTAGAGCAACAGCGACCAGAATGGCAATGGCAAACATGTCGACGCTCATGAACATAACAGGAAATAGCTTCCACTGATGAAGTAACAGAATGAGACTGACGATGATAATACACTATAGTACCCACGACAGTGATATGATAGTAGTGGCACTCAGGGTGCTAGTAAACAATAATGGTGACGGTGGCGGTGGCGGTGGCAGTGGCGGTGGCGGCGGCGGCGGTGGTGGTGGTGGCAGTGGTAGTCAGTGGTAGTAGTAGTAGTAGTAGTAGTAGTAGTAGTAGTAGTAGTAGTAGTAGTAGTAGTAGTAAAAGTAGTAGTAGTAGTAGTAGTAGTAGTAGTATTAGTATTAGTATTAGTATTAGTCTTAGTCTTAGTCTTAGTCTTAGTCTTAGTCTTAGTCTTAGTCTTAGTCTTAGTCTTAGTCTTAGTCTTAGTCTTAGTCTTAGTCTTAGTCTTAGTCTTAGTCTTAGTCTTAGTCTTAGTCTTAGTATTAGTATTAGTTTAGTATTAGTATTAGTATTAGTATTAGTATTAGTATTAGTATTAGTATAGTATAGTAGTAGTATTAGTATTAGTATTTAGTATTAGTATTAGTAGTAGTAGAATAGTAGTAGTAGTAGTAGTAGTAGTAGTAGTAGTAGTAGTAGTAGTAGTAGTAGTAGTAGTAGTAGTAGTAGTAGTAGTAGTAGTAGTAGTACTCGTCGTCGTCGTCGTCGTAGTCGTAGTAGTCGTAGTAGTCGTAGTAGTCGTAGTAGTCGTAGTAAATCGTAGTAGCAGTAGTAGTAGTAGTTGTTGTTGTTGTAGGAGTAGTAGTTGTTGTTGTGGTGGTAGTAGTAGCAGCAGTAGAAGTAGAAGTAGTTGTTGTTGAGTAGCAGCAGCCGCAGCAGCAGTAGTACTAGTAGTAGTGGCAGTGGTAGTGGTAGCGATACTAGTACTGGTAGTCGTAGTAGTAGTAGTAGTAGTAGTAGTAGTAGTAGTAGTAGGCGGCGCCTCCCTACCAACTACCCCTTTTGCATACGTTGCTTTGGGGGGGTCGGGCTGATAACGTGCAGGCAGCCTCGAACAGTTATGACCACCCAATTTCGAGTTTTCGCTGAAAGCCCTCGCAAAGGCAAAAGACAACGTAACAAAGTCCAGAGGTAGGCCTGCATGGCGACTATATAAGATGGCTGACGTCACGAAAGTACTGTAAAAAACCCAGTAAAATGGCTCTTCCGGAGATGTTGTTCGGGGTGTCGGCATTGATGTCCAGGCTTCTAACTGCAAAATCCGATAAATCCAAAAAAGACGCACACCACCCTCAAACATGGACTTGATCTCCCACATTGTGCAGCAAACCCCATGGAACCTACTATACATGAGTTTGGAGTTCTGGCTTGTACCCAAGCCATTGCAGGTCTTTCCCTTTCCCGGATGTGGAATTTGGAAGCGACATGATCCAGCACTCTTGGGGCCCTAGGGCCCTGAAGGTTAGCTAAGAAGTCCGAGGAGCCAGAAAACAAGGCCAGGGGTTTACAAAACATAGAGGATCGAAACAGCATGGACTGGGGATCAAAAAACAAAGCGGGGGGCTAAAAAGATCAGAACAGGTACTGGGTCAAACAAGAGTGGGTCGAAAAAACATGGTGTCAAAAATTAAGCGAAGCTTGGAAGCAAATCTCCAGGAAGTGTAGGGTGAGGCTTAATGATGGCCTCTGGGTTTCTCGGAATGATATGGATTTCGCAGCACGGTCAACTTGAATCTTAACATGACAGGAACCTCTGCGCCGTCTCCACATGAGGTTGCTCTTCAGTAGGCTCCAGTCTTTCCACAGTGACTCCTCGCTTGGCAGAAGAAACGGTCTAGAACTGAATCCCCTCAACACACAAGTCTTCACCGGAGCCACTGAACCGCTCAAGGAACCCAATGCTCCAGCTTCTGTGGTCGAGTCGTCATACGTCACAAGGTAAGTTGCCTGAAGCACAGGGATGTCAAGCATGGAACAGTGCATCTGTCAATTCAAAACCATCTCCCTTGCGGCCAGGCTGCAGAATTCTGTTCGCGAGTGGCATAGCCTGTCTTTCTCGCATGGCCATGTTGGGGAGAAACCTCGACCCGGATTGGAACCTGCTTCTGTTTGATGATGTCCTCCTGCATGCGCGCATAGGACAGTCCCGGCCCTAAGGTAGCCTGGGGCTTCGGGCTGATGGTGTCGCGTGCAGTCCTGAACTTTAGTGAAGCCCAGCTGCATGATGCGATCAGCTCCGTCTCTATCTAGCAGGCGGACCCGTTCCTCCAACCTGACCACAAGCAGTCTACTCTTTACTTCAAGGCATCCGAGCTTCAAGCGAACAACCTTTACACGTTCTCTAAATTTAGTTGCCATGCAGCCCTTGCAGCAGTCCGGCAGCACCTTCTTGTGCAATCTTCCTCTCTTGGAGTGTTCGCTTCTCATGGGATCTATGCCAGGTGTAGATCATAGGCGCAAGCACGGCGCAATTGACAGCAACCTGCCTCACAACGACAGCTCCAAGGCGTTGCATGTATCTTCGTGCGGTCGGGAAGCTCTTACTGGCCAAGCATGGCCAAGCCACCACGTCAAAATGAAAAGGCCTTCAAGGAATGTGTTTTTGCCGCCCGGCAATGGTCTGCCGTCTGGTGCAAGGCCATCTGCCGCTGACTGGATGGCGGGCTTGCTGTAAAGCGAGATGAACATGAAGCAGTCGAGGATATCCAGCCTGGTTGTGGCTCTTGTTCACGTGAATTTCCGAACTGTGCCGTCAAACGCATTGAGCAACGACACAGCGAATTAAGTGCAAGAAATAGCGAAGCTTGCTGCGGCGTGTGGAGACAACTCGTGTCAACGGCAGGGTCAAGCCCCCCACTGCTGGAACGAAGCATCTCTGTCCCCGCGCCCGTTTGCCACGACCAAAGAATAGCTAATAGTCATTTAGTAGTTGTAAGCCTATGAAAAAAGCGATGTGAATGTTGACCGTCTCGAGTTCGTGACCCTGAGAAGCTTTGCTCCTAGCTCCTTGCGACATCAAAGAGGAGCACGCAAAGCTTGCTCCTACTCGGCCCTCTCCTCAGCCCTCCAATCAATATGGGTGCCCTTAATTGCTACTCAGTCTGGCTACAGGCTCGCAACGCTCGCAAGTAGGGCTTAGCAACAGGGATTTCAAGCAACTCCGAGCACTATGTCATGCCATGCGAGGCATACTGTTCGAGACGAGGAGCCAAACGCGGTTCGTGAACTCCTTCGATGCAGCGCTCGGCGCGAGGAAAGGTGTCTCTTGAAAGTTCCAGGTCATCACAAGGATGGCAACCCACTTGCAGATATTTTCGACATCGGAAATGCCAAGGGAATATTCTTTCATGCCAAGGGTGAAGAGCGTCTGTGCTGGAAGCTCTGCGCGAAATGTCATCTTAACGCAGCACTTGACCTGAGATGTGAGGTCCTCATTGGGGAGAAACACATAGCCAAAGCAGTCATTTGGGTCGTACGGCTTGGTGCAAGCCTGCACGGGACGAGTTCAGTTCTTATGTGGCTCGGCTCTTTGCCCTCTGAACAGAACCTGCTGGCCTCCCATTGCTGAACATGAGAGCCTTCCTTCATACAGTCATAGATGGAGGTCTCAGGTCGCTGCACACCTTGGCTCGCAGCAGTGCAGCTCTACCCGTGCATTTACCCCGGAGCTTTTTTCTGCTTCTGGCATTGAACCTCGATTCTCTCGATAAGCATTCAATCCGCTTGAATACATCCAACACATCAGCTGCATTCAAATCCTCCGGCGCCTGTGTTTTGCCTATGCCAAGTTGTCCCAGATTGTGCTCGGGAAGTCGGAATTGCACCGATCCAGCGTCTCACAGCTGACCAGTCGAACCGAGCATCTCAACATTCGTTGAAGACTTGATTGCAGTTTACCCGCCTACGACGGTACCGCCTTGGATCTGACGCCTTGGATCTGACCCTTGGGGCAGCTAATGGCACCGAGCTGCACAGGCGCAGACGTTGCAGGCCCGGACTCCGGCATGAGGCATTGCAGGCAACCGGGCAGTTCACGATCTCTTCATTGCCGGGCACGCAGCGCCTTTTCCCTGGCAAGTGCACACCGACGAGGACGACATGGACGACGCATCCGGCCTCCGGAAGCGTTCACAGAGAAGTCGTCACAGGAAAGCCCGTCCCCGCTGCTCCAGAACCTCGGAGCCGAGGGCGCCAAGAGACGCGAAGCTCGCGGGAGGTGTGACCCTTGGAAGAGCCCTGATGCCGAAGGGCGGATCGTCCATGCATGGATACCGATGCTCGGGTGGTGATGCGTCGTACGAAAGGAACTTCACTTCGCTAAACACCGTCCTCACGGCTTGGGCGTCATGACTGTACAGTGGTGTCGGTCCGGACATGTCTGAACTCTGTCTGCAGTGTCTGAACTACAACCAGCTGCCCTGGGAAAGTCCTCTGCGAATACTTGACCTTCAGGTTATCCATGAGCCAGAAGTACAGTCCAAGATATAACACCCATTGCATACAGTTGAAAAACATGAAGATTGCGCTGTAGTGGCTGTCTCTGCCGCGAAAAAGTGTGTATTTCCAGGCGAGAACGGTGAGAACACGCCCGATAATGAAAACCACGAAGACCACCGTAACTAGGCGACCTTGCAATGAATGGGGCAGCACACAGGAGCATTTTTTTCGACTGAGTTCGTCTGCACACGCCTGGCAGGAGTAGCCAGGAACCAGTGTGATGCTGGAAATTCCAATTGTTGCGGATTTCAGGCCAAGTGAGATCGATCCACCTCCTTGGTTGCATCTAGCCTAAAGCAAGCAAACACAATGGTTGACTGGAGCCGCTAGATCCGGCTAAATCTGACAAGGCAACTCCAGCTCATCGCGGCCAAGCGTCTTAACACACAGAACCCAAAAAAGTTCGAACAGTAGCGCAATCAGCAGCGGAATCTGAAAGTAGCGGAACTTCTGCCGAATGAAGCCCCACTCCTGAGGAGACTGAGGTACAGTAGGCAACCTTCACTTGTGCACAGCTCGCACCAACATTAGCCTTAAACACACAATAGTCACTCTCTGCCTTGTTCCGCTCTGTTCTTCCGGTAGCTTGGCCAGGTTAATACTGTTGTTGTTAATTCGGGCAATCACCACCATCCTTGCCGTTCGCACCAACCAAATACCCCTGCAGGATCCGTAATATGACTACTGCTGCTGGTGCGGCTACTATCAATACAGTTGCCTGAGACTGACGGTTTTCCTGAAGTTGTATTCGTGATTATGCTTGCTACCACGAGGACGAGGACGACCACGGCTGTGGCGATGACCATGACGCGGACAAGGACGACGATGAAGACGACTACGGCCACATCACCACCGCCCGCAGCACCACCAACACTATGGCTGTTGCTGCTGATCGCCATGATTCCCACTCTGCACTGCAAGCCTTGCTGAAACCCCTAGGTCCTTGGTCTGCACACAGCGCTCTGTGCAGGTGGTTCCGTCCTGACAAAGGAAACCGGTGGGTTGATAGGACAAGGGATGAGGGCCTCAGGGCATTTAAAGTCCGGGGCGTTATCGCCTGCACTAAAGGGTTGAGGATTTCGTGTGCAAGCATGGCCTCCGGGCGATGACGCACGGGTCTAGAGCTGAGTTAAACGTGACTATGGGCAATGTCAAGCAGAAGAAGGTGTCCGCTGCAACATTCCAAACCCCCAGCACGACAGTCAACTCCTGCAAAATTTACACATACCTGCCAGTACTATACAAACCATCCCTGAAGATGGCCTCGTTGCTCTCGGACGTCTCGTTACTTTCGGAGTCATAGCCACCAGTGACATGCCGGTAAGCATCCTTCCCCGGCATACAACAGCACGCGACGTCACACCGACGTGAAATCCGAGAGCTAAAGAAGAGCCACTTTGTGCTCGCAACGGCTGCGGCCACGGCTTCAGCTTTATGGGCACGGGCACTCCTGTTGGAATTCCGGGTGACTTGCAACATCACCGAGTGAAACGATTTTCTAAGGCCGGGCATCTCCCACTGGAGTGCAAACCGTTGAGCTCCCGACTTTCACTCCCAATCCGAGCTTGTCGCTGGCGACTTTCAGCTTCTTCAGGCCCTGCCGGGGGCTGCCATCACACATGTACTATATTAGGGTCCCCTATTCTCGGAAACTCCCGTGTGATGGCTTAATTCCCTTACATCCAAAGGTTTGAACCCCTGACACCCCAATCCTCGAAACTCTGTACTAGGTGGGGTTTGCAATCTCCCCCAAAATTGTTTAAACTTACGTTACTTAGGCCTCAGAAAATGGAGGGAAAACAAAAGTTGTCCCAAAATCGATATGCCTAGTTTGTATGTATGTACATCATATATATATATATATATATATATAAATATTCCCTAAACCCTAAACCCTTCCCTAAACCCTCAACCCAAACCCGGAACCCTCATTGCCAACCGCCAAAGCCACACTCAGAATCTCCAGCTCCGGGACCCTCGTTTCGGGACACTGGACGCACTTTTGAAGCATCAGCCCTTACAGAAAAGCAGCATGGAGCGTTGAGAGCACCTCCAGATAGTTCGGGCCGGCTCTGCGACACCAGATGTGGATCTTGTGCTCCTGGGACATTCGATCGCTTCAATCTCATGCGGGCGCAACAAACCTCTGACGGGACCGGCATGCTTCTGCTCTTGGACACTGAAAAACACAATGACGAGCACTTCACGGCTTCGCTCTTTGCGACAAACTCAGCTGACGCTTGCGAGCCTTGATCTGATCCGCAAACATCTGAAGAGCCTTGATCAAGCCTGTGAACGTGGCCTTGGCACGGGTGCCAACTCCGCGCTTTGCACCATGCAGAATTACGATGTCTGACCATCTGTCCAAAAGCTTGGCTAGAGGAGTGCTCCAAAGCTGTGAGGTCCACGCCGCGACGTCAGTGAAGTTTGCGATACCTCGGACGCACTCAGCTTCCGAAGAGCACGTGATCTCAGTGGCGTGGGTCCATGTCGCAAGGTGGCCGGGGACATGGAGGAGAGACCGTTTCTGGGCCCTCCCCAACCGCTCCTGGCCTCCTCCGATGATTAGGAACTTGCCCTCTGGGTGCTTGTAGCGGCACATCAAGGAGAGGATTGTCTTGGCATACGTGAAGGTCTCCTTCTTCTGTGACACCGGAAAAGGCAGGTCAGCGAAAGATGTGATCCTGAACTGAGAATGAGCAAAACATCCTGATGCTGATAAGGATGATGATGATGATGATGAGGAGGAGGAGGAGGAGGAGGGTGAGGGTGAGGAGGGTGAGGATGAGAATGATGACGACGGTGGCGATGATGGCGATGGTGATGCTGAACATGATTATGAAGCGCCAGAACTGGTCAAAGGCTGTGCCGATGCTGTCTCTCTAGGGAGCTCTGGATCTCGAACAAGTTCAACCTGGACAACCCGCCGCCTCTGTAGTGGGAGCTCCAGAATATTCGCCATAATTGGCCAGCTCCTTTCCCCAGCCGTAGTCCTGGCATAAATTCGCCAAAGCACAGCAGAAAAGGCCACAGAGATAACGCGATTGCAGTCGGTTGAGGACGGTCTGTTGACAGCAGTTTGAGCGAGTTCAGGGAGTCCTCCAGGCAGAGCCGCAGGATGCGTGATTTACTCAGGCGTTGTGGCGTGTGTGACGGAGAGTACGCCCGGGAAGGGACCAGGGAGTCTCCGAGCTTACAGTAGTTTGTAACTCTACTATGGTCTTAGCCAGTCTTAGCTCTGAGATTTGCGTCGGAAGCCGCTCCCAAACCACCTGGACAAGCGCGAAAATGCTATCGGCAAGCTGTGCGAGGGATGCCGCTACGGTGTCCGAGTACACAACCGATGCGCCACCACCAGCTACCATGGTCCAGACCTGAGTTTCACACCGTCAACGGCCGCGGCTCACAGTCCATCACGCTTATGGGAAGTGTCGGATCTCGGGCTTGGAACTGCTGAGTCTGCTTGCGCAAGCAGTCTCTGTGGAATCATGGACTTGTCTGTTGCGCTGGAATCTTCGCATCTCAGGAAATGGCACGGCCCTTGTCGTTGAGGATGGTCAGCTTCAGGGAAGCACCGGTCTTCCTGAAAGGCGCTGCAACGAAGCGATGTCCCTTCGGCCCGGGCCCCTCGAAGGCTCAGCTGCGGGCCCGTCCAGCTCTCGAATGAGGGCCTCTCACAGCATTGTGGCATCACACCCCTCGGCAGAAAAAGCTCCGCCCCCACCTCTTCGGGATAGGCAGCTCGACCAAAAGGAGACGGCCTGCACAAGATACTGGCAGCGAGCTGTGGCATGCATTCGTCAAGAGCGACAAAAGAGACCAGGAGCAAACAGGCCCAGCAGGACCAATCCAATTCGCCCCACTTCTGGGTGCACCTGGGCGATTGTCTCAGGCAGCACACGGGTTGGAACCTCTGGATCTCTTCGGCCTCTGGACTAGGCTCCAAATGTGCCGTGTCCCCTCCGATTTATGTGTTGGACGGCTGCCTCGCCGCAAAGCTGCAGATCCGATGGAGGATTCGGGCTAGAGGGAGGCTGCTCAGACTCTGCCGAAGCTGAGCTTGCAACAAGAACGCAGCAGTCTCGTCGATCTTTGCGACGAGGTCCAGGGGCACTATCTGCCAAGCTCCAACACGGGACGTTTCAGGTGCATGTAAGGGTTGGAACGGAAACCGGGAAAGGCAGCCAAGAGAAACAAAGGCCGGAGGCGCACAGAAACCGGACGCTGCCTCAAGACTTGTGTGCACCCTGACCCACTCCACCTTGTTGTTCGAGAGCAGGGCAATCGGATTGATCTCGAGGTACGCGAAGTGCAGGTCGCGGTAGAAGGCAAAAAGTGCCTCGAAAGCCGTCGCATGGAGGGAAAAAATGAGACCCTCAAACTGCTCATGGGCAGAACCAAAGCACAAAGCACAGCGGCGTGCAGCTCATGAACCCGAGCTTGAGCCAGCGAGCCCCAAAGCAGATCGGGCCTTGCCTTGACAAAACGTGCGAGGGTTGCGCTCTTGCCCGGCTCCACCTGCCCAAACAACATCGAAACTCGCCGAGGAGAGACCGGACTCCCCACCTTGTCCAGGAGCTCAGAGCGAATCATGTCCTCGGAAACCTTCGGTTCAGCTGAGACTGAGAGCTCAGGGAATGAGACATGTCTTTGAGAACCCTCCCCCTCCCGCGCCTCGCAACCCGTGGGGATGGAGAGCCGGGAGGCCTCCGGCGACAAGGCGTTGGTCGATTTCCAAAGAAGGCTTAGAGCGGCACCTTTGCATCGACATCGCCGACGTCCACGCCACCCTCATGGTAGAAGAATATCTCGTCCTCGCAACCAGACATTCGAAACCAGAAAGTGCTCACCCCAAATAGCAGCTGCGTCTTTGCAGAGCTCTTCCAAAGCAAGGTCATGAAGGCATTGAAGCCGATGTTCTTCAAGCCCGAAAGCTGGAGCAGGGTCTCGCACGCCTGCCCATGTACATGTCAGCCGGGTCCTTATACCTGTGCGACTGCATGCAGACGTAGACCTCCGGCAAAGACACTGCAGCATGCAAAGCGAGGTCTTCGTCAAGAGCAGGTAACTGTCGACCCATAGCCGCGAAACTTGGTCTCAGTTGTAGGCCTCCTCGGACTGCGCATGTGGCACGAAAGGCTCGATCCTCGGCTTCGAGCGTTGAATCCAAGAGCTCCCAGCACTTCTGCAAGCGCTCTACTCTACAGTAGTAAACGACGCAGCTGAGGCGCAGGAAGTGCGTGAGCTGCCCTGTGATGCCACCCACGGTTGTCTCCTTCATCCAGGAGCAATCTTGACTTTGAATGAACTGTAAGCCACCGGCAAGATTCGATGTTTCACAGGGGATGAACTTTGGTGCGGTAGCCAGAAGTTCTCAGAGTGTCAAGCCTGCCGGGCATCTCTACCTGATGCTCAAGCCGAACGAAGCACGACGGCTTTCACAGCTCGAGCTGTGCCTACCAGGCATCGTATGTGCGAGCTAATCCAAGACCGCGATGCTGCCCTTGCAGAAAACAGCTTGTCTTGATCAAAGTCCTTGCACATCCGCTCCATGATCCAAGCCTGTGAGCACATCCCTCTCTCCATTCTGAGGTCATGGTGCACGCACCTATACCCTAAACCCCAAACCCTCAGTGAGCCCCCCCAACACACGCCTTGATCTCATCGAAGGTCTTGTTCACCTTGAACTGACTACTTGACAGGACACAGTGGAGAAGGAAGTATTACGTAACATGGTTTCTGCCGGCGTGCGTGCTTCTACCAATGGTGTTCCTACGATAGCAAGAAGTATGGTAATGATGATGACAAAGGTAGATACAACAGTGAGACATAGTGAGACTATCCGTAGCGATAGCCGTCATCATGTCAAAAGCAAAATCTAATGCTTGCTAGCTTCTGGAACACGACAGCGTCTGAGAATACATCGCGACATGCCAGAAGACCCGATCGCAGAGCATGATATTCAACAACATCTAAACACATCAACTTGGTTCTCGTTCTTATTCAGCCTGGGCACCGCGATGAGGCCGGCTTTTCCTCGGCCTCCGATCATTTGGTCCGGCTTGGCCACGAGCTTCTCTGTCTTTAGCCAAGGGTTCCTTGGATTCGGGATGTTCGCACCCTGAACCCCAATTCAGCTCTGTCTAGCAGCTTCTTATACAAGGCACCTTGTGTTGGGGAGCGGCGATATCGAATGACGCATAGATTTTCTGCACTAAACCATTCTTTGGCAACTGCACTTCGCCTCGATTTGCTTTTTGAAGATATTGCGGTTTGAACGCACAACCGTTGTGTGCACACCTGCCGACAAAGAGTGGGTATAGTATAGGCTTTGGCCGCTTTGGCCTTGCGGGCCCTGGGCCAGTCAGGCTCGAGGCTCTTCTCCAGGATCGTGTTCCAATCCTCGCCCTTGGAGCTGTCGAGCACCTGATTCAAGGGCTGAAAGCCCTGAAGAGCGAGGAGTCAAATGTTGAAGGCCACATCCAAGCTCGGAACGCCGGGAGAGACCAGACATCCAGCATTGTCGAGTCCAAAGGCATTGTTGGAGTACCTGGCGGGGCTCCCCTCTGCCCGAAGTGAAAGCCCCCCAAACTCGGAACAGGAGTAGGCACCCAGTTCGACCCAAAACCCAAGGCGTGTTGGAGCCTCCAGCCACTCGTCATCTAGCATATGGCAATACTGCCTGGGTACAGACCATCACGTACCAGATTGGTTACTCCGCACACCTAAGAGGACCCGGGGCTTGATAAAGCTACTTTGCCGTTGTTTTCTTGGACCGGACCCTCCCGCCCTCGCTGTCTGGTTTGGAGCACTCTGGAAGCCACCGCTTCAGCAGCGCCTGGCACTCACAAGCCGAATGGCCAATGACTGTCTTTGGTTGGTGCTGCTTGTATGATAATACAAACAGCTTTGTCTGCCGCTTGTGACTCACTGCTACCTGCAGCCGGGTGCTACCAGCACAGCTCTTACCGCTGTCCTTGCTGCATGTGTTGCACAGTATTTGTCCCTGTCTCGCAGAAGGCCTTTCCGTCCTGCTCGCGGATGGATTTCACCGACATGACCTCTTCCGTTGCAGCAAGCCGGGCATGGGCAAGGTTCCATTCTCGCAGGGTAAAGCACGGAACCTGAGGCTCGGGTCGCGCGGGCGCCGCCGCCCGCTTGGATCTCCGAGCTAACAGCTGCGGGGACCGGCGACATGTCAGCGCTAGAGTGGCCCAATTAGCCTTTCCTACACTTGTGAAAGTTGCAAGTCCAACCGCCACGTTACAAGGACGAGCTGAGATTGATCTTGGAAGTGCTGTCAAACTTACCTAGTCGCGCCTTCAAAAATCCTACGTATCGGCGCCAAACCCCTCGGCATCCGACGAGCCATTTTCTGCGATCTTGCAGAGCTCTTTCACGCACAAGTTCCCGCAACATTTGGTGCCGCCTGTGTGCTGCTGGACGAAGTCTGGGTCGTGCCCGTCGAGTTTGGGCATGGCACAGGAACACCACAACTGACGTACAACCGAAGGCGTAGAGTCCGTATCTGGCAAGGGTGGTGAGGTAGTGCTTGTCTCATGGTGCACAATTTGCAACCTACCGCACCAACAATGCCGAAAGTGTCCGAATCACTCTGGGGATGGCCACGCTTGTTTCGCAGGCCACAGCAGAATAAATCGGCCAACAACGAACAATGCTGGACTTGCATGAACCGAAACCACCAAAGGCAAGGCCTCAAACAGCTGCACCGCACCAGCCCAAATTTAGGCCGCTAGGAAGCAAATGAGACCTCCAGCGCAAGTCTCGAACGAGTGCTCAGCAATCTTCTCATCTCATCAATGCAATGCTTCCGATGCATTGCCGATTGCACACGAAGTCGTCGAACGTCGTGCTTCCTGTCTTTACCCCTAGGGCCTGCTCCACAAGTGTTTGACCCCAAACTTAATTCCCCTACGGCCTTCTTGGAATCGCTAGCGTCGGCTATTTTAGGAGATCATCTTTCGTCCCACTGCTTCCAGAAGTGGCCGGTGTTCAACTTGCCAGTATCCGCAGCTTTGAAGGGTCTTGTCCGTCCATGGTCAGGCGAGAAAGCTGGGGATCAGGATTGCACTGTCTGTATCGCATCTCTGGCCAGCACCACGAACTCCTCCGGTGTCCTCCCAACTTCATGCGAATTCCCGCATTCCCAGCAACACCCCTCCCAGCTCTCCTTGGAAGCTTCTCTACCGGCCCGTTGTCCCCGGCTGTAACTGCGAAGAGGTCCTGACAGCAACGGGGATTGAAGCGGCCCTGAAGACCCTTTCTTCTGCAGGGAGTTCCTGCTGAGCTCTCCGGACCCTAACCATTTTTTTAGCTGGAGGCGCTTCGGTCCAGGGTCCAGGCCTTATCGTGAGGAAGCTCAAGCCAAGGCGCCGTGTTCTGCTTGAAGCGGCACACCTCCTGGAAGCCAGCACCTGTCCACGTCACAGCCCCAAACACCAAAGACCAAAACCAAACTCAGCACTCTCAAGACACATCAAGACATGACGACAGAGGAGCGGAGCTCTCACTGATCCTCTCCAGCTCCCGCTTCCTGGCCTGTGAGGTCGGGCAGGGCTTCGAAGGCCCTCGTGGGGCCAAGCAGCAGCGCCCTGGCATCTGAAAATCGCTCCTGGCAAGCTGCAGGGCAGCGTCGTGAAGCGAATCAGAGCAGAGCTGCTTGCAAGAGAGCGGCTTTCAGGAGCTTCAAAGAAGTGCAAAGGTTAGCTTCCAAAGGACACCATAGCTTCCAGCTTGGCCCCTCATGGATCGGATGCCCCAAAGCCTCGAAGCTCTCGCAGCTCTCGCAGAGACGAGTCTCGTCAGTCTCGGCTTCGGTGGCTCTGAGGCAGCGCTGTAGCCGGCGGAGGGCCGAAGTCTGCAACGACAGTGACGGGCGCTGTCCGCCCTGGCCCTGTGTTTGGGCCTGACTAAGGGAGCTGCGAAATCGCTCCGCCCTTGAAATGCTGCCCGGGTGGCCCTCTCGGAGCTGCCCGGAAGGTTTGTAGCCTGTTACAGGCTCGACCGACCCCTCCTGGTCCTGGTCTAAGCCGTGACGGTCGCAACGAGGGCCGTGCCAGCCAGCTTTGCTAGAGCAGCGGTGGCAGCAGTGGCCTGCAAGCCAGGTGCAGAGGTACTGGCAGCCCTCGGAACTGCAGGGAAGCAAAGCAATCGTCGGCGCACCGGCAAAGAGCTTGAATTCCGGACAGTGGCTGCGGATGATTCTGTCGAGCGCGTGGAAGTCCGCATCGTCGCTGAAGCGCCAGCCATCATGGCTGCCTTGGCATTGCAGCTCGTGCACATAGAGCTCCTGCACTTTGGATTTCTGTCCGGCCCCGGCCGCTTCCACAGAGCGCTGCATCAAGAGGGATTCCTGAGGTGCATCCGCAGCTTTCGTCACAACCTTCACTACGAGCAGCCGGAAGGGCAGCTGCGACTGCCTTAGGAGTTCTTCGAAGAGCTCCAGCACTGCTGCATCCTTCAACTCCACTCGCCGCTCCAGGTTGAAAAGGAGAAAGAGCACGAAGTCCTCCTGCGAGATGTCGACAGGTGTTGCCGTCCAGCCCTTGAGCAAATGCTGGAAGGAGAGCACACAAGACTGGAGGAACTCGTAGTCGGCAGGGATCATTGGGTTGTGGTGATTGAAGATCACATCCCGATGCAACATGGGCGAGTAAATATTGTGGCCTGCCTTCTTGCACCTGCAAGCACCAGCTTCATGCAATTTGCATGGCACTTTTGCTCCGCCTTTGTACAACCTTCGACTGACTACTGCTGGCGGAACAGGGGCTCAAACTACCTCAGCTCGGCACGCAGTTGCAACATAGCACGACGGATCAAGGAAGGCTGCAAAACCGTCCTCAGGGTCATCGAAACAGCAGAGTCTGCAGAACTCCGCTGTGCTCAAACATTACACCATGAAAGCTGGCCCGACATCCTTGAGGCAGTGGGTGACCATCTCAGGTGCAGAGAAAACCCAGTCAAAAGGTCCCGGCCATCGCCTCAAGCTCAGGTGCTCCATGGCCTGAGCTTGTCAGGGAACCCAGAGCCCGCGCCTCAAAGATTTAGAGACCTGCGCCTGGGCCGTCATGCAAAGGCTGCCGAGGGAGGCCACGTGCCGCGCAGCGCCGCCCTGGCGTCCGACAGAGGCCGGAGCCGCTTCGGTCGCCTCCACGGCCACGGCCTCGTCCTGGAGCAGCTTGGCCACCAGGCGAGAGACCGTGCCGCACCTCGAACTCTCTCCTGCGCTTCTGCTCCTGCTTCCGCTTCCGCTTTTGCTTCTCTCTACTTCTCGCTGATTCTACTTCTCGCTGAGGGGCTCGAACATGGTCGCGGCACCCAGCGCCGGCCAGCGTCTCTGCGGCCACTGCAGGCTTAGGCTCCTCCTGGAAAGCTCTTTCGAGAAACTCTAAAACTGAGCACCAGACAAAGGCAACCCAGGCTCCCCAGTGCAATGCCGAAGGCCGCAGCCATGGATGAAGTCAGACCCAGGTGCCGCCACTCCTCTCCTTTGGCGTCAACATTTGCTTGGCTGCATAGGGATGAGGGTTTAAGGCCAAAGGCTTTGGGTTTAGGGATTGGGGATTAAGTAGGCTAGGGTGAGGGCTTAAGGTATTGGGGTTTAGGGTTTGGGGATTGCAGGTTTTTTGGGGGTGGATTTAGGTTTCGGCTTGGGGTGGGGTTTTGGGATTTAGGGTTTGAGGCTTGGGGTTTAGGGCGTAGGGTATTGGGGTTCGGATTCTTCTGGTGCTCCTGACGACCTCGCATATGCGCGATACTCGCCCGGTCGAGGCGGTCCACTATCAACTCCATGATCGGGCGAAGTCGATTGGTCTCGGACTGAGTTGTCACCTGGAAGTCGTTGCAGGCTTCCCGTGCTTCCCTCAGCCGCGGCTCCAGGGTGGCCTCATTATTGCGACTGAAATTCATGACAGAGCTCTTCTAAATACCCCTAGAGGCCTAGATAAGTATACTCGGAATCGAGTTTGGAATGCGGGTGATATGCTTAGAAAACGGTCTAGAGTTCGGCTGTGTGATGCAGGGCGAGGTGCCTCTGTCACTCTCCTCTGTCGTCTGGTGCATGACACACGGGAGCGTGCCCTCGATCAGCTCCTGCAGATGAGGGCATGACCCGGGCATGAGAGACGCTCCGAACGTGCAGTGGCAGCCGTCAAATCTCAGAACTACCCATAAGCAGGTCCCGCGTCTTGTTTCTGTAAATTGAGGCTATTGACTGACGTGACGACGCGTTATACCCATCCTCAATGACCTGCAACACGAGGAATCGCAAAGCGTCGGCAGTAGGCATACTTGTTGCACACACCTGCCAGCATCCGTCGTTGAGCGGCTGTCACCACAGCATTAAACTGATCACATTTTACGGAGAAAGGCACCACAATACGAGAACCTCAAAGAGAAGGATTCAAAACACTTTCGATTGCTGTTGAAACCATACGAATGACGCCTCCTGCAGCCGAATAGCTTCCGATGGCTTCGCCGGCTCGTGTTCCTCTTTGTCCTCTTCTCCAGGGCAAAAAACGGCTTGGATCTCTTATTCCCCATGTACTTGACGAGGCAATGCGAAGCTTGGATCATTTGGAGCGTGTGTCGTTGGGCACATCTGCAATCTGGCGCACCTTCATCTTATGTCGCCACCTCTGCTTGCTGATCCCCACATGCTTCAGGATTTCTTGCTCGGTTCCCTACCCATGAGTCGCGTACCCTCGCATATTCGAGGACTTGGAGCTGTTGTCATTTCCTGTTGCAAGCCCCTTTGCGGCAGCAAGAGCACCACATGGCACCCTGCTTGTGCATTTGCCCGACCTCCAGCTGATCATCCTTCTCGGTCCAAAAATTTTGTCGCGCAGGAGCATGCATGAAGCAAGCGGCGGGGACAGAACTACTCGATTGCCACTTAGTGCCAGAAGTTCTGACAACTTCCAAGACACGAGACAGTCCGCCTGAAGGTCCTCAAACCACTGGCTCATCTTACCGCGAGTTGCTAGAACATTAGTCCGGACTCAGTGAATGTGTCCTGCACCAGCTCACCCTGGAGTTGCCAAGGATCGGGCAAACGCTTTCGCTCCAGCTTGCCTGCAAATCGAACAAGAAGAAACATCGTCATGAGGTTCGGCTGGGCCGAAAGTGCACATCAAGACCGAGACACCATTCAAAGTCAAGGGCAGCTTGTCCATAGCGAGTGTCTTCTGCGGCCACCTTTCGCATGCTCTGTGTTGCCGCCGCCGCGAATGCACGAAAGAATGCGGCGTACGTCAGATGAGACACATATACTCCGGAAGATGTTGTCGAAGATGGGCATGAAGTCGACCTCGCCTGTCCATACCTCCACAGACTACTGCAGCATCTTTGACTGCAGAAGCTTGCGCTGCGGTGGCATCTCGGGACAACTCCAGAGCAATCAACACTTTCTCGATAGTCTTCCTTCCCAAGCAGGGTCTAACCCTTGTAGGATCTTATACGACTTTAAAGTCACCTCTAGCTAGCACACGGGGCCTTCGCCTTCCCGCCAGACCACGTAAGCCACAAGGACGGGTTGGTCGAGCCTGTTCCGCCTGGCGCTCTCTTCATCGCACTCTGGTCAGCTGACCCCGAAGACATTATCTGGGCCGGTAACCCTGTCCTCACGTCACAGGCGCCGAACTTGACTTCGGGAAAGCCGCGCAAAGCAGCATCTACTTCGCCTCGCCAGAAGGTCTGCCAGCGACAAACAGAAACTATCTGCCGCCTTTAGGTACCTTGGGAACCCTATGAAACACCGAACTGCTATCCAGCCTTATCCATGCACTCTCTGCGGCCCCGTCGCACAGCTCCAAGCGGAAGCCATTGACCTTGACCTGTTCATCTATCCTCGCCAGAGGAAGGCATGGGCTAGAGCAGCAATTTGGCGGCTGCTTCGAAGCTTCATCTTCCCGGTATGCTGATTAGAGTTCATTCCACAGGCACTTCCAGGCCTACCCAGGCAGTAGGTCTTTCCACTGTCATCCCTGCGTCCCAAGTCTCCTGTCTACGGCTCAGGAAGGAGTTTCGGGTCTTCCTCATGTTCATGCCTTTAGAGCGGATTTGGGACCTGGAGTTTGCAGTCGATGCACATGCTAGCATGCGCATATCCGCCCAAAGAGACTGCATGGCTTGAGCTCCTGTGCGGAACTCCTTGCCGCCGCTGAGAGACGGTGTAAAGCGCTCGAGGGTCAAGAGCTCCCTTTTCCAGTACCTAGGGAAGCATTCGCAAGAACAGTTGTGCACCTTGTAGGCAAGTGACCGTGTCTTCGACGACCGCAACACTTGCAGAGACCCGAGCGAAGTGCACGACTACGGCGACTACGGCTGCCGCTGCAAGCAAGAAGACGACGAGTCGACAACCGCACAGCCGAGGAGGGACCCAGACGAAGCCAAGTCAAGCCATGCAGCCCCAGGCTCACGCCAGCGCCTCCTGGCAGCTCAGCGAATGCGAGGCTTCAACGGCGACCCTGGCCATCCCGGGCCCCACCTATGATGATTTCTCCGGACTCAAACTTCTCGACTCGCTCAGCTCGCTCCTTGCAGGCATCGACTCTAAGCAAAAGAGCTGTCTCGCAACCGGCAAGGCACCGTCCGGGAGCTTTCTGCATGTCTGGACCAAGACAAGGGTCGCTGCACAGCCGCAGGGTCGTATCACGGATGGGAGGCCCGATAGAAACCTGCAGCAGCTTCGAGGCTTCGTCCTGCCCGCAGCGAGGGCATTGATTCTAACGAACCATCCAGGCACCGAAGCACCAGTGGCCGGCGCGTCGACATGCTCCGCCGTCGACCAAATTGTCGTTTCTGTGGGACCATACCTGAGGCGAAATCCAAAGTTATCCCAATAAAACGCAACAGCTGCACTGTAGCAGACATGGAGAGGCACACGTTGTGGAGGTAGACGTCGCTGCCGTACTCGCTGAGCCACGCAGGGAAGGGCTCGCCTCCGCAGAGCAGCACAGCTCCTGCAGGAGGAGCCCAGCCACATGACCTGCTGCGGGAAAGGACGCAACAAAGTGCTGTGTTCTACAACGGCTCCCTGTACCGGACCCTGGAAGCCTTGTTCATTCTTGTTCCCCCTGCCACTTGTGCAGAAGTTCTTGAAAGGTCAAACACTCAACCAATGCCACAAAGCCGTGCCCTTCCGTGTAGCTCTATTCAATCGAGGGAAATTTGGCTGCAGATCCCCCTCCCTCAATCCATTCCTCATCGATCCCTCCAATGTAGTCAATAGTCGTGGAGAGCTACAAGAACATGCACACGCATGTTTGTGTCCTTGTGCCTGACTGCAAGCCTTTCGGCATGCCAGGTTTTTTGGCCTAGCCTGGATGCCCTTCGCATATCTTGCAACAGGTTCGTTTGCACCCCTCCCTGCGGGTGTCTTCGTTGGCCAGTGACCCCTAGGGAGAGCACCGGCCCCCTGCTTTACTGGAATTCCTCGGTTACAGGAGTTTCACACACATACACACACAGAGAGACACACAGACCAATTCATTATATTATAATATATATATATATGTACATACACACATGAACCACGATAGCGTGGATATTTGGGGGCGAGCATATGCATATGTGTATATATATATATATATATATAGATAGATAGATAGATAGATGTCTTCCGATGCTTGCTTTTATTCACCACGCTCGCCCCGCACCTGAGGAGGTTGTAGCTGCTGGGCGTGGCCTGGAAAGCCAACCTGCACCAGGGCGCTACACTTGCCTTCACCTGCCACCATGGAGCATGCGAACTGCATGAAAATAGTCATGCCGAAGCCTGGGATACTTGGCAAGACGAGCTTTCAGCTCGGGCCCCTGTTTGGAGATCTCCGCTCCCACGACATCCAACCTGTCGCATCCCACACGCCCTACAACCCCCTAGACTCGGGCCGCAAGTCTCCTTTAATCCGGTCAGGCCAAATGCATCGAGGCCACATGCAGCTGCACATCAGGGGAAGGAGCAGCTCAAGAAGGGCGATATCAAAGCAGAAAGTCGTCACGGCCACCCAAACGAAGCCTTCGAGTCGGGGGCCAAGAAGCTCCAAGAAGAAGGAGAGCAAGTTGTGCCTCGGCTGGAGCCTTACTTTCAAAACCACCCGCTACCCTCAGTATCAACTTAGGACCTAGGCCCTAGGCTCCACTCTCTGAGCTCTGCTTTACCGTGCTTTGTGCACTCGCTTTGTGCACTGTTCAAGCGGGGGTACAAGTTGGGCCGCGAGACCACCACGCCCTTGGGCTGGCCTGTGCTGCCACTTGTGTAGATCGCATATGCGACTCCGCTTGGGATTTCTTCACCTCCTGGTTTCTGTGGCTGCGTACCAGTCTGACACACCTGCCCTCGTCGGTCCAGCAGGAGGAAGTGACGGCAAAAGCAGGGAAGGTGGGGATGTTGGTGGACTGTTGCCTCATCCAGCAACAAAGCCCCTGGCCCGGAGTCGTCCAGGATGAAGCCTAGCCTCTTTGCTGGAAATGCCGGGTCCAGGCAAATGAAGGCCTTCTTGTTCAGAAGGCAAGCCAGTAAGGACACCACCAAAGCGAAGCTGCGGTGAACGCAAATCCCCAGGAATCCAGAGAATGATTCCAAGTCCCCAAGGTACACGGAGAGCGCCGCCACACACTCTTCGAGCTCTGCGAGGCTTAGGAACTCCGCACGATGCAGCACAGCCGGTCTCTCGTCCGTGCGGTCCAGCACGAGCTGCACAAGCTGTGCCAGGGCGTCCTGCTCATCCTCCCTTCCCATGCAGAGAGTCCCGAGCCGGTTTGGCACTGCTTGGCATGATTGACATGTCTACGCAACACATAACCACCGTACATGCCTGCGAGCCCAAGTACGTGCGGGTCACTCAAGGCGACGATCAAGTACTTGCGTTTAGTTCAGCGCCACAAGCTGGAGACCTATCAAAACATGTCAAAACATCATCGTTCCTAAAGTTCTGTCGGCTGTGTGGGTGGCTCGGCGGCACCGATGCTGCGCGTTGGAGTGTAGGCAGAAAGCCTCAGCTCTGCAACCAAGGCCGGACAAGCTTTGTCTTCTGCATCATTTTTGCTGTCAAGTTGCAGCTGTCGCAGATGATAAGGATAATGACACAAAATCCTCTAGCACTCCATCTTGACCCAGCCACAAGGCCTCCTGCAAACCGAAAGCCAGTAGTTAGACTTACCGCCACAACACACAAACTGCACACTGCCCGGGAGAAGCAAACACGGCGCATCAGAGGGTAAGTGCGTCACTAAGCAAGCTGGCACGATACGTACGTATGTAAATCGTAGAAGCCGCCGAGCGTCGAGCCCAAAAACCGAAGCTAGACCGCTGAAGCCCAGCCATGAGCCATCTGCAGCTTGGATCAAACCGTTAGAGCTTGGGGCCTGGCTTGACTCGGGAGGAGGTCACGCTCTTCTTCCCACCCTGAAGCCGGTGTTATCCGGTGTTGTCTCTGGGACGGCTCTTCTTCTTTGGGACTGAGATTCCAGGGTTCGGGGCCCCTCATTGAACAGGCAATTGCCTTGGCCAGCTCTGTGTCAAGGGCCGCGCTATCAGGACAATAAGAGGATCGTAACCAAGATCATGCTCATCAACATGAGCATGATGATGACGACGATGACGATGACGACGACGATGATGATGATGATGATGACGAGAATGGTGGTGATCATGAAAGGGAAAGACATGAGAGTGAGACGTATGTGTGAAGAAGTGATGAGAGTGATGTGAAAGTGATGAAAGAAATGAAAGTCATGTGCGTGGTGGAGCGATAGCAGTAGCAGTAGTAGTAGTAGTAGCAGCAGTAGGAGTAGGTGTAGCAGTAGCTGTAGCAGTAGCGGTAGCAGTAGCGGCGGTGGTAGTAGCAATAGCGAAAGTACAGCAATAGCAATAGCAACAGCAATGGTAATGGTAATGGTTATGGTAATAGTAAGAGTAAGAGTAGTAGCAATAGTAATAGTAATAGCATTGGTAATAGTAACAGTAGTAGTAGTAGTAGTAGTAGTAGTAGTAGTAGTAGTAGTAGTAGTAGCAGTAGTAGCAGCAGTAGCAGCAGTAGTCGTCGTAGAGTAGTAACAGCAGTAGTTGTCATAAAAATAATTGTAGTAGAAGTCGTCGTCGTAGCGGCAGAAGTAGTATTCGTAGTTGTAGTAGTAGTAGTAGTAGTAGTAGTAGTAGTAGTAGTAGTAGTAGCAGCCGTCGCGGTTGCAGTAGAAGCAGCAGCAGCAGCAGTAGTAGTAGTAGTACTAAGTACTAGTTACTAGTCGTGCTGCTGGTGGTGGTGCAGCAGCAGCAGCAGTACTGCCAGCATTGGTAACGCTTTTCGTGTCGTTCCAAGCGCTGATGTCCACATGTGTACTGCCATAGTGTTTCTTTGTCTTTGATTACTGTTCTTCGGGCCCTGTGATGCAACGGAACCCCAAAGACTCTCACCTGGAACTTCTCCACGTAGCCAGGCGGGGGCTGATTTGGCTCTCGCGGTAGGCCTCGCGGCAGCGGTGAGCTAGAAGGCCGCTTGGGCCGCTTGGGGGTCCGTTGGCTAATGGACTAATGGACTAACGGACTGACACTCGAGGAGGCCGAGGCCCTGCCGAGGCTGAGAGGCTGAGGCTGTACAGTCTTCCGTTTGGAACATGCTAAACTTCTAAACAGTGAAGCCAGGGATGGCTCAAGGGGACCTCCAGGTCGGGAGGTCCCAATTTCAATCGAAGAAGGTGTAAATCTGCTTCACTCATCATACCAGAAGTCGAAGAACTCGTGATGCATGGCCTTCTTGGCGCTGATGCGCCTGTCCGGCTGGAGCTGGCACATCTCACGCACCAGAGCTCCGAGCCTCTGATCGGAGTCTTTCTGTTGCAAGAGCTCTTCAATCGGCACATGACTGGCCTCCTTCTGAATGGAAGCATCAGATGATGCCCCGGCAGGCCAATTCAATGCCCATCGACTCTCCTTTTTCGAAGTGCGAAGCTTCTTGAACATCGGACTCTTATTGACATGATCGCAATGGGCACGCCGGATCATTGTCGAAGGCAGCGGAGCAAGGATCTGCTCCACAAGAGCCAGGTGTTCCATGTTCTCATGCGTACCAAAGAGCATCTCACCAGTGTACAGCTCCATCAGGACGCAGCCAGCTGACCAAACATCTGACTTCTCATCCCAGCCAAGCTTTAAAATGATCTCGGGCCCCCGATACTGCCGGGTGTTGATGATTTTCTCACGGCGATCATGTTCCCGAACCGTGTTGCCAAAGTCGATGATCTTGATGCCCGCGCTACGTGGTCGCAGGTACGGGGGGCGACTCCTTTTCTTCTTGCGCATCACTTCGTCGCCATGCACCTCGCAGAACTCCTCCCTTGGAAACCACTCCGGCCTTGCAGGCTCAATGCTGGTCAGCATGATGTTCTCTGGCTTCAAGTCCGTGTGGGTATACCTCATCTTCATATGCAAGAAGTTCAGGGCATACAAGAGCTGCTTTGCAATGATCTGAATGTCCTGAAGCCAAAACCCTCTGTAATCGTTGTTTTTGGTGAACTCGTGCACGCTACAGCCCAGTGGTTCAAGGACCATGCAGAAGAACCTGGAGTTGTGAAGGAAGGAAGTGTGCATCCAGCAGCAACGAAATTGCCCCCACGGGTCAGCTGCACAAATAGCCGCCAAGACCTCTGCCTCCTCTTGTGCAGCCTCTCTAAACTGCTTGACATCGCGAATGATCTTGATCGCGACCTGGCGCTTCTTTGCGGTGTCGGTGGCCAGGCAGACTCGGCCGAATGTCCCGTCTCCAGCTAGAGAGTGCAGTCGATACCTTCGATTCAGCACCTGCCCAGGCTCCCAATCGAAATGCACGATCGCATCTTGCCCGCTCTCCTCGTCGTTTGACGAATCCGCGGTTTGCCGGTGGCTTGGCGTGCAAGCGCCCTGACCATCATCTTCTGGAACAGCCGGACTCCACCGGCTGCAGCTGCCGCCCGCTTCCATGTCGTGTCTGGGGGGTGCAGGCCAGAAGCCGGGCAGACCGCTTGAGACAGTGCTGCCAACTGTTGCCGGTGCTCAGCTGGCTTGCCAGCCAGGTGAGCACATGACTGGAAACTGGCTACCTGGCTACTGGATCACTGCCTAAGGGTCTACGACATCGCAGCGGCACGTTGGCAGCATGCTCCCTTTTCGACGCGAGCGTCATCTGCTCTGGAAGTGGCGGCCCAACCTTGAGAGAGTGAGGACGGATCCGTGAAAACTACGTGTCAAAACCTCCATCGCCACCTCATCTGGCTGACGGTCAAAACGCCTATTGCTAAGGGGAGGGCCAAAGATCGCTTCCTTCGCCAGCACGGATGCAAACGACCTGCGGGTCTCCGCGACAGTGGAAAGGGACCATTGCCAGGGCTACCGCCTGGAAGCACAAGCGTAACACACTACCCGTAGAACAGGCAGCACAGGCGTGATTCTGGCCAGCGCAAACCGAGAAGCCTGGGTGCTTGCTGCACGCCGCCCACGAATCTGCCGATCCATAGTTGACTTCAGCTCCCGAAACTCCTTGAGAACCTGTAGCGACTGCTTCTTGGAGGTGAAACTTGGTGCTTGATTTTGGCAAGCCAGACGTTTGCATATGCTTCAGAACTCAGACTGGGCAGGGGCAATGTCTCCGATCGATACAGGAAGGTCCTCCTACAAGACTGAGTTCTTGTTGGCATCGCATGACAAGCTGCCGGTTGGTGTCTCCAGGACTCAACACATTGCACGCACACACACACACACAACTGCAAGCTACGCGAAGCAACTGCGGAAAGCCTCGCTCTCCATGTCCTCCGGCTCCTCGTGACAAGTCAGATGTCACACCTTCTACTGAGATCGGTGCAACACTAGTTGCTAGCTGGCGAACAAATAAACGAATACTGTTCCGTACCAGTGCAAAACTCAGCTTCCAGCGAAGTGCGCCACGCAGGCCAGCCACTTCACCTCAATGTGGGAGATGGATGTCCCGGCTTCTGCACTCATGCCGCAAACTCAGCGCCAGGGAGGCTCGAAATGCAGGCAGGCCGCTGCGCTTCGCCGCTCATCCGCTTCCTAGCACGGGCCAACATCTGAAAGCTTCAGCGAAGTCTGTGGCTGCCTGTGGCCTATGGCTCTGCGCTTCGCCGGGCCGGGCCTTGAGGATGGCTTCCTCGAGACGTGCCTGCGCTACGTTGCCATCTGCGATTAGTGCAAGGCATGCCCACAGATCCTGCCGGAATCGCGTCACCATCTACCACAAGTCTTAAGTTGATCAGCAGAAGATGAGCTGGAAAATGGCAGAAGGGAGCTTCTGTCAAGATACCAGATATGCAAAACAAGCCAGCATTCATTCACAAAACAGCGGACCTTCATGGCAGCAATGCGGTCGGAGACGTCTTCAGACTGGAGTGCTGCCTCCGCCAGAGCCACACGTCGGAACCATTTACATTTTGCACCGCTTGTCACGCTTGGCACGTAAGGCTATCGTGGGCGGTGCATGTGCCTCGACACCGGCACGCTGTGGAGTCTTCGGGCTGAAGAACGGCCTGCCCGAGCGCAGAGTGAAAGGCGTCTCTTCCTTGCGAAAGCCCCAAGTCCCAACAACAACAACAAGCAAGCAAGCAAGCAAGCAAGCCTTTGGAACATCAGCCCCACGGGCGGAAACCGCTGCCTTGACTCGCTCGAGAATGTGAGGTGAATATTCACTGCATTGGCTTTGCAAGCAAGGTGCGTCTTCACATAGATGCGCCTGCCCAAGAGCACAGCACTGTGAGCTTGACCGAAGCCCCAGTTTCTGCCAGTCTGGACATCCCGAAAACTGGAGACTGAAGCCTCTCTGATACATCTCACCTACCTTCCTGGACTCTGGACTTGTCAACTTGTCTTCCGAAGACTTCGACTACAACCCCGCAGCCTGTGCATGGCAGCTTGGATGAATTCCATCGACACTATGCCCTGCGCAACCTGCACGGGTGGAAGCCATGCGCTGTTTCCCGCATCAAGCTCTGCCAACGTCAACGCAAAGAAGCTATGAACCCTCATGTACCCATAGCAACTCCCAACTTCCCAAACCCGAAATTTCGGAACCTGCAGACCGGAATTCGAATACCTTACAAGTACCTTAAGCCCGAATGGCCAAGGCGGCGGTGGCCACCATCTTCCGGATCTGGTGGGTCAGGAAACTATCTCCACCTCAGCTTTCCAACTTTACGCTTGCCAACCCTGTGATTCGAGACAAGCGGCCAATGATACGGGAATCCGGATGTGTCACTTGCTCCTCCTTGATGAGGTGTTCTGCTCCCTAATACTGACAGTAGCTCGTATGCTGCTATGGAAGAAGAAAAGAAGCTAAATGTAGAAGTCGAAGCAGATATAGATATGTAGCATTTCCAGACATGATATGGCTGTCGGCACAGGTACATGTAGACATGGATGAAGGGAAGTGGAAGGCAACTGGCGGACAAAAGGGACTGCGAGCATGCACTAGCATTTCTCGTGTTGCTAAAGTCCAGCAGTACAGCCTGCTCCTCGCAGTCAGACTCAGCCCTAACTTCTCAGGGTTGGTCGCGGCTGGGTAACCGACTGATCTCCAGAGGAAGCCATTCTCTGCCGAAGTTATCCACGAATGGCTCTCCACAGGCCACCCTGGACAAACTGATCCGATTTTCGAATTGCGCATAGCTGCGCTTTGCAAGCTATCTCGAACAGCCACCGGACACTTCTTTCATGCCGCTTCCGTGCACTGCTGGAACCACACTAAAACTCCCAAGACATCGACCTGAAATGCCTTCGAACATCTTAGAACAAGCTTCGCTGTCGCTGTGCCTTCGCAGGTGCCGAAAGCCTTGAGGTCCCTGAGGTCAGAATCTTTCAGACTGATGCTGGATGATGGCATGATGGGATCCTCCCTGTGACTCCCTGTTATCTAGCGATTTAGCATGATGCGATGCGCTCAAACGATGATCTACCTAGTGCTACCCCTAAGCCTTGTCAACGGCTCAGCTTCACGCCATGGGATCCAGCTTCTTGTTGGCGAAGTTCCCGAAGTAATGCCTGGCAGCGGCTGGGAAGTGAGGCTAGTTGCTGCGACTTCAAAGCTGACTGGAGCTTGGATTCTCGGGCTCAATCCCGCTGGGACCACGTACCCTCGAAGCTACAAAAGGCTTCGCGAAAGCGCTGCAGCTGGTCGTCGCTAATGCGGACCTGGCAAAAGCGACCGTCGTGGAGAACCCGTAGCTGCATTGGGCAGTAATCTGTCTTCATCAGCACTTTGGCCTGCCGCAGTCCTAGCTCCTTCTCAATCTCCCTAAGATCCTGACGAAGTCATGGCAAGGATCAGCCGCAGAGCTTGCATGGACATGTATGGACCACAAGCACTGGCGAACGACCGCATCAGATGTGTCGAAACTGCTAGGTCTGCCTGCCTCAACGTCAAAACCCGTCGGGGATTCCAAGGGCCTGCAGCTGCCAGACTGCTCAAGAGTAACACGTTTCAGAAGCTCAGAACCTGTTTTCTGCCAGCCATTGGCGGACTTTGGCCAACGTCGGCACGACCTTGGTCTTCCGAAAGCAGCGGAGTTTCAATAAGAAGTCGTTAACACTCTGTTTCCTACTCTGCCAGGCGGCACAGAAGCTGGGCAACAAAAAGCGGTAGTCGCGGCGAGCGCCTTCCTTTCCAGGAGCAAGCGGTCGGTGCAAAGAGCTTACGATGAAGGCGTGGCTGCCGAATAGAATGAGCCGGCAACACCCAACGTGCATTGTAGCGTTTGGAAACGGCGGCCGCACCGTGCAACTCAACCTCAAGGCATAATGTGCTGCCCCACAGCTTTCGACTGACCACAGCTGAGGGACCGGACATCGGGAGGCAGGAACCTCCAGCAAGAAGCAGCGGAGCTGCGAGGCTGGGACAGTCTGAAACCATGGGTCCATGAGTATTCGAATGCAGTGATGTCTCGTTGGGAGTTCTCTCGACATGCTGCCTGGACATGCGACAGCAACTGTAACAACACGCTGCGACTTTCTGCAGTTGGGCGCAACCCCATCCCGTACTCTTCTGCCTGCACACATCTTGAAGACCTGTGCTGACAAGCAGCGAGCGTATCCTCTCCACGAGTGCATCCAGCGCACCTTCCTCCTGCAGCTTCGCTGACATGTCCGAGTCACGCCCCCGCAGTAACCCTTCATTGCAACGCGACCGGTCGCCATCCCTGATCTGGCCAGTTCAGATCTTCACATGCTGGTGCTTCAGGCCTGAACCTCGCTTTTTTCTCAGGACACAGATGCCAGCTGCTGCAGCTGGGATAAGTCAAGCCCGCACGTGCTCGCATCTTCGATGCATTCGAGCTTGCACCTCGCAGGCAGACGAGGAGATAGCCGTGGCTAAGGGGGAACGTGGAAAGGACACAACGCCGGTCGCTACATCACCACATTCGTGGAATTGAGAGCCCCTGCCCTCACGTCCGATCCAAGGTCCGCCTCTTTGGCAGCATCGACTTCAACCAGTCGCAGACCAGCTCCGTTGCAGCTGCCGGGTGGCAACCAGGAGCCACCGCCAGGTGCTTCAAAACATTCACCTCGATTGCTGAAACACCAGTACATCTGCAGGCCAGCATAAGTTCAGGGACGCCGCATGCTGCAAGCACAATTGTATGATACTGTCGGTATACAGCTACCTTGAATCTCAGGCGACGATGGCGCGCAGCGTGAGTATAATGATAAACATGCTGGCCATGGTGATGATGGTGAGGACGACGAAGAAGAATAAGATCATGATGATGATGATGCTGATGATGATGACATCGACAGTCATGGTCGTGGTGATGATACCGGTGATGTCGGTTGTACTAGCTTTTGGTGATGCGACATCCGCGTTATCACCACAGCAGAAGCGTCATGTCATCATGGGGGTCATGGTGAAGGACTTTCAGAATGCAGCTGCAATTTGGAGCCTTCGGACTGCAGACGGCTTGCAGCACGGTGCAGTTGTTCTTGGAAAGGTTGGCCTGGAAAGCCTCTGAAAGATCGTAAATAAGATCCTCTTAAGCCCATTATGGGAAAATGCAAAATATCGCCTAAGGCCCACCTAGTTAGGTGTAAGGCACTTCGCAGCTTGAGCCAAGCGAAGTCTACTACTACGCTTACAGAGCAATGCCTGACCTGTCAACTCCCCGACAGGACACTCTCCGGCCCTGATTGCTCCCATTATCTTCCATTACTCTCCCATTCAAAGAGCCCTTCCACCTCCCCAGGTTCCGCCACCACAAGCAGCAGCGGTGGCCCAGGTGGGGTCATGTAAAGCCCAGGGCCTGGCAGGAAGTCCCAACAACCCGTCACATCCCGTCATCACGTCCCGCGACGACTCGGGCCTCCAGGCAGGCTGGCACCGTCGCCCAGCGCGAAGACCTCAAAGGGGCAACACACGGGCCGCAAGGCTTTCAGACTTTCCCGGCCCGGTCGCTGCAAGGAAGGGACCCTGTACTCCGAAGGGAGGTCAGCGGTGGCCAACGACGTGGCACCTGCAGTCGGAGTGACTGTCCCGTCTTCATTGTTCTGAAACTTCATCTCTCTAGCTCTCATCAGTTCGCTTTTCCCGGAACCGCTCCATGAACTCCACGGGTAGCAGAGCCTCCCCAGGAGATGACGATGCCAATGACGTCCTGCCCCAATTTGGCGATTGGGACTTGTCCTCAACCTTCAACCTTTGAAAGCCCCACAGCTCCCAACACACCAGTTCCTTTCTTGGCACTGTCCAGCATGCGTGACCTGGCTCGGAAGGAGAAAACGCCGTGTAACGTGACCGAGCATGGCAGAGCGAGTTTTTCAAATGCGCTGCTGTCTCCAACCGCTGCAACGCAAAGCTCTGCGAGCTCCCAAAACACGCCCCGCTCTCGCCTCCAGTCAGCGGCCCGGAGGTGGCGGCCTGGGAGCCGGATCGGCGGTGAGTCTCCGAAGTCTTCAGAGCTGTCAGAGCTGCTTGCACTTGCACTGCTTGCAGCTCACAGCAGCGTCCCGAGCCTGTGCGACGCTGGGCACGTTCGTCGCGACGATGCGAGGCCCGGCGGGCGTGGCGCTCGGACGGCTATTGCGGCCGCCCATCGTGGCAGTGACAAAGATTCTCGCTACTGCTGTGGGGTTTGCTTCCCCTGGCGCTTAGCAGCCACAAGTCACAAGGCCTGTCGATGGAGATTTATGAAAGCGTTGAGGCACAGGTGATCTGTAAAAGTACTATACAGATACAGCTGACGTGGATCAACCTATGGCGACTGGTCGTCTGTCTGATCGTCAGCTCGAGTTGAAAAAAAAACTGCAGGCACACGACTGCAGTTCTGGGCTGATTGTAATTCCCATGATCGTCCGATAACGGCGCAGTTGGGTTCTTGACTGAAGTTCCGATCCCTGCACGCAGAGTCGCACGTCCTTGCCAACAATCAGGCGGCCGGTAACCACATTACCTGCCGAGAAAGCTGCCCCAAAGATCATGCTGCCATGATTCCGGTGTGTTTAAAGTTTCTGTCTTCTCTGTCGTCGAAGAAGGCACATGGACACGCTGCACTACGCTTCGTACAAACAAGGCCAGGGGCACAAGCTGCACTGACCTGGGCACATCAGCTCAGTGGTTGAAAACGAGAGAATTTCGAAGAGTTGTTGTGTGAGAGATCCTTTGTTGGTTTTTTGTGCAGCTTCAGAGACTCGACCTGGAGCAATACAGTATGTGCATGCGCATACCTCGTTGCTATATTGCCTGATTGGTTCTTGTTTGTACTGTCCGCTTTAGGCGCCTCGCGCCGCCGTCCGTTCGGCCAACACGGCTCCATCGCAGCCTGTAAAGGCGACCAACATGCTAACTCCGCTGCTGCACACCCTGCCCTGCAATCCCCTGCAGCATGTCATGACTTGCTACGCCGCTGCGCATGCAAGCGAGCAGTCGCCTGCACAGGTTGCCAAAGTTCTCCGGAATCATGGCTCCCGCCTTGCGCGATCGGGCCAGGGGTACAATAGCCATGCTTTTCAGCCCCGGGATGTACACAGCAGTGTATGGCGCATCTTCGAGCTAAGGTACACGGACCCGGATTGCTGCAGGTCGCTGTAGGTACTGGGAGATCGCCGGCACAAGCCGCAAATGGAGGAAAAACAAGCTTGGAAGCAGCAAGAGGTGCCAGTCAAAGATAGCAGCCCCAGGTCAGACGCAAAGACTATCGTTGCGGTTCAAGCCGGAAAAGGATGCAGACAAACAAAACGGAGAGCCAGGACAAGCAGCACTTTTCGATTTGCCAACTAGACCTGCAACGACTATAAGAGATGAGAGTCGGGGAACTGTTGCCCTGAGCGGAGGTGGCAGCTGGCATCTTAAGCACTCAACTTCCGATATCATGCGCCACTCCTGCGAAGCATTCATCTCTAGGAGAACAAAGCACCCAAACCCAGAAACCTGGAACCGGCCTTCAGCAACGCTAGCTCGAGCTCCGTCTCGACCGCACGCACGAAGTTCTCCGAAGCTGAGTTGCAAGCGTCACATTGGGCTTGCAGGGCTTCAGAGCTTTGCGTGTGAGGATCTTGGTTGAGTGACTAGTTTAGTTTGGTGCATTGGGAGATTGAAGCCAGGTCAGAAGCCACTGAACCCGACATCGAGCTCGGCTGGAGAGACGAAGCATAGCAACGCTGCACCATGCTTCGTGCCGATTGCAGTCAGAGCTGCAGGAATTGACGAAAACTGCAACGGAACAACATCCTGTTCTGTGCCACAAAGCCTATCCAAGGTTGCTGGAGACCAGCGAAGTGGTGGCCCAAGTAGCCTCCCAACAACATCACGGTTTCGCGTACTGAAGTTCACTGCCCGCAAACTCCGATAACTCCGGGGCAAACCTCTGCTCAGGTCCGGCGCAAAGCACATCACAGGCAGATTGCTGGGCTGATAGGCTTAGGCAAGGCGCCCTGCCTATGATCAATGCCACAGAGGTCTTGGGCCCTTTCTCTCTTCGACCCGCGAGTTCGGTCCAGTCGTAGCCCTGGCGTAGGCCACAGAGCTCAGGCATTGTCTTGAGGGAAGTCTGCAGTCTCCAATCCCAGGCCTGTTTGTCGTAGAGCCAGGCATAGGAGCCAACACCTTCAGGCAGCAGACAATGCGATGTCTTCAGTGCCAGGGCCAGAGGCCAGAGGCCAGAGACCCACGGTGCAGACGAGCGGCAGGTCTCGTAGCTCCGTCGCCCATCCTGCCAGCGTGCGGCTTTGGCTTGACACACCAGGGCATGCATTGCCCTGCAAAGGCAACATGCGATTTCTGTGGGACGTGCCACGACTGCAGCATAATCCTCGCATCAGCAAGACCTACACTCCCACCGCCTGGACCTCCCCTCCACCGGTGTCATCCACTGCATCCGTGGCTTCCTGTGGAAATGCATAAGACCTGGCTCATCGCAAAGCCTAGAAGAGAAGGCCTCATCCTCGGTCATCTCTGCCGGAACGCGGCAGTGCCGAGCCTGCTTTGCAACATGCGGCGCTTCCATGAGTACTCACTGCCGGGAGCACCTGGCGACCGCGTGCTTTGGCGTAACCCGCGGAGCCGATAACAAGCCATGGCCTGGACGGCCGGAACGGCCTGACCCCAGAGCTGAGAGGAGCAGACCGGCCCGGCAGAGCTTCTTTCGCCCTTCACTGCGCCTCTCGGCCCGGCGCATGCGCAGGGGCCGTAGGGCTGTTGTTGCAACAGCTCGGTGCTGTCTTGCACGACCCAGAGATCGCCAAGGCCTCTGAACAGATGGCGGGCGCACAGCTGCGGGGACTTTCATGTTCAAAGCTGCAAGACGCTGTGCAGCACAACCTAGTCTTGGAGCCAGACGTGCACTGGCCGCATGGCTTCACGGATTTTAGCTCCATGCTTTACACAAGTTATAGATGCACCGTCTTCATTCCGATGTGCTGCCGTGGTGGCTGATGCATTGCTTCAGGGCTTCGGTGCCCATGGCTTGAACGCCCTTGGCTCCTTTGGCAAGCTTCGGAAGCCAAAACGGCTATGAGCCCAAGAATCACAGTAGTTCCCACCCTGTCTCCAGGCCAAGGAGATGACAGAGCTTGCGGCCTGCGGAGGCACCTAGCGGAGCTCCCAGGGGTACCGCGACCTGGAATCGAAAACACTCCCACCCCCCCAGGTCTCATTCGCACGGGTCCACGTTGGCCCAGGCCTTCGTTGAGCTGGATGCAGCCTTGGCCTTCGGCACCGTCTTGGCTTTGGGAAGCACGAGACCTGGTGGACGCGCCGTCGCCTGACAAAGCTCGCGCGAACCGGCGTGCTGTGCGTGATGTGCGTGCCGTGCGTGCTGTGCCCTCTGACTTCCTGCGGTCCTCGCCTTTGCAAGCAACCGTACCTGGCCGACTTCAGCAGCACTCTCAACAGAGCAGGCTACAGGCCAGTCTACTCACCGGCATCGAAGGACAACACTGTGACTTAATGATGAGAGAGGCGGAATGCTGCGGCAACTTGCTAGGCTTAAGACACCATCCGACCATCCGAGCCTTCGCCCCCACTCCGGCTTTGGGCAGCGACTTCGGCGCCTGGATGTCTCGAAGCTTCCCAGGCAGACGGCATATGACTGCCACAGCTTCGATTCGCGCGGTCCGGTTTCAGTTGACGCGACCCCTCAAGACCTAAATCGCATCCGCGACTTCTCGGACTTTGCGAACTCCACTCTGCAGATCCAAGCTCCAGGCCACCAGGGGCTTGGATCTCGGCATGTTGAGATTCTCTCTCATGCTCGACGACAAGCTTTGAGCTCTACCGCACTGAGGATCCTTTACGTCGCGCCGGGCCCCTTCGCTCTCTAACAGCAGGCTCACACTGTGAGAGGAATGACAACGGAGAACAGGTCAAGTAGCTGAGTTTTTCAGCATACATACATGCACGAACATCTACCAGCACGGAATTCGCTCCAAACCACGAACATGCTCGGATGCGGGCCTCTGCCAAAGTTTGGCGTTGGGCAAAGGCCTTTGAGTAGCAGCACTTGAGGACACAGTCCTGTTTTGGTTGGATTTCGAGTGTGTAGGGGGGTCCGGCTGCATCTCAACTGGTTGAATAACGCTGCTATCGGGTTGCTCTTGCACTTGTCCGCTCTAAAGCAGCTTTGGGGCTTGCATCGTCGCACAACGCATTTGCATCCTGAGGCCCCAGCTGCATTCGCTTCAGCGGAGGTCGCGGAGCCTTGCGCCACCCCCCCCGCCCCCCCTGCCACTTTTGGGGCTTCGAGCTTTGCGGGGTCGAGAGTCGCCGCATCTTGTAGAAAATTCACAGGCGCCTGAACATCAACAAATGGATCTCTCCACTAGCTCACTATGTCACTAGGTGATACTTCATACCAGCATAGCGCCAACCTCATGAAGCACGCAAGACGCATCTAAGCAAAGCGTGCGTACTACCAGATCCGTGCTGCACCTCACGCGGGCGCTGCCGCAGCAGGGGCGGGCGGCTGGATGCACCTCGGCCACGCAAGAAATGGGAGGTTGTTGGGTCCGCCTTCAGCGCGCAAGTACACAGTTCCGAGCCGTCTGCTCATGCGAGATAGTGCATGCCAGCATGACTGAAGACCCAGTCACTGCGGCTTGACAGATGGACAGAGCTGAAGTGGTTGAGAAAGACGGCTCTTGCAGTTTCCCCAAGGATGGGAGGCCCGCCTGGTGGGTCTGGTGCAGTGAGATGACGGGAATTCAGCTGTTAGACAGCATTTGCCACAGCCAAAAGAGATCCGACACTTCATCGGATCTCCGAAAGACCGGTCCCCGCTGCTTTTGCGACTTTGGGAAGCTTCCCAATGCTTGATGCTCACATAGACAACGTTACACAATGTCGGTGATTTTGGAGGGACATCCCAAATCCGGCCACGTCATGCTTTGTAAAGAATTGGTGTGCGATCTCGCATCTATGGACGCACGCTGCAAAATTGATAGGAAACGAATTTTGGTTAAATGGATGGTGCCCTCGACATATCTGGTGGCTACCACGAGGCTACCACGATAGCCCTTCATCCGCAGAAAAGTCTCTCTCTGACTTTCTGCGCGTGACAACGCTTGCAACCTTCATTTGTAAAGTAAACCTCTCGCGTTATTAGGCTCTGCAACTGAAAACCTTGACACCCTGGGCACGGCTTGACTAGGCAGAATTGCTTTGTACAGGGGCTCAGCCTGGGAAAAAACACCACGACGGTGATGGGGGGCCTGTTTCGAGCCTGACTCGAGCTCTGACCGTCTTTACAGTCTTCTGCTGCTGTCGCACATCCTATGACTTTCCGCCAAAGGATGCTCTCTATCCATCTGGCTCCAGAAGCCATCATCCTGAGCGCACTCGCTCTGTCAGAATTGCACATATCCGCCACAAGCCCTAATTTTACTGTCCAAGGCTCCCAACACTGTCCTCAATCTTGTGGTATGGACTCCACCTCTGCCGCCTCTGCCCTCTGCTGCCCCTCGCGCTCCTCGCGCCCCATGCGCTCGCGCTCCATGTGCTCTGCGTGCTCGTTGCTGCCCTCTCTATTCTGTTGCCGCCTCAGCCGGCGCAGCATGACCATATCCTCGGAAGCTCGGTTTGATTCTCAAAGAGGTATGCAACGAACCAAGCTGAGAATGCACAAAGCAACGGCCTGGTAGCTGGGGTCTGCCCAGAACGGCTGGAAGAGCTCAGAGACGCGGGCGAACTAGGCATCGAGCAGGCCAAAAGGCAGTTTATTGCCGTTGCCGACTCGGTCTTCTTGAGGCGATAAAATTTGTTCGGGCAGGATTTAAAAAATGATTTAGAAAAAAGAGCCCAGCCGTTAGATGGCCCGCCAAAAGGAATGCACGTTTGCGTTCAGGCTCGGCCTCAACCAACATGCAAAAAGGATGATCTCTGTCAACCCTTTTTGCTAAGATTGCTGTCATCCCTTGCGGTATACCTGACCTATCTTCAGTCTCACCTTGAGGCAACCTGGACCTGAACTCGTTCCCGACCCAGCCGAGTTTGCAACAGTGCGTGAAGAACCTTATAGGCCGTACTTCCCCACACGCTATTCGCCCCTGCCCTGCATGCACATGGACGAAGCCCAGCCTTATAGCCCCTACAGCAGATTCACTCCCCCAGCAATCTCCACTGTCTCTATTCGGCATAAAGGCAACAATAACATAACGACGATCATGGCAGCATTTAAATTCATCACCGAAGCACAACAGCGCTAGCAATAGATGTAGTGAGACTAGAAAACTACTAATATGGATTGGATAAGAAACAGCAATGGCACCAGTAGCACTGGCGACGGCTGATGACGAAAATCAGGCAAGACTGATCATAACAACTCTACCACTGTGGCCGGGCCTTCTGGGGATCCGAAAGCAACCGCTTGGGGATGCAGGCGGCTTCCAGGTTCAGGGACTGCGCCGTGACGGAAGAGCACTTAAGTTGGGCTGTGGCTCCGGGTTTAGAGTTCAGCTTTTTAACTTAGGTCACGATCAAGGCAGACCGGTGCTAAATGTCCAGTGGCCAACGGCACAGACAAGAGGATAGGCAGGAGGATGGATCACACACGTGGGACTTGGAGCAGACAGCGGGAACTGGAGTCGTGACTTCAAAATAGTAGCGCTCGAGCCCAAGGCACCTTCAAGTGCAAGTTGGTAGAGCTAAATGAAATCACCGTGCTAACTCTGCAAGTTTTATACAATCACTTGACACCTGGCTCCTACCCCCACACAGTTTGACTCGGTTGCTTTATCAAGCGCCGATAAACAGGTATGCCTCGAACGCGAAAACAGACATAAAGCGAGATGGACTGCAAACAAAATCGCGACAAGTGCGCAAGACGGACAGAAGAGATACAGAGACAAAGCGGAAGTCAGATGCGGAGACAGAGCGGAAGTCATAGAGAGCGAGAGAGGGAGAGAGAGAGGGAGAGAGAGAGAGAGAGAGATGAAATGCTGGAGAGAAAGGCGTCGTACCGACACGCACAGAGAAGAAGTTTGGCAGACAGATCCGCAAAAAGAAGACACGGGGTGGAGATATCGTACGAAAGCCGGGTACAGAGATCCAGGTTAGCAAACAAATCCATGCGGGGTAAGTGAAAACTGCGACTATCGAAAGAGATACGTTGCAAGCGCACATAGAGATACGAAGAGATGGACAAATTACAGCTACATGAATATACTCGAAGAGAGAAGCAAAGAGACTGCTGAGTGACACTGCCGGCAGGCAACCGCACGGACAGACAGGCAGGCGTGCAGGCAGGCAAGCAGACAGCCAGGCAGTTCGGCACGCAGACAGGCAGACAGACAAAGCAACATGAGAAGAGACGCGCGCATGGATGCATGGATGATTTTGCGAATGTACGCGCCTCCGTGCTAGCGTGTGTGTGTGTACATATGTGTCTCTGTGCGTATATATATATATATATATATGTGGGCATGTATATAAGTATGTAAATATGCAGGTATGTATGATGCATGTATGTATACATGTACGTTGTATATGTGCAAACATATACACGTACCTATGCATATACATATACACATACATATACATAAACACATATACATATATACATATACACATATAAAGATATACTCATATATACATCTGTGTTTCTCAGCAATGTACATATACACCTGTGTACCCATGTTTATGTGTCTACTTGATTACCGAAGTTGTTTGCTTTTTAGTTATCTAAGTCTCTGTTTGCCTACTTGCTTATCTATCTCAGTACCCGTTCACGTACACGTATCCACTGACTCATGTGCTGTAGTCATTCCAGTATTTGCCTATGTATTCATACTGTATATGGCCATAGGTACTGCATCTTGTTATGTTTTGTCATACTATGTCAAACTAGACTATACTTTATTATAGTATAGTGCAGTATATGCTATTCATTGTGGTATCTTATGCTATACTGCAGGGCATTATGCTCCACTATGTGATGCTACCGCATACTACCGTACAAGTATGATTTATACTAGGTTCTATTATATGATGTTATACTAAAGTAGTTTGTACATGTAATCTGTACTATTGTAGGTTCGATCATGTTATGTCATGACATTCTATGTCACGTCATGCTCTCCTGTATGTTACTCTATTGTAATATGTTATACCGAAATATGCACTCCCTGATACTATATTCCATTATGTTCTGTTACAATATCTTATGCTATAAGATACCATCTATAACATTCTATCCCATGTTACAGCAGACTATGTTACAATTGTGTGGTGTGTGATCTTACCTTATCTAGTATCGCCTTATCTTGGACTATGTTATCCAATATTACCTCGTACTATAGCACTAATAGATTGCATTATAGCAAGTTACTTGGTCTTACCCTGCTGCTACTTACATTTTGCTTACATTACATTATCTTGCATTATCTCTTAAAGTCATGAAACATGTTCCTGCATCATCTCTTAAAGTCATGAAACATATGCATACACATGTGTTTGTATTATGTGTCTGCAACGTGTGGTTCGGGGACGCTGTACACTCTATGAAGTATACATACACGGGGATCAATGGAGATCATGGGCAGTTTGCCTTGTACTTAAATATGCCTACAATCTACAAAGCCGCAGGATGCAAACTACGTTTCAACGCACCACACGGGGCACGGCATTCTTGGAGGTACGTATGTCGATATTCCTGGGCTCCTTCTCCTTGGCCCCTTCTGGTAAGAACCGGAACGTAAACCTCCTCCTCCTCGCCCACCACCAGCCCAAGAACGGGAGACCGAGCCAGCCTGCATGAGTCGGAACTTCTCCCGTGCGGGGAGCTCGTCGGGATCGATGCGGACAGGAGGCGCTCGCTTCACAGCAGAAGCCTGGCCCAGTGAAAGATACATATATATATATATATAATATATACATATACAGTTCTACGTGCATGTGTACATATACATATTTATATATACATGTATCTATTTACTTATTTACTCATCTATTTACCTGGCTCTCTCTCTCTCTCTCTCTCTCTCTCTCTCTCTATACATAATCATACAATACTTATTTATGTATGTATGTATTTGGTTATGCAAATGCACCTACATATGACTGTGTGTACACAGACAGATAGGTAGAAAAATGGATAGGTAGATAGATACGTAGAGATAGATAGATAGATAGATGGTTAGATAGGCAGACAAACAGACAAATAGATGTTGAAATACTTACATACACAGGTTACACATGCAGAGAGGAATTGCGCATGTGCCGAAAGAGCCAACGTCTTGAGCGGCCAGACACACCGACTCACGAAAGCATGGCTTTACGGACATCAGTCCCATGGCCAAATCCACGGCCAGCTAAGGTTGGCCCGGTATAGTAGCGGCACCGGGACAAGGGACAGGGGGGCAGTCGGCGGTCTTGGGATTTTGGAAGAGTCCTGAAAAGCTCATTGAATCGATAGGGTCAAAGGGGACTTGCTCGGCTTGTCACGAATACCTGCACTCTCTCACCAAGAAAACCCTCAGCTCTAAACACGGAAACCTGCGAAAACCTTCGACTCTGTCGACTCCATACTGCGCACATGGAGCATCCGTCATCTTCTTAGAGGCAATTAAGATCGCTTGTGCAGCTTCTGGCCTGTGCGGCTGCTGAGGCGGCATGCAATGCATCGACAAGGACGTTACGAACATCCCGCCTGGTGGCTGACACTTCCCATGGCGGCGGGACAGTGCACAGCGGAGAGACCCGATACCTACACTGGCCCTGAGCCTTCTGCCACATGCACGCAGCTCCGGCACGGGAAACACTGGCAATGGTGATTGGCAAAACGCAACTGACTCCGAAGGGGTTCTTACTTCAGACCGCTGGGCGTCCAACTCGGTTCTGATGCATCGGCCTGCAGACCATTCGCTTGCGAATGCCTCTTTCCCCGACTCTAGTGTAACTAGAGATGTGGAGCATCGACCATGCATGCGGCTCTCGCCATGTGTTCATTTCCCTGGCCACACCGCGAAAGCGGGGCAACAAGCCTGCCTCTCTTCTTCAAGAGACATGTCGGGCTGAGACCGTTGGTCGTCAACATTCTGCGGCTCAGAGATGCTCAGAGTCTATGTACAGTCTGCCACCCAATGGGCACTGGAGGAACTGTGTCCGTTCATTCGTCCCAGCCGTAACTCACGCAGTCTCAATCCTGCAGAAGGCATTCCCGAGCGTCAAGCTGCCAGTTCTCAAAGCGAGACGAAACGATCTGCTCGGCTCCTCCATGAGAGCGCAGAGGAGAGGTCGAGGCTCGGGCGGCAGAGTGCGCCTTGAAGTGCGGCCCAGCGCAGAGAAGCCAAAAGCCCCGAAACTTCACAGCTCTGGGCCCCTGGCCCGGAAGGCCAGCAAGCACGAGGTGCGGACGCGCCTCGGTCTCGGCATCCTGGACCTCGACAGGACTGGATGACAGCAGGGGGACGAAAGGCCCTGCGGCACAGAGCGGGCTGCAGGCATCCCACATGCAACCCATCATCACGTTCCATCACATCCAACATCAGCAACTCAGCAACGGAGAGAGCGGGTGTAGGGGGAGAGGGAGAGGGGTTGGTCATCCAGACCCCTTATGCAGAAACGACAGCCTTGCCATGCCAGCTTTCGTGACATACTTGGAGAAAAACATGCAACCACTCTGATGCACTTTTCCATGTGACCACTGTGACGACGAACACTGACAGGGAACGTGTTGCGACGACGCAAAGGAGGGCTCTGTGCAGGTGGACCCATGATTAAAGCACATCTCCTGCTCATAGGGTCCCGATGGAACTGAAAGACTGATGTTCTCATGTTCCTGGAAGTTTTTGGTCACGATAAACATGATGACCATGATATGGGCAGGAAAACAATGAATCAGGTGGTCACAGGTTCGTTCACGGGATCAACCGAGTCGCCGGCAAACTTTTCGAGCTGCCCAGCAAGACTTGCGATGTCCTGCTGGTGAAGGGTGATTCCAGTCTCCAGCAACTTTTAAGCGTAACAAGTATGGGGTCTCACAGTCTGAATACAAGACTGAGAGATTTTGGGCGACAGTGGACTAACAAGTGGCGAATTGAACCACGATCTGTATGCAGCCCACAATAACCTACTCTTCAGATTACTCCACGATGCAAAAAGCTTTACAAGGTGCTCGTGCAAACGTCTGGAGAGAATTGCTGGCCCGGAACCCGTCTGGATTCGCAGCACCAAACTGGCATGGCCTGAAGTGAGAAGCTTATATAGAAAGAAATAAGAAGCATGCCGGAAGAATCTCCAGCGCTGGATAGATCCTCGAGCTGACGAACTGTAGCTTCCAGCATCTGCCTGGGCACATCGGACTTTCAAGGCCGGAGACCATTCGAATTCGGACGAAGTGCTTCGCAACCTGTACGAATCCAAGAGTGAAGGCTCTCCGAAGCGTCGATGACAGCCGTGGCAGTGTGGAGAATGGTGCAGACAGGGCGTGCAATTGGGACGCTCTCGTCAAAAGACTCGGGCTTTAAGACTGCTTTGAAGGGCTGGATGTGCATGCTGCAAATCTCAACAAAACAGCACTGGCAAGCACAAGAGAACAGTCCGACGTCTCGTTACTTTCTGCACTTGTGCCAAGTATGCCTGCACAGTTGCCATCCCCCGCTCCACAGCGACTTATCTACATGTTCTTTCGAACATGGTTTCGCAACCTTCGACCGCCAAAACCTGTGGTCAGATTTCTGTTGGTGGTCCGTGCCGCACAAACACCATCTTGCCGAGGTGCAGGATGTTGCCCCAGATCGTCGAGACCTAAATGCAACAGCACCATGCCTATCGCGCCTGCGATCTGGAGCGATCTTTCGCACTGAGGTCGAACATGCTGTCCCACACGAGGCCCCAACACAATTATCGATTCCCTCAACATCCCCGTCCCTCACTCTGCCGAGGTACTCTTCTGCGCTGGCAAGAAAACTGCTGGCAGTGACTGCCTGGCAGACCGCGCGCCTGAGGAATAAGGCAGTTGCGTTTCTTACCGCCCTGGAAGTGTGACTCAACACTGGCAACTCTGACTGGCAATCCCTTGTCTCCACGGTTGCAGGCACGACGGACCGGTCCGAAATCCAAACACTGAACGTGTCAAGTTCACAGGGCGGACCCGACAGCAACATGGTAGGTACGACCTGGTATCACTCACAACTCAGCAGCCGTGACCTCCAGTACATGCTCAAGCCACTCGCCCCAACGGCTGGGCAGACCGGCATCCTGCGCGCGGAAGTGGTCATTCCAACCCACCCGTATGTGCCGAACACCTGAAACTACAGTCAGACACACATCGCATCAGCATAAGGTGAGTGACATGTAATACACCGGCCATCTGCGTTGTTGAATAATGCATACTGCATGATGCGTGTGGCGGTATGGTGAATATCTGCTTCACCATATTTTGTGATTCAACTGCCAATATGAACGATACTGCGAACTTTGAACACCACCACGCATGTTGCTGACCAATCCTGCTTCGTACCCGGTTCCGGTGTCATTGGCAGCGGTTGTTGGCGTCGTCGAAGTACCGAAGGTAGTACCAGCAGTAGCAGTAGCAGCAGCGCAGTGTACACACTCGCCTACAAGCAACCGTTTGCTGCACAGCGGAACCCTTTGAGCAGCATAGTCTACGATGACAATAGGATCAACACGAGACAGCATAACACCGAGACGCTCAAAGCGCAGCCGCTTCTTCGCTCAACCAATGGGAGTGGGAGTTGGAGTGGACTATGGGACGACGAGGAGCAGATAGGAGCGGCAGTAGGAGAATGTGCGATGCTCTCTTCTGCATCATGCGCTCATGTAACATCTCCAAGCTGTCAGCGACCATCCTTTCAAAAAGCCCGCAGGTCCGGCATCTGCGAGAGAAGCTGCTGCCCAGCCGAGGCCATGTCTCCGGCTCTGTGCCTCACCTCCTGGAACAGCGGCGGGATCGGCATGAGGAACCCTACGCGAGTGCGTCCGAACCTCAATGGCAGACAGGACGTGGCCATGCCGTGCTTCCGGAAGGTCGCCTGCGTGGAGTGTCGGCTCATCGGCTCCTTTTTCTTAGCTACTGGCTACCTGGCTACAGCAACGTTATCTCGACTACGGCGACTACGGCTCCTGGCCTAGCTGGCACTCAGCCGACACATGGATCCACCGGAAGAGAAAGGTGAGCCGACGAACGTACCTGTAGCGAGTGGCTCAGCAAAGAAGCAGACAGGCACTCCCTCCGGTCACCAGTTGGGGGGGCGCCCCGGCATGAAAACCCTACGGCTAAGGCGCCCAAGACCCTCCGGCACCGGAGGTAGACCAGCGAGAGCGAGGATGGAGGCGAAGCGAAAAACTCCGTCAGTTGCAGCTCAACCTCGAGGAAGGGGGAAGCTCAGTACTTAAAAGCCCCTCCTCGGGCACCCCATAGCAACTCCGAGACACTCAAAGGCCCAATACAGTACTCACTGGCATCAAGGCATTTTGCTTGCCCACAACTCGAAGCCCGGCCTCTGCATGCTCGAAAGCTGCTGCTGGATCCTCCCAGGTAAAACAATCTTGCACGAGGAGTGAGAATTCCCACATCTGCACCTCCTGCAAAGAAGCCGGGGGCTCGTTGGCCCGCGCCATGAGATCCTGAAAGCGATGCAGACTGTGGGGGGGGAGGGGCGGAGGGCCACGACGACACGTGACTACGCACAGGAAATGCCGACCCCGCCATCAGCATCAACATGGTGCTTTGCCTCAGGAGCACATGCCATGGAGGAAGGAAAACCACTCGGACCTATCGTGCTGCCAACTGAAGACCAAGCAGCATGCAGCTTCTCACTTGTGCTGAGCATCCCGCTGACACGTTTCGAAGGGCGTTCGGATGAACAACGGATGACAAACCTGGATTCTCGACCCTTTCCAAGAATGGAGTGTTTTGTTATTTAGACTGATTCTACATATCCTGCTCCTCGCAAGTAGACCTGCCAACAACCCATACTATGAATCGCCCAGGTCCGGCACGGTCACCGTGAACCATCGCAAACACACCTGCCAGTGGAACTCAGTCCATGACAGGAGCTCACACTCTGCAAATGATTTTGCACGCTCCGAAGCAAAACCTACACTGTGGAGACATAGAATGACATAGTACGAAGACGAAGTCAAAGCCAGCTTGCACGCCAATATTTTTCGTTGATCGGCTCTTTGTGTTCAGCAGAGCTCCGATGTAGTGACTGGAACTTGTTGGCACGAAGCGGATTGCAAGAACTCTTGAGCTTCACAGATGGACACCCCCACTGCATCAGCCGCACAACTCCCATCATTCTCAGATTCGACACTCGCCACTCATCCTCAAATAGTTTTGGACATCGGACGGCATTCGTTTTCAGTATTATTAACCTTTTGGCGCTTGTTACCGAACCATCCTCCCTCGCGCTTATCTGGAGCCAAGGCACCAACATCAACCCCTGCTGGGGCCGGGGCCGCCAAGAAGCCACGCAGATCTCCGAAACCCAGCAGTTCCACGATGGCCTTGTGGCATGCACTCGGGCAAAGCCGCGAAAGAGCCATCCCCAAATCTTAAACCCGAGACTGGCCCGAGACCTCGACCAGATCAACGCGAGCTCCTAAACCTGAAATTTAAGCCTCAACTTGCCGTTCCCAGCCTTACTCGCCCCTGCCTGCAGCAATGGGTCCAGCAGCATCTCCGACATCTGCGAGGCCGGGGGCTCCATGCCTCAGGCCATTGCTAAGACGAAGATACAGTACATCGTGCATGGCGGACGGAGGAACGTAGGGACGGGGGGAGGGAGGGAGGGAGGGAGGGAGGGAGCGAGGAAGGGAAAGTGAGAGATGGAGCAGGTACATAGATACTGTATGTATTGGCATAGATATCTTGATAGTCAGGTACATATGGTACATAGACATGTAGACGTATGGGTGTATAGATATACAGATGTACATGCATACATATAGATAAAGGTATTCAGATATAAAGGGACATAGATACATAGGTAGACAGAACTCTATATGTATATGGATATATGCATTTAGGTATACGGATAAACCGAGATCTAGATACATAGATACATAGATATATAGGTGAATCAGATGAAGAAATAGATTATAGATACAGGTACATAACGTACGTATGCTCTTGTACAGTGTACAGGAACTTCCGCATGACAGCCCGAACCCTGACATGCGTATGGGCGAGGCCTCTTTGATGCATCATCGGCCTGGGTGCACAACTGGAACAGCAACTGTTGCAAGGGTTTCACACGCAGCCGTAGTCAGAGTAGCGAGATCTGGTCTGCGACTGCAACCGTGTTAGGCAATCTGTCGCAAGATTGGAGCAGCCATTTGCTGGGAGTTTCTGCAAACGTGATCACCAGTCATCAAACAAATCCCCTAACAGATGGATTCCGCCAAGCCCCGCATTGCATTACATAGCTATGTCCAAGGAAAACAAACGTGCTGTCCCTTTCGAGGCTTTTTCTCTGCACTCGCGACCTATTGTCGACGAAGCATGAGAGGCTCCTGGCTCAAACAACCAAGGAAGTAATTCGTGCAGTGACGTCTTTCTCTGCTTTGTCGGTCCACTGGTCCTCAGGATGGATGCGAGTGCAATGGCCGGGGCGGGAAGTCCAATGGCAGCTGACACAGCCGCTAGGAGAGGACATGAAGTCTTTCCTGCAACATCCTGCAACACTAGTCACTAGTCGCGACGATGAGACAAACATCTCCAGAGTCCCTAGCTCGGACACGCCTCACAGAAGACTGCCTTGTTTGTGTGCCAGGGCTCAACTGCCTGGTCAAAGGCGTCGTCGTCCATGGCCGCAAGCTCTGAGTCACCTCGGTGTGGTTTGGGTTGGGGAAGTGGGCACTCGGCCACTCTGCCACGTGCCCAGGTTTGAGGTGTCGAAAGCGTAACTGGGCCGAGTCGCTTGGAAGGAGGGGTGTGAAAGCTTTGCCCGAAAGGAGACGGTCAAGCAAGCCTTGGCCGATGGCAGTTCCCGCCGGAAAGGGAGAAGCTCGTCAGAGGTGGGCATCTGCAAAAGTATCGGGCAAGCAGCGGACAGCTGCTTGGGGACGGAACTGCGGCACCTTCCCAAGGGCCAAGGCGGGGCGTGGCTATTCCAACTCGGCCCGGGTGGCGGGTGACTCAGGCTCGCGCCATGTGTCCACTGCCGTGAACGGTGGCGAAGGAAAGGCCATGCTCCTGGGCGGCACGATGGAAGACCCGACGCACAGACGCACCCGCCACCACCAGCGCCCCCCCCTTGGCTCGGCGCGTAGTCCACCACGTGGCCACCGAACTGGGCCCCGGCAGGCTGCAGCTCGAGGTTGGGGCCGAAGAGGTTGGGCTTCCTCAGCCCATTCCCATCTCATCTGTGAAGAGCGACGAGCCTACAAGAGAGCTGACGACGGGTGGCTCTTTCAGAATTCCGATCTCCGCGGCCGTCTTGTCGTAGAACCACGGGCGGTAGTGACCTCCCGCAGATGGACCGATTGCGGCAGGAGGGGGGCACGGAGAGAAGCACAAGACACTCCCACTGAGGGATGGACCACCGGGAACCACTGCATAGCCGACTTTCTCGATGGCCGTGCGTGTGCCCTCATAGGAGACGCAGGGGTCAGTGTCGCCATTGAAAACCTTGGCTGCCCCAATCGGACAAGTCCAGAGCCGCCAAAAAACAGAAGTCATCTCAACTTTGGAAGTCGAAGCGAGGCAAAGCCGAGAAACGATCGTCGTCCTCAGCTTTGGAGCGATCATGCGGTAGAAATCGATCATGCTCGGCTTGCCCGGTGCGTCGTTGCAGGCGTTGTAGCCTCGGGTCATCGGATTCTCGGCTCAAGGGAAGTTCCAAAAAGGGGCCAAAAGCAGAAGTTGTCTGTTGGGCCGTCGAGGGGCTGCTGGTGTATTGCCAGCCATCCGGCGGACCTGGCCAGGAGGTCGCCGGGGAGCTCTCCACATGCAGAGCTGCTTTCACCTGGGCCGCAGGACGGGGATGTGGGGCCAGGGACGCCACCCTGGCAGAGAGCTCTGAGCTCTCCCTGTTATCGCTGAGCTGCATCCGCCCGCATCATCCACTGTGCCGTGTAGTAGTTCAAGGTGCCTGGCAGAGACCAGTCCAGGGCCGAAGCGTCCGAAAAGAGGTTCAGCTCGTTGATGTAGGCCTCGGTCAGACTTCGATGTCTCTTCTGAAACACTGACAGAGAGAAGATGAGAGAAGGGAAGCGGCCTTCTTCCAGCCTTGGGAAAGACCACGGGATGTGGTGGCCAAGAACTGTCGGTTCAGCAGCTTGCACTTCTCGTCCGATGCCTGTGCTGCTCTCCTGGCCCTTCCCGAACTGAAGAGCAAAGGGGGGCGAGAGAGAGAGAGAGAGCACGACAGCGCTGCGTCGGAAAGCTATCGACGTGGCCGGGTGGCCGAGGCCAAGCTGGGCGCGATCTTGGCTTCCCAGCGCCTTCTTGAAACACACGCCACGAAAACCGGACAACTCGATCCTCTCATACCCTATTCGAGAACGGTAGCTGGAAAACGGTAAACAACAACAGCCGCAGCAAAACACCAACCACCACTGCGAGCGCCACTACACCGGTTAGAAGCATACACTAGAATATACTGTGATCCCTGCCCAAGGCCAGTGCCCCGCTGACCGGCGCCAGTGCCCACGTGCTAGGAAGGATGGATGCCTCGAGGCGCCGCTATGTAAGGACATGCCTAACAAAAACTCAGCCACAAGAGGTGAAACGAGCTCAGCTTAGGGAAAGTCAGACAGACGGTTGAAGAAAACGGCGCGGAGTCTAGCAGTGTGCGAACACAAGGAGAACAGGAGTAAGAACGGACTCTGCCATGCCTTGCTGAGCAGTTGTTCCAGAGATAGTCGAAGTCACTGTCAGGAACGAAGCCGTGCTTGTGTGCATACCACAACCTGTGCTGCCAGAAAGAGGAGAGGTGGAAGCCCCACAAAAGCCGCGGAGTTGTGCGATGTGCTGCGATGTTTGCTCAGGCACATGTCCATCGACTCTTTCTGCGATGGCAGGTCGGTGCAAGGATCACCAACGGCAACTCCTAGGTTTGAGCAAGTATTTCAATTAGTAGCTAGACCAAACTCTGCAACAACCTCAAGCTGTGTTTTTGTGCCAAGCATCCTGTCCTTAGCTGCAGCACAAACCATTTCAGAATACCTGCTGCATACATCATGCATGCGTGCTGGTTTTTTTGGCACGTGCGCCATGGAGAAGGCAAAGACAAGCCCAGAATCATTTTGACTTCAGGCGCATTTTCAAGAATCTCATGCGTCAGTGTCGGAATGTAGACCTCAGCTGGAGGTGAAGATCAGCTGCCCCGTGCACTCAGGTAACTTCGGCGGTCCGTCCGAACAGGCAAAGACAGCAGCCAATGAGCCAAGGGACTCCTGCGTAGGATTCGCCTTTGAGCAACCGATTCGGAATTGGCAGCAGCTTTTGGCTTAGGCTCAGACGTTGCTGTGCTATTTCCTTTTTTGTTGCTTCAAGCTTTGCGGTGACATGCTGGGAAGAGGGCTTCTCAGCATGCTCGTAATGTGTGCCTGTGATGAAGAACTCGTTGGCCTTCAGCTCTGGAAACCTTGCCGGAGGAGCACAGGAATTTGGGGTCTCCGGAGGCTTGTTTTACTGATTTCTGCTGCTGTGGCGCTTCTTGAAGAAGTCCTGCACCGCTGCACGATTCGCGCGGGCCGTGGAGATATCTGTATTGTTGCAGTTGCCGCCTGCCTGTCCAGAAAGGCTTGGAGCCTTTAACATCGTCAAAAGCTACAAGACCGTTTGGGAACCCGCAGGGGGGAACACTCTACCATCGGACCCAAGAGATCGTTGGAAACACACATCGGCACAGTCATTACTGCATGCTGAAGGAACGCAGCCGATGAAACACTCACACTATCAAGGTTTGAAGTTGCAGGCAACGCGAGGGCGGAAGGTGGCTGATGTAGGAACGGCTGAGCCGAATCGAGGCTCCGGCCAGGGCCCTAAGCTAAGGCTGAGCGGCTGAGCTCAGCTTGACGAAGTTCGAAGCTTTGGCTCCAGAGCTTCTACGCTGCTCTCGCAAGCCAAAGCCTGCACGAATCACAAGGCCTTCATGGCCGCGCAATAGGAGTATCCAACACCTCCAGGACCTCGGGATCAGGTTATTGATGCTGTGCTGTAGGTGGAGGGGTAGAGGCACCTGTTTCAACTCTGGAAACCAGACAGGTGAAGCGGCAGACGGCCCAACATCTCTATATCCGGAGTCTAGAGTCGCTACAAGATGCTGCAAGCATGAGATCCTGGTCTTGAGGACCCAGCTCTCCAGGATCAAGAGGTTGGCTTGCTTGGTCCAAGCATACGGATTTCGCATGAGTCCACCGGTGGCATTGATGAGGAAGGGCCCATTCTCCTGTGCAAGGGCCAAGAGCTTTCTGCAGATGGCTCGCAATTGGGAAAACTTCAATACCAGCTGAAGATCTCCCGTGCTCAAAACTCCCTGAGGCAAATTCTGCTGCTTTTGGAGATGCTTGCACCCTTCGTATGGACAGTGCCTGCAACATGCCCAAGATCGAGCTGCTGCCAGGTCCGCCATTCCTGAAATGGAGCAGGCTCGGTGGCACCCTACTAGTAGCCAGCTTGTGCTCGGTCGACCGGGTGTCGAATTGTCGAAAGCTCAGGTCTCGTTTGCGGCTCAGAGGGAACTCTGGATTCTGGATAAGCTCGGAGACTCCGCTGCTCATACGGACTGGGCATTGAATCGTTCGCCCTTGTCAAAATCCCTCCTGAACCGGCGTTCTTACATCCCTGAAAGTCTTGGCTCCTAGCCCGCAGGTCTTGATCGTCAGTCACATCACAAGACAAACCTCTTACACAGAGTTGGCCCCAACAAAATTAGGTGCACGGCAAGGGACAGCCACAGCACCACGGGCAGGGAGGCTGCATCCGCAGATTCTGCAGCGGCGAACCAGTAGTGGAGCTGAGTCCCCGGTTCCTGTTCCAACACATGATTGTCCAGATCTCTTGCTAGATCCTTTAAGAGGCATTTATTTACTCTTGAGCAGGAGTTCCCAGGCGGTGGTAGAATTGACGATTACGACACTGCCGAATGGTTCGCACTGTCTTGCAACTTCAGAGCTCTGCATTGCCCTACATCTCTTGCTGGTTGAGACTCGACTGCTCCGGCATCCAGAAAGCCGGAATACTGCGGCGCTGGCGGTGGGCCATACCCTGGAAGATTCGAAACCTCACTGCCAAGAACGGATCAGGTGCGACTGTGCGCACAGCAATCAGGTCCCAGGCCGCTTCGCCAGAAGGCGCCGCACGTGCCAGCGATGCAAGCAGAGGCAGGCGCCACATTGCGGAGCCCTTTGCAATGCCCAAGCGCAAGTGAGCTAGGTATGAGACCCTTGAGAGCCAATGGCAACGCAGGGTCACACCAAGATCGAAAGCAGAGCGACAGCGAAGCGACGATGCAGCGATGTGTCTGGGCCCCGAGCTCCTCAGGCCCGCAGCCATGCCGTGCCGAAAAAGTCAAGTCCGCGTTGCATCTACAAAGCTTGAAGGGTGCAAAGTAATGGTTGAACGGGAATTCCGCAAGCCGTAGACCAAGTCAGGACAAGGGGTTTTGCCTCAGACTTGTATGCAGACGTGCAACAAAATGCGCATATAACTCGAGAGACCTGGAGTTGAGCCAGACGAAACTGCTAATCACGAGCAGCGGGACATGCTTTGAAAAGGATACGGCATGATACGGCTGAGCTGCATGTCATGCAAGAGCTTTGCTATGATTCAGGCTTGGGCTTAGGGTCGTTGAAGATATCCAATCCCGCACACCTGCATGCCTCACGACTGACTCAGCTGAATCCTTGCTGTTTGAACGGCAGCCATGGTTTCGGGACTGCGGATCAAGAAAACTGTCCCCGACTTGTGGGCACCTCACAGCACGAGCCCAGAACCCGCAGACATCGGGCCCGACCTCGTCCTGCGAAGGCTGGTCTCCTCATTTAAGCCGACACGCGCCGATATGCACATCACACAAAGGCAGCATCCCTCCTCCGAGTTTTTTTGCAGATTCCGGTGCCCGTCTCCCAAGAGCCATCGACAGCAGTAAATATTGACTTGTCACTCGTCACAAGGAGCCTGCTTCCTTAACACCCGTTCGTTCGCACAGAGGCCAGGCACCACAAGATCAAGACTGAACTCCTGATGGAGCTTCCGGAGCGATAGGGATACCTGCGCAGAAAATGAACCCTTCGAAATGATTCCCGTGAAAAGAAGCCCCCTCAAGATTCATCTGATGTTCGCTTGCTGGGATTGCCAATTCCATGATGCAGGTGCAGAAATCCTCACATCGACATTCAAAAGCACAAGGTGGATGCTGGCCCAATTCTCAACTAATCACTTCAACATAAGACCCAGGCACAAACAAGCCCTGTCCACGGACCAGCTCAGCTTCCGGGACACCAGGAATCTGAGCGGGTCCTGAACCTTCTAACGTCAGTGACGGGCTTGCCTGCCATGATGTCTCGTTGGACCACCCGAGCAGCACTCATCCCTTTGAAGGCATACTTCTGCAGGATGACCTCAGAAGGGAAGGAGCCCCTAAACGCATCCTCCTGTGCTCCACCGTCTCCGTGTCAAAGAGTTCGGCTTCTGTATTCAGGCTAGTGCCGCAGCAAACGTCAGAACGGAGTCGTTGGACATGCAAGACTGCAATTTGCCGCATGGCCTCTTCGATGATCCGAGGTTCGCACCAGGCCATCTGATTCGGCTTGGCGCCGGTCTCCCTGGCTTCGATTAACTCCGCAACAAGCTCGACGCAGGCTCTGCGACCACCACGGTGCATGATTCTGTCGGGAATTAGCAGCTGCTGAAACTCAGATTGGGAACATACTTGCACACACCTGAGTGTTTACAGCTCGCTTCACCAGAACCCCATGACCCTGGTCACCTGGCGCCAGGTTCCCGACACTTCCAACATCTTCTGACCTCATCGGCAAGACTTCCGAAAGGCATGTACAAACCACAAGCAAGATCAATGAAGCTTCGACTGATCCCCACATCCATGCACAGAATGGCTTGCGTTTTTATGTACATAAATATGCATCTAGGTATGAGCACATGCTTGTGTATGGTCATGTGTGCATGTTCGCATGTACACAGCATGCATGCACCTATGCGTGTGAGACAGATGTGCGTGTCGCCTGCATGCATATACGGTTGCATATTACGGTGCACAGTTTGTACAAGCCTGCGTGCATTCTAGAAGCCCCGCTGGTTCCCATATCACTTCCACGGAACCTCAATTTCCCTGGACGTGTGGGAAACAACATGAGTGAGCAAGCCACTCCGCTCGTCGTCCAGCACGTGGCAGATGCACCGATAGCGCCTAAGACCACCGAGGCAAGGAACATGGCCGGCGGCCAAATCACGAAGGGGCTCATCCAGCGCCAAAACAGCTGCACTCTCCTGTCTTGCACACTAGTACTTTATGCCTATGGCAATAACCCTGCAGGCATGACACATCTCCTGGCTCTTCGGGGCAGGCTCAGCCTGGCCGATGATTGTCTGCCTCTCTTTGTCTGCATCTATCTGCACAGGTGTCCACATTTGTCTACAATCCAATCCGATTTTGGTTTTCACATACATACATACATACATACATACATACATATGCATATGCACATATATATATATATATATATCGCACCTATATATATATATATATACATACATATAGATAGGTACCTATTTGTCTATTGATGCGGATGCATGCTACGCTGCACTCGCTGATGCTATGTGCAAAGATTTTATGACAAGACCAGCTTAAACAATGCACCTATACATATACATATACATACACATACACATATACATATACATACACGTATAGTCACATATGCATATAAGTATATTATACGTATACAGACACATATACGCACGCATATAGTCACATATACATATACCTATACATACGCAAATACACAGACATGTACATACACACATCTACATACACACATACACGTACGCATGCACAAGCGCATACGCACACAGATACGCCTTCGTATACACATACACATGCACACATACACATATACACATATACACATACACATATACACATACACATGTATATACACATACGCACATACACAAATACACAGACACACATGCACAAATACATAAACGCACAAACACATAAATGCTTAAACACATAAACACCTAAACAGAAAACATATACGAAAAAAATGTGTATGTATATATATATATATGTAAATAAGTATGTACATATACGTACACATATCCTAACATACACATACGTGCTACTCCCCCGCCCTCAAAGCCCACAGAATCCTTCGTTTTACGATGGTGTTCTAAAGTCTTGGCATGTGTTCCCAGCTTTTTGGAAATTTTGACATTCTAGAACATTGAAAAGAATTTGGAAACTTTGTACATGTTGAAAAAGTGTTCAAAAAAATGTTGACGTTTCGGAATTGTCGGAAATAGCTGAATCTTGGAAACCCTTAAACTTTCCGTTTAGAAGTGCTTCGATAATTGCAGGAAGGTTTCAAATCAGGGCAGGAGTCTTGTGGATATGAGGAAAACATCGTTTAATGACACGAGCCCTGAACCCAAGCAAATGGTACAACTGCGGTGGATGTAATACCTGATCAGCTCGGGCGTGAGCTTCGGGGGGGATCATATATACACATACATACCTACATACATACATACCTACATACTTACATACCTGGATTCATGTATTTAGCGAAACGTTCCAGTGTGACACACTGTACACACGCAATACATACACACCCGATATAGGTGTGTGAGTACATATGTGGGAAGTTGGGATGACGGTTGTTGTGTCGTCGTCATCGTCGTCGTCATCGTTCAAGTGGTCGTGGTGATAGTGGTAATGGCACTAGAAGTGGTAGGGTAGCGGGCAGGGGTAGCCGTCGAAGTGCCAGTGATGCTGGTGGAGGAGGTACTGGTAATGCTCGTCTCGTACTAGAGCTAGTGGAAGTGGTAGTGGTAGTAGTGATAATAGTGGTAGCAGCGGCAGTAGTAGCAGCAGCAGCCGCAGTAGCAGTAGCAGTAGTAGAGTACCAGTACTAGTCGCCCAAAGGTCGTAGTTGTCCTAGCAGCCGTAGCAGCCGCAGATGTCGTAGTAGTCGTAGCAGTCTTAGTCGTCGTAGTAGCCGTGGTAGTAGCAACTGTAGCGGCTTAAAGTTGCAGTAGCAGTAAGCAGTTGCAGTAGCTGTAGCACTGGCAGGGTAGCAGTAGTAATCGTCATCGTCATTCGCATCGTCGCAATTGATGTTGCAGCGTAGTCGCAGTGGCCGTGCTAGAGGTGGTGGTAGCGGTAGTGGTAGGGGTAGTCGCAGAAGTAGCGATAGGGGCAGCGAAAGCGGCAGCGATAGGGGTAGCGATAGCAGTAGCGACAGCGATAGCGACAGCGGTAGCGACAGCAGTCGTTGTCGTCGCAGTAGGAGTATCTCGCAGTAGGAGTATACCTGAAGCGTCGTCGTGGTCGAGGTGCGAAACTCTCCACAACCAGAGAATGTGGGAAGTCCGTGCCTCCAGTTCCAAGCCACCAACCCCTGCCAGTCACGGGAACATCGAAGCGCCACACACCAGAGCTCAGCTCATTTCGCGAGTGGCAGCTTACAGTTTACAGTTTAAACGGGTAGCCGAAGGCACATGCACTGCAAACTTGTGGATGTCAACATGGCAGGAACTTCGATACGAGTTCGTGAGGCTGCGTCTGCCTGGAAACAACATAAGCAACGACGCTTCCAAGCAAGGCCCAGCCCAGGAAAGAGATGACATCAAATCCGAGTGTGTCAAAAAAACGAAGTGCTGCTACGAATCCCACGCTTGCCGGCCTTTGCATTTTCGCAAGAGGCCGGTGTAGGTTTGCCTTGCGTTGGCCTGATGAAGGCGGTACTGGCCAGCGCGAAACTTAAGGTCTTGCATGCAGTGTGATGCTATGGTCATGGCACTGCTGTAATAGCTATTGTTTCTTCGCGCTTTTTTCCGACATGCTGCATGTGCTTTACGCACAAGACAGGTACATGCCACACATGAGCCAAGGCTTGTTGGCGCGGAGGCATCCAGATCTGCAAGCTTCAACGGTCTCAACAGTCAGATAGTGGCACGAATGCCAAGGTCAAGGTCTGGGAGAGGACGAGAAGCGCAATCTGCTGGCAGATTCACCTCTGGCGTGGTCCTTCCTTGTCCATGCTGCAGCTCGAGCACTCGAGCACAGTGCAGGTGTCCATCAAGCCGTAACAGTTTCGCGAGTCCACCGTCACGCATGTCACTTTACTGATCCAACACGCCTCACAGGTTGTTCTGAGCGCGAAGTAACCTCTCGATTCTTGCAAAGCCCTCCTTCTGCGAAAACGTCAGCGCTGTTTGGCCATCATTATCCGCCAGGTCCTTGTCAGCACCTGCATCCAACAGCAAAGTCACAGTCTTCCTCCACCCTTTCAGAGATGCCTGCATAAGAGCTGTTCGTCCACTGTCGTTAGCAAGGTCTTTGTCCACCCCTGCGTCCAAGAGCAAGCGGACCACCTCTTCGTGGCCTTTGCTTGCGGCGCAGATCAGTGCAGTGTCGCCGTCGTTGTCCGCCAAGTCTTTGCTGGCACCTGCTTTCAACAGCAGCCGTACAATTTCCACGTGGCCTTCGTTGGCTGCACAGAGGAGAGCCGTGTCGCTGTCATAGTTTGCCCAGTCCTTGTCAGCACCCGCTGCGATCAACAACCGTGCAATCTCCACGTGTCCTTTTCCACATGCACAAACGAGTCCGGTGTCACCACGGTAGTCGGCAAGATCTGGGTCAGCACCACCATCCAGCAGCAAGCGAATCACTTCCACATAACCACGGAGAGATTCGTTAATAAGGGCTTGCCAAGCATGCTGAGATAAATCTTTGTCGGTGCTGGCCTCCAGGACCAAGTTTACGGTCTCTACAGTTCCTCGCAAGCAGGCCTGAATGAGTGCTGTGCGACCCTTGCTGTTTGCTACGTTTGGCTGCGCACCGGACTCGAGCAGCAAACACACGATGTCCGAGCGGCCTTTGCCAGCTGCACAAATCAGTGCAGTGTCCCCGTCCTTGTCCGCTGCACCCGTTGCGGCACCAGCAGCAAGCAGCAAACGCACGGTTTCCACGTTGCCTTCATTGGCGGCGCAGATGAGGGCTGTGTCACTCGCGCTGTTCGCCCTGTCCTTGTCGGCACCAGCGTCCAGGAGCAATCGTACAATTTCTACATCACCCTTGCCAGATGTGCAGATCAGAGTGGTGTCGCCGTCGTTGTCAGCCAGGTCCTTGTCGGCACCAGCCTCCAAGAGCAGTCGGGCAGTCTCCACATATCCTCGTAGAGCCGCGTGCATGAGCGGTGTTTGGCCCATATCGTTTGCGAGGTCCTTGTCTGCACCGGCCTCCATCAATAAGCGGACGATCTGCCCATGGCCTTTGTTTGATGCACAAATCAGAGCGGTATCGCCATCATTGTCGGCCAGGTCCTTGTCAGCACCTGCTTTCAACAGCAGCCGTACAATTTCCACGTGGCCTTCGTTCGATGCACAAATCAGGGCGGTGTCGCTGCCATAATTCGCCCAGTCCTTCTGAGCACCTGCCTGCAGCAGCAAGCGGACAATGTCGGTGTGCCCCTTCCCAGATGCGCAAATAAGGGCCGTGTCGCCATCGTTGTCAGCCAAGTCCTTGTCCGCACCAGCTGCCAAGAGCAAGCGCGCGCTCTCCACAGAGACTCCCAGACCACACAAAGATGCCTGTATCAGAGCTGTCCGACCGTTCTGCTTCGCCAGGTGGTGGTTGGCACTTGCATCCAGGAGCAGTCGCACGATCTCTGCATGGCCTCTTCCAGCTGCGCAAAGAAGAGGGGTCTCGGAGTCCTTGTCAGCTACATCCTTGGCAGCACCGGCGTCCAAGAGTAGCTGCACGGTCCCGACAGAACCTCGGTAACATGCACTCATCAGGGCGGTTCTTCCGCTGTCGTTCACCAAGTCGGTATCAGCGCGGGCCTCAAGCAACAAACGCACAATGTCCACATGTCCCTTGCTGGACGCGCAAATAAGAGCTGTGTCCCCATCATGATTGGCCAGGTCTGTGTCCGCGTAGGCCTCCAGCAACAAACTCACCGTCTCCATGTTGTCTTCGAGAGAAGCAAGAATGAGCGCTGTGTCACCAGCATTGTCACCCAAGTCCTTGCCGGCACCCGCAAGCAGGAGCGAGCGAACGGTCGCTGCATAGCCTGGTATCGATGCCTGTATCAGAGCAGTCCGGCCAGCGCAATTCGCCAAAACCTTTACAGCACCCGATTCCAGCAGCAACCGCACTATCTCTACGTGGCCGTTGCTGGCAGCACACATAAGTGCAGTGTCACCGTCTCTGTCAACCAAGTCCATCTCTGCGGCAGCCTCCAGCAGCAATCGAAGAGTCTCTACGTGGCCTTCGCTGGCTGCACCGATCAGAGCCGTCACGCCGTTGGGATCTGGCAAGTCCTTCTCAGCCCCGGCCTCCAGAAGTAAACGTGCAGTGACCTCATGACCTCCCAGGCCTGCCATGACAAGCGGTGTCTGGCCAGACTTGTCTGCCTGGTTTGGATCGAGGAGGCGTTGCAGCATCTCTTCAACGTCGAAGATGCTGCCACTTTGCGCAGCGGCTGTCAGCTTACCGGCTTGCTCTTTTGAGGCCTTAGCGAAGTTGAAGAAGATCAGCTGCAAGTCACAGGGCTCGTCTATTTTATCGTCGTCCTCCAGGCTGCTGCCATCCCGCAGGAGCTGTTGCCGGAATACGGAAAACCCATGCAGCTTGTGCAACTGCTGCTTCACGGTCTTAATGTTCCAGACATCGTCCAGGGACATGTTAGCCAGCTCTTCTTCTGCGTCGCCAAATATGCGCAGCATTGCGACTTGCAGCCGATCGCTGTCCCATTCCAGGGCGGACACCAGGCCACAAGGACATCAAAGGAAGAAACGCACTGCACTTACTTGTTCAACTCTGGGCTTCTTGCGACTTGAAACCCAATCCTCTCGTAGTATCGCAGGACACTGTAGTGCTGACCTCTTAATGCCAACATCGTCGGAGCCCGGGTATTAGAGGAAGTTGGTGCCTTCTGCTAGTTCACAGGACTGGGCAGCAATCTAGCAAGCCGGAAGCTGGGTTGAAATCCGAAGCTAGGAGTGCATCTTCCAGCTGTGCGCGGGGCCGGTTGACTCCAGTACATAAGCTCGAAGACTGATTGAACCGAGCGTCAATGAGTTGAACTGATGCAATCTCGACCCCAAGCAGATTATCCGCCTCCAGAGGTTGGCTGAGGTGGAGGGTCCTGGCCTCAGCAGAGAGCCACGAGAAATACTTCGAGGCGAGGAGACTGCAGGCATCCGCAGGTGGGCACCCTGCTGCCTCGAGAAGCCTGCCCACCATGGAAGAGGCTTCCTCGGGAGAGCGAAGACTCTTTTGAAAGCAACTCTGCTCTCCTGCTCTGTCAACACGATCCTGATATCTGAGTATCCAACACGAAATGTTCAATCCTGCCCCGTGAAAGCTCCAGCTTTGCATGGACAGCGAAAAGCCGGAGTACATTGGAAAACTTCCGCACTTCTTTGCAGCCCTGACTCCTATCTAGGTTTCTGAAGATCATACTGTTCCAGTGCAGTGTGCTAGTTGGGTTGCACGCTCAGCTTCACAAAAAAAACGCCTGAATAGACTGGGAGAGCAGCACAGATCTTCGTGCTTTCTCCCTCCCTCCATCCCTTCCCCTCTCTCCCTCTCTCCCTCTCTCCCTGCCAACGCCGTCAACTCCAAACCCCAGCCCTCAAGCACGGAAGGCGAAAGCCTCTGAATCAACCCATCACAGCCACTGAGGACCACTCTACTCCTCGAACAGCCTCCTTGAGCTGCTCTCCATCCTGAGATGCCTGGCTCTTCGAAGGCTTCAGGCTTGCATCCGGGGTTTAGGGCTGCAGCATACAAACTGAGGGGTTTCTTGTGTTTCGGGTGCTTTCATTGTTGAGAACCTGTTATCACCGCCAGCATCATTATAATCACCTGATTCTTCTTCGAACTCGATGCCATCGACATCAGCATTTCGTCCTCGCGACCACCACCACCACCATCATCTTCTTCTTCATCATCGCCACCAATTAGCATCTTCTCCGGCGAGCTTGGTAATCAACGACCATGCCAGTCATGGTCAACATGGAAGGTCGCAGTCGCACTCTTGCATTCCGTTGCTTCATGGCTCTTAAATCCCTACCTGCTTCGTCACCCCAGCATCTCAAGCTCTTCTCGACGAAAAAAGCGCAGCGGCTGCGCGATTGCGGGCGCCTGTCGGGGATTCCGTTGCCAGGGGCCCCAGACGAGCCGCTCGCAGCGGGCGTTTGCAGGCAAAGGCCGCCGGAGCGAGGCTGGAGCAGGGCCGGGCGCTGACGCTTGCTTTCGCACATTACATATGTATATATATATATATATATATATATATATATACTTATTTATATGTGCATATGTATATATATATATACATATACATATATATATATATATATATACACGTATATACATATACATATATGCATATACATCTATATAAAAATATGTGTATCTATATTCACAGCTTAATGAATGAATGAATGAATGAACGAACAAACGAACCAAGGTATGCATGCAGGCATGGACGGATGGATGGATGGATGGATGGATGGATGGATGGATGGATAGATGGGAGGACGGATGGATGATGGATGGATGCATTCATTTATGCATATAACATGCAAGCATGCATGCAGACAGACAGGTATAGATGCACGTATATGTTCATGAGCTGTTGGCCTGGGGTGCTCTCTGGTTTCCAGGTAATTGGGAATAGCTCTGTTTCTGTCGGAGCTGTAACTACCGGTACAAGAAAAGCATCAGAAAGATGTTTTGCTAACGCTAGTAAATGTGATACGACAACGGCCACTGCAGTTAGTAGTAAGTGTTATCACCATCAGCATGATCTTAATCCTCATCGTCATCAATCGTCACATCATCATCATCCTCATCATAATCATCATCGTCATCCTCATGGTCATCGTCATCGTCATCCTGATCGTCATCATCATGTTCGTCATCATCATGATCGTCATCAGCATCAGCATTTCGGAAGCCACCACCCTCCGAAGTACTTAAGCTTCCTCGCCACGGTCATGATGTACCCTCTTCATAACGCTATGATCATCACCGCCCACTTGGAATGCAAGACCGATGTGTGACCTATGCTGCAGAAGACATGGCTGAATAACAATGACGGCACAAGAGCGACAGCATAGCAACTACCATGCTTGTGTCGTTTCTTGCTTGCTCTTAACCAAGGGCATCAAGCGAAAAGATAAACCTCAGTGGCATGACGGAAACGATGCCTCAGTCAGTTCCCTTGTCACTGTAAGGGGACATCCTGAAGCTACCTGATAGTTTTACAAACTGCGGATCCGCCTCGAAAGAGCCCTTCCTGAACGTTCTGCTCCATCTCGACCGTTGGCCCGGCAGGACCCTGGCGGTCTGGAGTTTCAAAGCTAGTTCCCTGCCACACAAACTTTGATACACAATCTGTGCAGACAGACAGACACGCGCACACACACACACACACTTACTTACACTTACTCGACACAAATGAGACATACTACGTGGTTGTGCCCCGGCGGGCACCCCCATGGTCCCTGCGTATGGTCATCCCCTTTTCTCTGCGGAAAGGCTTGGCCCTTGAGCTTCGGAGTTTCGCTCTGTAGAATGGTTGGGTGAGGCCTCCGAGCAATGATTCTGCAGGGCTGAAGCTTCAGGGTTCAGGCCGGCTCGACATAAGTAAATAGCAAGGGAGCCGGGGGCAGGGAAGGGAGGCGGGAGGGGAAAATATGGGGAGGGGGCGGGGAAGTGAACCGGGGGCACAACCATGTCTAGAGCAATCACTACACTACACATCACTACACATAGATACATACACATACACATTCCATGCTATAGGCAGATTTTACCAGCTGTCCTCGAACTATGGAAGGTAGCGCCGCATGGCTGTGACACGGCAATCGCATGCATGCACCGTGACACAGCTACACTTCCAAAGCATAATTAAAGCTGGCACCGCCCACGGTCTCCCATGCAAGAGCACCCGGGCGAGCACCAAGGCTGTAAACAGTTGTCCAGAACTTTGGAGGAAGTGACGCTCTCATGACCGCGGATCGAATTCAGGCAGTTCGCAACTGCAATGTAATAAAACTTCATCGTTCCTGGAATGCTTTGGCTACAACAACGCTACCGTCCCTTTCTTAGCGTTCACCCAAGCGTAATTCCAATGAAGATCAACGAGCAAGGGCTTCCAAATTGAGCAAAGCCGCCAAAGACAGTTGATAGTCGCGAAATGCAAAAGATCAAAGCACCCTGTGGAGCTATGCTTTTGCAGATTAGCGCCGGGTGGGAAAATTGCACGGACATGCAAAGCAAGGTTGTGACCATGTCACACTCTCAAGCATGGCATCGATCTACCAGAGAAGTGTGCATAAAGCACAGTGTGAAGAGCTAAGGATTTTAGCCAATTCTAGCCTGACTCAGGAGCATTACTCGGGGTGAACAGGCGCTGCACAAATGCCAAGATGCCTGCGTCCTGAGCAAGGGTGCTGCAGACACACTTCGAAAGATGCCGGAGGCAAAGAAACGACGGGAGTACGTTGGGAGCAAAAAACCCTGACTGGCGCCTGAGCCTCCTCCAGCCGTTGCCTCCGTTCCTCGCGCCGTTGCCTTCGGCGCTCCTTCTCCTTCTTCTTCTCCTGTGCACTACTTTTTACATGCTAGACAGATGTACAACGAACAGCTGAGCAGAAAAGAAACAATGCGAGGCAGCCAGGGTGACAAAGGCAGAGAAAGACACGTACCAACAAACAGCTAGCACAAAAACTAAAAGAAAGAGAGAAAAAAGCTAACAACATGAATGCAGGCTTGCAAGGAAACATAAAAACAGACCTGGCAAGACGCATATATATATATATATATATATATACATATAGTCATGCTCGCACATGCTACCTGCATACCTACTGAAATACATGAGCCAGACAGGCACAAAGACCGACAGACGGACAGACTGACAAAAAGGAGAAAGACAGACGAACACATGCACATACTACCTGCCCGCCTGCATACATACATAGCGGAGGTGCGTCAACGACAAGATGACGGTTCATGACAGGATGAGACAACATGCCTGTTTGGGGAGAAATGGACGGTTGTGCGGAGTCGATAACTGCCGTGTTCTGGAGTAAACGTAAAAACGTATTCAAGGACCGGTAAATTTTTCTTGAGAAAAGGGTAGACACTTAGCCGCGTGCCGATAACCGTTTGTTTCGAAGGAACCAACACTTGTCCGAGGGCCGGCAAGCACTGGGTTTGTCATTCAACTGCCTGTCTTCCCAAGAACCTACATCAACGGATCCACATAAGTGACTACTCGGCTAATTACAATTTGGGGATCTTGATATATCTCAGCCTTCTGAGCGGCTGTTGACTAGGCGAGTCTAGCTACAGTACTCCAGGCTTGGCCGGGAGCGACGACCAAAACAATCCGGCACACATTAGTTAGAAAAACATGCCTTCGAACACGTACATACTCAATCTTGTCCGCCTACACGAAATACTTGCATGAATGAATCACTGCAGTGAGCCTGCTGGGATCTGGCATTTCTTGCCGGACAGAGTGAACAGTGCAACAAAACATAATGATCTTGCCAAAAATGTAAAAAGATGTCGCACTATGCACATGCGGTCAGGAGGTCGTTTGGCTCCAGCAACAGTTTTGCAGATTTACTGTCATTGTTGCGATCTATGCAGACCTGCAAACAGAACTAACTGCAGGTCCCGGATTGAAAACGTCTGCTGTCCTCCAGTTGTGACATTAGACCACTTCAAACTAAAGTTGCAAGCATCCCTTCTGCCTCCATCTCCTTCTCCTTTCGGACAGCATAAGCTGTCCAACCCTCCGGAGGATAACCTGCTAGCAGGACGTTTCAAGCAAGTATGAGAGAAACTTGAGGTGCTAGGGTAGAGATTTCGTGGGGTAGAGATTTCGTGGTGGCCTGCTGAATCCCGGCGGTGTTTAAGGATCCAGGGCCCTTGCCGCCCGCAACACCGAAAGACTTTCATCAAGGTATCAATGAAAGGCTGCACTGTTACGGCTGTTCTCTGCCTTTTGAATTATCGGCTCAGGGCCCAGTGCGCGAGCCTTCTCGCTGGGCTTTGCTCATCTTCGAATACGCCAGCGGGGTGATGCAACAGCGTCCATACCTGCGTCAAAAACCCATTTTTTCGCTTCTGACTCTCGCAGCCGCCGCACCGCAGCCAGCGCAGCCGAGGGCCCGACTTCTTGCAGACGTCGCCTCGGGACTGGGCTCGGGGGCTGCCCGTCACATCGTGTCAAAATTAAGGCCGGGCCACACTTGTCAGGCATGTGCTGGTCTTTGCCATCGTACTCGAAGTAGTAGGGGCACTTCGGCCTGACATGCCGCTCTGTCGGAAATGCTGTTTGCCGCACGCACTAAACCACACTGCAGGCCACAAGCCGTAACACCAAGCCAATGCGTCACGAAAATGCATGAGAGCTGCTTGTGGTGATGGTTCCCATGGACCTCAATCACCTTCCGATTTGCGAGGCACTTCCAGCAGAACTCCATTCGGCACGCCGGATTGCCTCGTCTATGTCACTCTCTCTTTCTTTCTCCAGGCTTGAGGGCACGCCCCCTCTCTCTCTCTCTCTCTCCCTCTGTCTCTTGTTCTCGGTTCTCAATAACAAGGTCTCTCATTGAAGGAGCCTCACAAAGGGGCAATAGTGTAAAATCACACCGCCCTGGACGGCGGACGGGCCGCCACAGTAGATGTGATCGCAGTCGTCCTCGTTGTCCTTGATGACTGGCTGGAAGCATCCAGGGCACATCTTGTAGCCAAACCTGGGTCTGTTGCGGTGTTGCCCACTCTTTGCCTACATGTGCTGTCCTTCCCACGCGACCGAAGTGGGCCCCCCTGGTTAAAAGGTTAAAACTCTGCACCTGCACCAGGACCGGTCTAGAGGCGGTTGGAGATTCTCGCGGAAGTCGTCGATTTGTTCGCCCCTGCAATCATGCATGTCGGCATGTCGTACGTGCACGTAGTGAAGCCTTGCAACCTCTGGCCGTCGAAAGTTGGTCTCTCGTCTTATCCCAGTTGCGATCTCCAACAACTGCGTCACATTCGCCCAGAAGGTCACTTCCTACCCAGACGAGCCACTTTCGAAAGAACCACTCCAAGTCTTTGAAGAGCTCGAATTCGTCGATGAACTTTTTGCAACTATGGGTCTCCTCAGCTAGATTTCCTGTCAGCGAAGCCTGGGCCTAGTACCTGGCTTTCACAAAAAGTCAGCTAAAGTCTTGTCTGGTCGCGTTGCGAGATTTTGCAGCCACGGCTCGAACCATGGCCCCCTGCATTCCACGCAGAACCGGCCCTGACATAGAGATTTTCCGAAATTCCGGTTAATGTCGTTGCCCTAGCCAATTCCGAATGCAGAGCCGAAGGAACTATGAGGACCGGAAGTGGGAAGCTCCATGCCCAAGATCGTCTCGGAACTCCGAAGCTAAGGAAATGTTTCCACTTCCCGCCACAGGCCTGGCACTTGGTGCAGTCCGCGCAAGTCATCCGATAGCCGGGACGTCGCTTGGCGACACCCTTCTCTCCACAGACCATGCAGTCGACCATCTGGGCAGGCGGGTTCTTGAAGGACACAGCCCCAAGCCCGGCTAAGCCCTTGAAGAATATCGGCCTCTGGATAGTTCGGCCACGTTGGCTGCGGATCTTGGGAGCTCGAAGCGGCCATGGGCTCGAGCAGAGGTGTGGGAGAAGAGAGGAGAGACAGCCACAGACAGCTGACCAGAGGAAAAAGAGTTCGCTTGCCGCCGTCACGCCCCTGATGCTAGGTCTAGGTTCTTTCCAAAGGCCCCGAACACAGATTCCAGCCTGTCATACAAATGTAACACCCGCCACTACAGCATGCCAGTCGGAAAAATGGTCCTGGAGAACACAAACTCTCCACGAAGACCCCCATGCCCCCCAGCTCCTCAGAACCGGCACGACCAGTGGCATTGACACCTGCAGCCGCAACAAGGAGCCGACGGATTCTACAGGGTCTCAGTAGATGCACATCTCGGCGGTTGGTCGGGGGAAATGGACCTTAAATCAGAATGCAAGCGACAAAAGCCCGTTATCATAAAAAGTATGACGGCTTCCTTGCTGAATTTTGGTGGTGGCCGCCTGTTCAGAGCTTTCCAGCATCTCCAGACCTTGCATTGAAATCGGAGGCTCCGAAGTGGCCTTCACTCTCCGCATTGGAAGAGCTGGTAGGCTTCGCCTCGGTCCAGTTGGGTCAGTGCTTCTGTACCAGCCTCGCATGGCAAAAAGCTGGCCTTCTCTGGCGGGCTACCCTTCAAACCGTTCTGGCTTGAAGAGCTGGCGGTGCTGGCACCTGGCCGGTGAGGCGGTGTGTTGTTGGAACAGAAGCCCATATGATTCCTAAGATTGCCTCCACTTCCGAATCAAATCCCATCCCTGGAACTCAACCACGGCGACTCAATCACGAAGGACTTGCATATCAGTCACGAAGCAATGCAACAGCCGCCACCCGCACCACAACTCTGCAGCTCTTCGCGGATGCAAAGAAATTTGCCCTGACAGTGCAAATGCTGCCTAGAAACCCAGCAACGACGATGGTACATGCCGCTTAAAGCCAAGAAGCCAACAGTAAGAGGAACAGACGCTCAAAAGCCACGACGCCGACCGCTGTCGCTCTGCGATGCTGATGCCAAAAGAAGCAATGTTACGAAGCTCGAAGGATCAGAGGCCACCGAGTAGTTCAACGGATACAGTAAGAAGTCCAAGCCCTGGTGATCATAGTCCGAAAACACAACAATTGCCTCCTTGCTCACGTTTGTGCACTCTGAAGTCCGGAATCTGAAACCGCCGACCTATGGGTGCGCTCGTCCTTGCACCTGCCAGAATCTTGCAAATTCACCCAGCTGCGGCTTCTAAACGCTCTGCTCAAGAGACTTGTGAACCTTTTGTCCTACTCGTCGACCCCTTTTCCGCAGGATCCGTCCGGCCTATGGCTTGTGCTGGTGGTGCAGCTCGTCGAAAATCCTTCAGAGCAAACATCTGGGACACCGAGCAATTCGAACGTAGCTTCCGAAAGATTCCCGGCTGCGCATGTCAAAGCCATTACTGCGATCGGGGCCGGACAAGGCATGTCGGTACCTCACCACTCGACGCCCGGGAAGGTGTGCGGGCAGGCAGAGCAGACCCTGGCGAATCGGCAGTGGACTTTGGAACCATCTGCAAGCGCTTTCGCTCCCAGTAGCAACAGGCTGCAGTGCGAATTGAAGCTCGCATCTAATTATCGTTCGTGACATAGTGCTTCTGAAAACATCACCAACAATGAGAAAAAGGTGGGACCCCGCTGGTTCCTTGGAACTCCAAGTGAGCACCTGACTCCCGGCCCCGCTCCACTGGCCTCCGATCACCTGCGGTGACCAACGTACAGAACAAAGCTACAGATTCGAATCGGGCGCTCGTGCACATCTACACAGCCTGCTCACTGCGCCCCCTGGCCGGACTAAAACCAGAATCTGCGCAAAACTCCAACTTGGCCTCTTGAATTTGCCGTGCTGGGCTGCGGTCCATTGAACTCCAAAGGGAGCGAGCGAAGGAGGGAGAGAGAGAGGAGGACAAACGAAAAACGGGCATCGCCTTGTCGCGGCTCGAAGCAGATGCCGCAAGGCCTGCACATGTGCACTAGTCACTAGCAGCCCTGAGAACCGTAATTAAAATGCCTGGGCTTTAGATAATCGCTCAAGCTTCTGTGCTGGCAATCTGGGCCCTCTGCCTTCACTCGGCCCGGCAAGCGATGTCGGCGGTGGGACATCGGAGAAATTTCCTCGTCAGCGCTGTCAAAGCTGCTGCCAGTCTCAAACTGCCGTCCCTTCAAATCCTAGTTGTTGCCTCTCAGCGGTTTTGCAAACATGTCGCCAGAACAGTCTTGGTGGCTTCTTTTGTCGCGGCTAACTTCCAACTGAAGCTTCAACCTGAAACCCGGCAAAAAAGGTTGGAACACAATTGACAAAGCTTCTTGCTTCGGAAAAACCTTCCGCTCAATCTTTCACAACTGCTTCTGTCTCTGCTTGCATGCACCGTACATACGTACACAGATGAAAACACTCCTACATACGCACACACAAACACGCATATCTGCATGTGTACTACATATATATATATATATATGTATAGATATCAACACTCGCTCATGTGCTTGCCCCTTTGCTCCAAGATCAAACCATACATGTGTATTACTCGCCATTCCATATTGTCATGGTATGATGGACTCCCTCGTCCCTGGGCCGCAGCGCACCTACGAGCCCCCAAATTCCTTCCTGTGCCTCCTCTCCGCCGGCTGCGGCTTCGCCGTGAGTAGCGCTCGAATGCATCTGCGTATAGAAAGAAAGCATCTTTAGGTTACGGGTTTGGACGTTGTGCACTTAATCCAACTCCCCTGTGTCAGAATTCGTTCCGCATGCTGACTAGCAGAGCTCCTCGAGAAAATGTACATGAGGGCGTGCGTGTCTTGTATAATGCACACATGCACTCATCTGCACAAGTATGTCCATGACAGTGTAGTGTATGTATATGCGCATGTGCCTGAATGGGTATGAATGTGCGTGCATATGTATGTGTATATATGTATATATATATATATATATCAACAACAGATACAGATATGGTTACAGATACAAATACAGACATGGATGTAGATATAGATACAGATATGAAGATACAGATACAAACATTTGCAAATATTTCGGTGTGTACATTTTGCTGCCTGCACATATATACATGTATACATTGATACATATGTACATGTGTACATATATACATATACACATATGTACATATACACTAGTACACATATACCCGTATACACATGTACACGTATACGCTTTACAAACGTGCTTGCCGGGAACCGCTTGGCTTGAATTATTTACCGCCCTGGAGCGCTTTGGAGCAAGTTCAGGCCATGAGCTACACGACCAGCCAGTAAGCAAAACGACATTCAGGCACCTTTCTTTGCAAGTACAGCTTCCCAAACAGAAACTGGAACGCCGCAAGCCTACCCAACTGTCGTATAGCATGGTAATACCATAGTATCGTACAGTCTAGCATGGTACAGAACAGCGATGTACAGTGCAGTGCCGTACAGTGCTGTATTGTAACATGATGACACAGTACAGGGCACACTATGATATACCACTTCTGAGCTTCTGCTTTTGGCTGGATGCATCCTTTCCTTTAAAGACGGAGGAACATGAAGCTGCCGGACTCTTCCTACTACAATGACTGCCACAATGAGTTTTAATTGCATCATCAAAAGAGGTGCGGCAGGATTCTTCAAGGGATACTTGCTGTGGAGCCGCCACAAGTACAAGCACAAACCGTGCCTTACTACGTGCCGAGGATACACGGAAGTCACCCAGAACGTCCAGGGTCAAACGGGGATTTTCAGACTTGCCAGTTGTCGATGGAGCATCACGCAGCAAAAACAAGCGTTGGAAGTTCCCGCACCTAGTGCCTTCAAAAACCCAACCCCTTGTATAAACACATATATACATATACACTTATATACATATATACATATATACTTATGTGCTTATGTACTTATATACTTGTATACTTATGTACTTATGTACTTATGTGCTTATGTACTTATCTACTTATATATTTAAATATACGTATGTACATATACATATCCCATATGTGCCTATCAGCTATGTGCAAAGCATGATAGGTTGCTTCATATGCAAGCATGTGTATAGTTTCTCATGTATGTATGTATTCATGTATGCATGTATGAACACAAATGTTTACCCATATACGTGAAAGTATGTGCTTGTTCCTTAAAGGTCTGTTTTAATGCGGTCTCAAACAAGCTGTGTTCGATGTATCATACACGCGGAGCTTCACAAAGCTGCAGTTCAGCCTTCCCGTGCTCGTTTGCGTTCTCGGGAAGATGGCCGCCTCTAGAGGCAGCCAGGATGGAACAGCTGCGCGCGCTCACGCACGCGGACACGGACACACGGACATACACACACTCTGAAGAGGAAGAGAAGTCGATCAGGTCATGGTTTGCCTGCTCCGCGAATCGCGGTTGCGGTCTCGGGGCTCACGGCTGGCACGGTCACGTCGCCATCCATCGCTCCGGTCCCGATCCCGGTCTCGGTGGTCCCGGTCTCGGGTGCGATCCCGTTCCCGATCCCGTCGGTCCTCGCGTTCTCGCAAAACGACATCGCCACTTTCATAGCGTCGAGGGAGGGCACCAGTGCTATCCCTGCGGGAGCGAGACCGGCTTTTCCGGCGATCCCAGGTTCTCTCTCGATCGCGGCTGCGGCTGCGAGTCTGGGGTGGCTCACCAGAAAGCGTCGAGACCAGATTGTTGATCTTGGCCTGGAGCTCATCCAGCTCCATGGGGCTGAGCGCCATCGCTACATCGGAACTGCTTGTGGAGTTGCTAGATGTCTGCTTGTCTACAAGCACAAAGATGCAGAGTGCAATTGCAAGCAGTTGCGTTTGCATCACGCAAAGAGCAAAGCTACACTGCGTCTGCAAGCTATTTTGGCATAGCCACTTGGGGCTTACAGTGACAAGGATGTTGCAAGATCTGACGATAGTTGCTGTAGACTCAACTTCAGCATCTCGAAATCTAACGTCAGTAAGGATCGTTGACATGATAAACCTCCATCCAGTTGTCACAAAGTTTCAGGCATTACTCTTCCTGCAGTCTGTATTCTGAATGTTCATCCCTGAGTCAGGCAGCACAGAAAACATGTCCCCACATGTTTGCATCATCAAAGAAAGTCTAAGAAAGCAAATTCGACAGCAACACCGAAGCGGGGTGAGAATACATGGCAGGAACTGCCACGAACAAGTCGAACCTAAAGATTTGTACCTCAAATTTTGCTTGTCATAGTCCCCATCAGTGCGATGTGTTGAATATTCAGCGTTAATTCAGTATCCCCAACCAGAAGCACACGAAAAAGAGCTCTCCGCAAACACAGGGCATCGTTTCACAGAAGTTCGGTTTCGGAAGGCATGAACACACTCCCAACGATTTCAACTGTGATTCTTGGTGATTAGTGGCTTTCGGCAGCGCATATAGACTCGAGAAATACCGGGAAGACACATAGTTTTGACCGAAGGTCGCTCCCGAACATGAGCTCGACAACAACACGTTTAAACTTTGTGAGAGACTGAACTTGCTTTCGAATAAAGCTTCCAGCAGATTGTTGAAAAGCAATGATTCACGGATGCTGCCACCTAAACCGCTTAGGTTGAACCCTCTTCTGGGGTGTTTTTGCCTTTCCGCTGACTACTGGTCTGTAGACTCTACTATGCTCGGATGCTGCCACCTGAAATGCTGAGGTTGAGCCCTCTTGTGGGGTGTTTTTGCATTTCCGCTGACTACTGGTCTGTATACTCGAGTTGAAGGACAACGGAAGATAGAAAGATACAAAAATCTGGAAATCATTGGAAAACAAAAAAATCCAGCTTACCCGGGAGGGTGGGTTGGGGTGAACCCAGGTTGTAACCCTGGGGCCATGTCCAAGGAGGGGGGGGTCCAACAACCTCAACCTGAGGTTGTGGGTTCGGGTTAACCCCAACCCTAACCCCCCCAGGTTAGGGTTCGGGTTAAACCCCAACCCCAACCCCAGGTTGTCAAGTCTTAACCTGAGGTTGGGGTTCGGGTTGAAACGTCTTCTCGAACAACGAAAGCTTCAAGTAGCATTTTAACAAAGAAAGCTTCAAGTAGCATTTTGATGATAACAGCTTCAGTGTGCCAAAACATCAAGACATCCAATCCGGTGAAAAACCAATTACTTGAACCTGGGTTTGATCGAGTTCACCCGAATTCCCTCAGGTTCGAATTCGAATGATCCCGACTCCAAGTTCAGGTTCCAAAAACTGACCCGAACCTTCAACCTCAGCTAGCACGATTTTCCCCCACAAGACCAGCCTTAAGAACCAACTTTTCGATCAAGATCTTCCTCTGAAACAACTCAAATCAAGCGACGCGTGGAGATCTTTTCTCTTCGGTAGTGAACCGCTTAGCGTCACCGTCAGAAAGGAAACATTTCAAGTTGCTTACAAGGCCATCCAGGTGCAAAAGAGTCGAACTGTGGTTCGGACGCAAGCTGGCAACTACGAACTTGTCAGGAGTTCGAAACACTCTGAAAGTGGACTCGAGCTTCCTGGTGTCTCAAAAACAAAGTAAAACGAGAGCTTCCATTATGTAGTAGCCACACGAAAACGCTTTTGGGGGGTTAAGAGCGAAGAAAAGAAAAGAAATCTCTCAACACCATACCAAATCACGGTGTTTCAACCCTGGGTTCGAACACCGGTGTTTGAACTCAGATTCGAAAACCCCAATATTACGAACACTGGGAAAACTTTTTCTACTAATAAAACTACTAATACTAAACAATTACACCAGCGAAGACCCCAAACAGAATGCATCGAATCATACCGGTTCAAGTTGGAATGTGTTGGATCCCAATCTGGCTTCACTACAGAGGATCTTGCTGCAACACCATGCACGGAAAACATGCACATTTCTCCTGCAACTCCACATTGTTGCCGTCTTTGCAAAACAAGAGACCTGGCCTCTGCTGCAAACGTTCGCGGACAAAGTGCAAAAGAGCTTGGTTTGGCAAGAAAGGCAAGAAGGGATTTGTCGGCTTGCAAGAAAAGCTCTTTTAACACGGAACCATTCACGTTTTCTCTCAAAGAAAAAAGCAACTTCTCCACAATTTTCACAACTACCGTTTTGCAAAACAGGATCGTTGGGATTGCGAGCCTGTGGAAACCAGCAGAAAGCGGGACAGTGCGGGAATAACGCGCGCTTGCGGCGCCACTGGCGCTTGGCGCCGCACCTTCTCACGGAAACCATCGGATTGTTGCTTGGTCTTTTTGGCTCGACTCCGCTTGCGCGCCTTCGGCCCACGTGCGATCGGTGCCAAAGCAACATCGGACACAAGGCTTTTTACAAAAGCAGCGTGCTCAGACGCCGTGTCATGAGTGAAGTGCGGACAAGATTTGGCCGTCGGCCAAGCAGCAAACCAGCACATAGCGCTTAAAGTGCACGTTCCCCAAGTTCTTCAACAAGTATGTGTGCTCTGCACCATGCTCTTCCAACCAGCTTGGTGGCACTCAGCGGTCTGTGCTGGATGACGGAAACAAAAACGTGAAAGTGCCTGTCCGAGCGCGAACAACACATTTTTAGCGATGCAATTGTCTTGCACAAATTTTCCATTGTGCCCACACAGGTTGTGCCTGCCCCTGGCACTCTGCACTCTGCACAGCAAAAAGATTGATGAAGAGCTTGCATCCGGAATCCAGATTCAAACCAGGTTCAAATCTGGGTTACGCTTTCTGAACGAAACCGCCGGTTGCTGCTTAGCGCATGCCGAATGTACGCTCACTGTGGGGGAGGAAGCAACCTAACGACAGGCTTTTTTGGCTTGTGCGGGCCTCGTCGACTACGGCTGTAGCACTCGGTCCCTACAAACGAACAAACTACCAAACAACAAAAACAGCGGTGAAACAAGGAACTTAATTAGAGAGAGCGGAGCTAGCTGCGGTGCCCAGGCTTTGCCGGGGTTAACCGTTCAGCACTTGCTACGGGTCCTCAGCGATCGTTCCACGACAACAGAGGGCCGTCGCCCAAAGTTGCCCAAGACCGTCAGTGGAGCCCAAGTCAAGGCTCCAGCCGCCGTTCTAGTTCCGTCGAACAACGGTCGACCCCGAGGTCCTGTTGTGTCCCGATCGTGCACGCCAAAATCCACAAGTCCAAAGTCCAAGGCCATCGGCAGTGGAGAGACCCGTCGACGTATGTCGAAAGGTTGGACCTTGAGCATCCCATGAGTCCAAGGTCAAAGGGCCTCGCTCCTAGGCAGGGGGCCATTCATCAAGCTTGCGCTGCATGTCGTTGCCACTTTGTGGAAAATGGGATTCTCGCAGAAGGTACAGCAATTGAAACTGGCCCGCATCATACAAGGTTTTGAGGCGGTGAAAGCCGTACTGGAGGGTGTCTAGGTCCGGTTCATGAAGGTGCGGCATAAGCTCATTGGAAATGAACGGGATTTGGATGCCAGGGCCAAGTCCGCCCTGCTCGATGAAAGCATGGGCCGCTGCACGCCACTCGTCTTGTCCCCACGTGTGTCCGAGACGATACCGCGGTTGGTTACCGTCGGGTAGAACCCCCTGATTAGCTTCCTGGCGGTGGCAGCCGTGCGGAGACGACACAATGCGGCGTGCAAAAATCCAGCAGACTGGAGGGGAAGAGCGGGCTGCGCCCGCAATCCCAGGGAAGCATCATCAAGAGGAAGCAGAAGGCGAAACGTGCCTTTACAGTGGCCGGAGTAGGAAAACATCTGCGGAGCGAAATCGCCGCGCCGTGCAGGGAGAAGTCCACGATTGAAAGCCTTCCATCATGCGGGCAGCAATCGCGATTTGGGGTTGGCCAACCAGAGAGGTCGGGCTCCGCCTTGACTCGGAGCTCAACAAACTGCAGGCCATTATGCTCGACTGGTGCAACACGTACAAGCTGCAAGAGGGGAGCCGTCTCAGGCTCGTCGGTCAGAGCCCTGGCTAGATAGAAAACGAGCTGCACAGGGAGCAAAACACCACAGTGGCGTGCCTTGCTGCGGATCTGTGTGCGATCCGCCTGCCGCCGCGGGTCGCCGGGCGTTGGAGCCGGTGCCACGGTGGCGTCTGCCGGCCTCGGCGGGATCTCTCCGAGGTGCGAGAGACATTTGGATAAGGCTACCATCGCGGACAGGTGACTTGATACCCGCTTTGGCATTGGGGAGCGAGAAACGGAGTCCATCCAGCTCGTCCAATAGCAACCACCACCATATCTCCGGACGCGCCAACTCATACCACGAAAGATCAAAAACTCGACCTTCTGGCAGCCGCAGCACCGGGTCACAGAACTGAGCAAGGGCAATGGAAACTGCCAAAATAGGTGTGAGGCACACCCGAAAAAAGTCTCACTGGGCGGCGTGCAGTGTCGCAGAGTGTGCGATCGGCAAAGTCTACCACGCGCGCACCGAAGTTCTGAGGGCTGATCTTCCCTTCACATGCCGGCAGCGAAAGGGGGAGCGATAGGAGGTAGGCAAGCCTGGCGGCAACCAGTGCGCAAGCATTACGTGCAAGATCTCAGCTCTGGTAGAGAGCCTCCCAACTGATGGCGGTTGGTCGAGCGATGCATGGAGCTCCAAGGGCAGCAACAATGCCCCACCAATGGGAGGGAGCCGCAATCAGTGGGCACGTAGGCGGAGTCTTAGCTTGCATCTCCCTTCATGGTGAACCTGCCGGCTTTGTCAACTACAAATATACTGCCTCCGTAGTGTCGGCACACACTGTAGTGGTAAAGAAGTCAATGAACGCTTTTTTGGCTTGACTGGACCTCGTCGACTACGGCTGTAGCACTCGGTCCCTACAAACAAACAAACATCAAAAAACAAACTAACTACAACAAAGCGGTGAAACAGAAGAAGCTCTACGAATGGCTGCGGCGCACGGATTTAACCTGTTGGCCGTTTAGCGCTAACTACGGAGCTTCAGCAACCGATCCAGAGCAATAAAGAGCCGTTGCTCAGCGCCACCTAAAACAACAGGTGGACCCGCTTCGGCAGCCGTTCGCCAGACAACGGACAGTCCCTGTGTCTTGTTCCGTCACGATCGTGCACACCAAAATCCAAAAGTCCAATGCTCTCTTCGGCGAGCAGCTTCCAGACTTGATGCAGTGGCCAGAGTCAAGCAATACAAGTCGGCCAGATGCGAAAGCACGCCGAAGGGCAAGACCGAAGAATCCTCGGTGTGCAAACAATGGCGACTTGGTGCAAGGACCGACGGCCACTTTTCGCTGCCACAGCACGCTGCCGGGCAGAATGTAGACCGTGGGAAAGAGGTCAATGAACGCTTCTAATTCATTTCTGTGACCGTAGAAGAACTCGAAAAGAGATTTAGCTTGTGTCTCAGTTGTCAACATTCCGGAGAAGGAAGATCGAGCAACCGCTGCGAAATGAAATCTCGAACGACGTACCCTCTTCAACCATTCGGTGCGCGGCGCCGGGTGTCTGCATTGGCGGGACGTGGGGTTGCTCAGTCTCAAACCATGCTTCAGGAGTTCAAAAACCCTGGTGGTTGGCGTGACAACGGTAATTTTCCGTCCGTGCACCGCATGCAGTAACCGCATACATTGTAGGTTGGGACCAGAAGAACGCTAAACCATTCAACTTCTGCGCTCTCTGAACAATATCGGATGCTTGGGGAGCCTTACAAAGTGGACGCCCGATTAATCGGTGCCGTCGGCCGCAATGCGCTGCGCAGCTGTCGGCTGCTAACTCCCAATAGTGCTAGACATGGTGAGGAGTCAGTTGCAGAAAGTAGGAGATGAGACTGCAGACATCGAACCGAGTACAACAGCACAAGCCAAAAAAAATGCCCGCTGGTTACCGTCGGGCAGAACCCACTGATAAGCTTCCGTGCCACTGAGTGATTGATCAGAACTTGGATCCGACAGTCTGTGCATCGTGGGCATAGCGACAGGCGCGAGCATAGGTTTTTGGAGTGTTCCGGAACCCAGGGTTCGAACTCCCGGGGGGCCCGGGGGGGGGGGGAGAACATATAACTCCGGAACTCAGGGTTGAACCCTGGGTTCGAACTTCTCGAACCCAGGTTGAACCTGGAGTTTGAACTCTATGTTCAAACCCTGGCTTCGGGAACTCTATGTTCGAACCCGGGGTTCGGGAACTCTATGTTCGAACCCTGGGTTCGGGAACTCTATGTTCGAACTTGGGGTTTGGAGAACTCCACGTGTTTGGGGAACTCTATACCGGAACCCCGGGTTCCGGAACCCCCCCCCGTCCCCCAGCGAGTTCGAACCCTGGGTTCGGGAACTCTATGTTGGAACCCGGGGTTTGGGGAACTCTATGTTGGAACCTCGGGTTCTGGAATTCGTCCCCCCCCTGGGGCGTTCGAACCCTGGGTTCCGGAACTCCACGTTTGGGGGGGCTGCGCCCCCCCCCAACCCCCCCGCTGTTTTTAGAAGCTTGCCGAAAACAAAGAAAAAGACTGCCAATGACCAGTCCCTGCCACAAAAGAAGAAGAAGCCACACGAAACCGCTTTATGGGTGGTTTTTGCGAAGAAATGTAAGAAAGACAAAACAAAGAAAAAGATTGTCAATGAGGAGGAGTTGAAAAGACTGCCAAGGACCAGTCCCTGCCACAAAAAAAGAAGAAGCCACACGAAACCACTTTATGGGGGGTTTTGGCGAAGAAATAAAAGAAAGAAAAAACAAAGAAAAAGATTGTCAATGAAGAGGAGTCTTTCTTTTCAAGGGGGCGGTGAACCGGGTTTGGGGGGCTGCCCCCCCCCAACCCCCCGCTGTTTTTAGCTTGCCGAAAACAAAGAAAAAGACTGCCAATGACCAGTCCCTGCCACAAAAGAAGAAGAAGCCACACGAAACCGCTTTCTGGGTGGTTTTTGCGAAGAAATATAAGAAAGACAACAAAGAAAAATATTGTCAATGAGGAGGAGTTGAAAAAGACTGCCAAGGACCAGTTCCTGCCACAAAAGAAGAAGAAGCCACACGAAACCACTTTATGGTGGGTTTTGGCGAAGCAATAAAAGAAAGACAAACAAAGAAAATGATTGTCAATGAAGAGGAGTCTTTCTTCTCAAGGAGGCTTCAGAAGGACATGAAGTCTCCTACGAGAATGCTAAAGGCTTTTTGCGAAAAAATAAAATGAGAGAACAGAAGCAATACAAGAGGAAACTCCATGTTCGAACTCTGGGTTCGGGAAACTCTCTGTTCAAGACCTGGGTTTCAACTCCGAACTCTGGGTTCGGAAACTCTTATGTTCAAACCTTGGATTGAAACTCTTCGCCTTTCAGAGTTCAACTCCAGGTTCAACTCCAGTTCAAGAAGTTCAGATTGAGTTTAGCTAGAAGTTCGATTCAAGGTTCGAACCCAGGGTTTGGAGGGAACTTCGATGTTTGAACTCTGGGTTGAGGCAAACTCTGGTTCGGAGTTCTGGAACCCTGGGTTTGGAAGTCTAAGTTCCACCTTGGGTTCAAACACTCTTCCAAAAATCCATGTTGGACAGGCGCACAGAAAAGTAGAATGGTGGCAGCCGTGCGGAGTCGACACAATGCGGCGAGTAAGGCCAGGGCGAGCGCGTGTCTTGCTCCGAGAAGCGAAACCCGGCGCACAAGCGACCTGGAGACGGGAAATCTCCTAGCAGCTTCTGGCCAGAGAAGTTAGTAAGTGTCGCCAATTGATGAAACCAAAGATGACAAACCTTGCTGTGTGACATGCAGCTGGAGGTGGACATAGGATGTTCACCACTGGAGACAGAACCCAAAGCCTGGTGCCGAGACCATAGCTTCCTTTGCGGTCCTTACTTGCTCTTGGACCCTTGGTGGGGCCACTTCCCTTCCTTGCCCTCCAAAGCCGCAGCTAGTTTCGCTGTCTTTAATAGGATTCTGTTTGACCAGTTTTCGTTTGTTTGTTTGTTTGGTTGCAGGGACCGAGAACTACAGCCGTAGCCGCGCCAAAACAAATTCTTGCCTTCCGTTCCTTTTCCTTTGTGTTGCCTTGCCGCTGCTTTCCTGCGGTTTGGAAGCCTAAAAACAACTGTTGCAGTTTTGGATTTGGTGGCAGGCTTGGCTTTTGGCTCAGGCTTCTTGCAGACAACCGCTGCTCTTACCAATTCTGCAATGTTGAAAAGCTCTGCATAGCTCAGACACGGAGAAAACTGCGTCTGGACTTTCTAACACGGCAAAAGGCTATCTGGCAAAGCAACTGTGCAAGTAAAAGCAGCAAAAACTTTGTGCAAGACATGGCATGTCACATGGAAAAGGTTTGTCAAAAAAATCGGAAACTGTGCAGGCACTCTGGCTTTGCACATTCTTTCAGTCTCTTAGTTTCACATGTCAAGGTTTGCGATGTGCATTATGCAAGTCTTTGGTGGGTCATTTTTGCTGCAAGTGCTGTGCTCACATCGGCAGCAGAAGCGAGCTGGATGCTGGAGTGAACTACTGTGGAGGGTCCAAACCCTGTGGCGGAAGGTGTATGGTTTTGGTGACCCCCATTCTGGGACCCAACAAGCATGGGTTGCAGCTCTCACGGCCATGTTTGCTTGAAGCTCTGAGTTTGTTCTGATTGAAGACGTTTCAGGCCAAGGCAAACAATTTGGGTTCCTGGGAGTTCAGGCGCCCGGAAGCGGCCAAAGCATTTTTGGCAGCCAAAACCAACAAGGCGCCTACGTCTGCGGATTTGTTTTTGCAAAACAGCTTGGAGTGCATCCCACAAGCCGGCAGCCTGCAGAGTTAGACCGTGTAGCAGCAGTGCGAATGCCATCCGTGTTCTACAGTCGGTCAGCGGCCGCAGGTGTGGCTCAGTACCACTGTAGAGTGCGATGGCAGCACACGCAGTTTCAGATTCCTTGATGACTTGCAGTTTGCAGTTTGGCACTTGCAGCCAGCTTGAGCCTTGTTGTGATTGGACGTCGATGCTCCGCGCCGCGGTTCAAGCATGGCAGCAATCCACAGCTTGCAGATTCTTGCAGAGCTCTCAGTGTTGCAAAGTTTGACGTTTGGCACTGCAGCTTGGAGGGCATCGCACAACCTGGCAGCCTGCAGAGTAAGACCGTTTAGCAGCATGCACGTGGCAGTTTGTTTAACTCGAGGTTGGAAGCATCCAACTATCCAGCAGCGGCAGAGCTCTCAGAGTTGCAGAGTCAGACGTTGGGCAGTGCAGTTTGGAAGGCATCGCACAACCCGGCAGCCTGCAGAGTTAGACCGTTTTGTAGCATAGCAGCTTGCAGAGTTCTCGGTGTTGCAGTGACAGGAGGCATCCAACTATCCAGCAGCCTTGCAGAGTTCTCACTGTTGCCGAGTTTGACGTTTGGCGCTGCAGTTTGGAGGGCATCGCACATGCAGAGTTAGACCGTTTAGCAGCATGCTCTGGCACTGCAGCTTGGAGGGCATCGCGCAACCTGGCAGCCTGCAGAGTAAGACCGTTTAGCAGCATGCACTTGGCAGTTTGGTTAACCAGAGGTTGGAAGCATCCAACTATCCAGCAGCTTGCAGAGCTCCCAGTGTACTATCCAGCAGCTTGCAAAGTTGTCAGTGTTGCACAGTGTGACTCTGGGGGTTCAAGTGTGCGTGGATTCTTGATCAAGTAGTTCCATTCGACCCGTGTTGAAACACGGATCTGGGAATCTCGCGCTTCTGCAAGCTCTCAGGTGTTCAGCCTCTGTTTGCACTGAACGCGACTATTGTGCGAAGATTGAGCAAGAGCATGTGTGTTAGGACCCGCAAGATGCTGAACTTTGCCTGCGAAGTACTGAGTGAGTGAGGTGGGTGAGGTGGCGGGTGAGGTGGGTGAGGTGGGTGAGGTGAGTGAGGTGTGAGTGCGGTGAGTGAGGTGAGTGAGGTCAGTGGTGAGTGGTGAGTGGGTGAGTGCCGGAAAGGGCTTTACAAACAATTTTCCAAATGCAGTGGTACGGAACGCGCGGCTTTTGAAACGTGGCCTATGAAATGCAAAACTGCTGTGAAGCATTTGCTAAACACTGGAAGAAAGGGCCAAAAAGAAGAAGAACTTGCCGGAAAGGCTTTACAAGCAATTTTCCAAATGCAGTGGTACGGACTTTGCGGCTTTTGAATTGTGGCCTATGAAATGCAAAACGGCTGTGAAACACTTGCTAAACACTGGAAGAAAGGGCCAAAAGCAAAAAGAACTTGCCGGAAAGGCGTTACAAGCAATTTTCCAAATGCAGTGGTACGGACTCTGCGGCTTTTGAATTGTGGCCTATGAAATGCAAAACGGCTGTGAAACACTTGCTAAACACTGGAAGAAATGGCCAAAAAGAAGAAGAATTTGCCGGAAAGGCTTTACAAACAATTTTCCAAATGCAGTGGTACGGACTCTGTGGCTTTCGAATTGTGGCCTGTGAAATGCAAAACTGCTGTGAAGCACTTGCTAAACACTGGAAGAAAGGGCCAAAAACAAAAATAATTTGCCGGAAAGGCGTTACAAACAATTTTCCAAATGCAGTCGTACGGACTCTGCGGCTTTTGAATTGTGGCCTGTAAAATGCAAAGCTGCTGTGAAAAGCACTTGCTAAACACTGGGAGAAATGGCCAAAAACAAAAAGAATTTGCAGGAAAGGCTTTACAAACAATTTTCCAAATGCAGTGGTACGGACTCTGCGGCTTTTGAATCGTGGCCTATGAAATGCAAAACTGCTGTGAAGCACTTGCTAAACACTGGAAGAAATGGCCAAAAACAAGAAGAATTTGCCGGAAAGGCTTTGCAAACAATTTTCCAAATGCAGTGGTACGGAACGCACGGCTTTTGAATCGTGGCCTATGAAATGCAAAGCTGCTGTGAAAAGCACTTGCTAAACACTGGGAGAAATGGCCAACAAGAAGAAGAATTTGCCGGAAAGGCTTTACAAACAATTTTCCAAATGCAGTGGTACGGAACGCACGGCTTTCGAATTGTGGCCTATGAAATGCAAAACTGCTGTGAAGCACTTGCTAAACACTAGAAGAAATGGCCAAGAAGAAGAAGAATTTGCTCGAAAGGCTTTACAAACAATTTTCCAAATGCAAATCGTGGCCTGGTGACAGCAATGCCGCTCACTGATGGAGGACGCTGCCGACCATAAAACGATTGTTGTTACGTCTTTGGCAGTAAATTTTGCAATGTCTGTTGCTTAGGATGAAGAATGAAGAGTTGCAAGAGAATGCCGGCAGTGATGGTGACCATTTAGCCTCGCATGTGCCGGAAGCAGTTTTCACAGAAACCCCCCTTCCCCCCATACAATGGCTAAGCTTGGTTCAACAAGAGCGACACGGAATGCTGGGCTTGCTGCTCCAATTGCGGTATCTGCTTATTGTAACCTTTGTAATTCCCAAAAGCCCGGACCAAGGTCCGCGCTTGCTTTGCCGAGAAAACCGTGGTCCGCGGTAGGTTTGTCGGTTAAATGCTCGGGTCCGCGCAGGTCCGCGCCGGTTTGGTCGAGAAAACTATGGTCTGCAGTAGACGTCTTAGCCGAATGCTCAGCTCCGTGCAGGTCCGCGCTTGCTTTGCCGCGAAAACCGGTCCGTGCTGGGTTTCTGGGCTAAATGCTCGTGTTCCACAGCTGAGAAGACCGTGCGAACGGTTTCTGAGCTAAAGGCTTGGGTCCGCGCAGGTCCGCCCCGGGTTTGCCAACAAAACCGCAGGTCCGCGCCGGTTTTGCCGAGAAAACCGTGCTAGGTTTCTGAGCTACATGCTTGCGCCCGCGCAGGTCCGCGCCGGGTTTGCCAAGAAAACCGTGCCAGGTTTCTGAGCTAAATGCTTGGGTCCGCGCAGGTCCGCGCCGGGTTTGCCGAGAAAATCGTGCTAGGTCTCTGTGGTTGGCCGGTAGCTTTGAGGTCTGCAGTGCTCGGCTTTTAGGGCCTGAGGGCTCAGCAGTCTGAAGTCATCCCCTCGCTCTGCTCCCTAAACCTCGACACCCGAGCGGGCAGTCCAAGCTTCCAAGCCATGGGGTCTTTAGCCGCAAATCCTAGGGCCTTAGGGCTCAGCAGTTGAAGTCATCCCCTCAGCTCTGCTCCCTAAACCTTGAAAGCCGAGCGGGCAGTCCAAGCTACCAAGACCAAGCCATTTGGGGCAGTAGCCGCCAGGATTCTGCACGGCTACCATGGAGGCCGTCTTGTTGCGCAGACGGGTTTGCAGTTCTGGGCAGAGTGCTTTTTGCGGTGCAAGCTCGCGCGGGGGAGAGCTTTTTTGTGCTGGGTTTTTTCTGTAAGCAAAGGTTTGCGCTGTATGCTTTGCATTTTTAGTGTGGTGAGTGAAGAAGCAAAAGGTTTGTGCTGTATGGTTTGCAGTTTCAGTAAGGCAAATGAGTGGGCGTGCAGCTCTCTGCGCAGGTGTTGGCGAGAGCGCCATGTCGTTGCACAGCCGGGTTCGCAGCTCGAATGTGTTTGCTTTGCTCTGGGAGGTGTGTGCACGTGTGTGCGTGTGTGCAAAGCCTTGTGGACGAGCGTTTGGGCTCCGGCTCCGGCTCACCTTGCTTAGTAGGCGCTTTCCCCTCTCTTTGCAGCTGCCATGGACGCTAACGCTGCGCCCAGCTTGGGGGACAGATTCGCTGCTCTCAAGGCCGATCGGGCCCGCTTGCTGCGTGAAAAAGCTGAAAAAAGCAAAGAAATCCGAACAACTCAAAAGCGCTTCAAGAGATTGAAGAAGGCGGCCGCGAAGTTGAGCCAGGCAGACTTGGTGGAGTTGCTCCGTGTCAAGGAAGCGCAGGTTCGTCAAGCAGCTCCGAAGGCCAAGGCCGCAGCGGCGCCTCCGCTTTGAAGCCTGCACCTTCTTCCTTCTCCGACTGAGCAGGGGTACGCCTGTGCAACCGGCGGCGTTCACAAAGGAATGTCAGTGGCTGGTAGTACAGGCGTAGTGCCGTTTCACACCTGTGTGTTTCCAAGTGTTTCAAGGCCTCGAAGAGGCTTGGTGCGGCGTTCCATTCGCTACGAATGCAGGTCGCCGTTTTCTTGGCTTGTCTCACCGTCTCGCGTTGCCCACGAGTGTGTACAGAACGGACCTCGTGAAACGAGCAGGATGGTGATATGAGGGCCCAAAACAAGGGCCGCAAACGCTTCCTGGAATGGGTGTTGCAGGCTGGCCCTCCAGCGTTGCTGTCCTTACTTGTTTGCCTCTCATGCTGTTGGCTTTCACACAAACTGTTGCTGCTCTTACTTGTGTGCCTCTCATGCTGTTAGTTGTGTTTTCAGTGTAGCACACACTTGTTTGTGCGAAGTGACAACTTCATATCTCACTTAAACACCGAATCGGTCAGGGGATTGACTCACCGATTCATGTCGAATGATTGTATACTCCGTGGCCATTTTGGCGAAAGCTGTTACAGCTTGAGCGAAATTTTGTTTCAGTCCCCTCGGATCACTCCTCGGTCATAGCCGCCCGGGCGGCCAGTACCCCGAGCACTACTACGACCGCTGCTGGCGGCCAGTACCTCGAGCACTACGGCTTCTCTGTCAGTTGTTGACAGTCTGAAGGAATCGCTCGAGGAATTCAGCCGCGAGCAAGTTCTCGAAGATTTTCAAGTCGAGAAACCCGAGGATGTGACGTGGGGAGCTTGGAACAAGCGACAATCCCGACAAATACGAAAGGCACTCGATCACATCGCCCAGTGTCAGACGGCGAACGACATTGTCAACCTTGCGGCGACTTTGCTGAAGCCGCCCAACCTCGAGGCCTTCCTGTACCTGCACATCACCAACCGCGACGAGTCCGCGGAGCCGCTGACGGTGCCGTTCGAGATCGTCGAGGCTTCCCTACACCCCGACTCCGATCATGCACCCCTACCAGCTGACACCGATGCTGCTCTTCTTGTGCATGAGACCGATCTGCATAATCAGCATTTGGCAGACATTTTTCGTGATGATTTTGGCATGGAATTACATACTCCCGAACCCGCTGCCTCTAAAGCTCGAAAGCGGAACTTCGAAGGGCATCTCAAGCCCACTACCTCGATTACCATCGATTTGGACTAGCCAATTCGTAGCCATGGCACGTACCCGAGCCGACTCATGGTTCGATTTTCTCTGCGAGGGCACGTTGGTGAAGATGACGGCCCCTGTTCCTGAGTCGATGCTTAACGAGTACCCCGAAGTAGTCAGCGACACGGCCCAAGTACCCATCTCCGAGATACGACGACAGCTTTGTCCCCGCCTTCTCGAGAAGAAGAACTGTAACATGGCCAATTGTGGTTTTCTTCACCCCGATTTCCTGAACAAACAGTGGGTAGTGCCCAACCTCATATGCCACAAATGGTTCCAGGGATGCTGCGAGTACCACAATACGTGCTGGAATCAACATGGCCATACTTTCGACGAAGCTATGCGACAGGCTTTCGTCGTACAGCGACAGAATCGTCGAGGTGAACCACCTTACCATTACTCGTCGAAGAACGGAATCATCGAGCAGGTCAACCGAGCACAGGCTCGTGAGTGGATCATGGACTCGATGACCACTTTCCGTTCCGCCGAGATGCGCAAGTTCAACTTCGGCACAAACTTCCTTCGGTACTATGACTACGAATCCTGGGATAAATCCGAGGTTGCCCAACAACTACGACAAGAAATCGCGGATGGCCTGCATCGTCGAGGACGCTCTCCCCGCAGAGTTCGCGAGGACTCGAGACCTCCGGCGACCTGGGGACAACACCCCACTCCGACACGGGGAGCGATTTTCCCGACTTCGAGACCCCGATGGCCTACTTCAGCGGCTCCCTCGTCAGCCCCCTCTACAGCAGCGCCATCGACAGCACCTCCGGCGGCTTTCCCACCCGCGGCACCTTCGACTACGCCGACTCCGCCGACACCAAGGAGAACTTTCTTCCAGGTCAGCACGGATACGGACTCCGATGCACCCAGCTTCGGCCGTGAACCCCGAACTGCTTTCCGCCACGGCGATGGAGCAGCCAGGGGATCACAACGACCACTTTCTCCGGCGAGATTCCCGAAGAGATCCCCGTCGCCGGCGAAGAGATGGCTCGATTCTAAGACCCCGGTGATCGTCGAAATCCCGGATGAGATCGCCGCTTCGACACCGGCCACGACTCCGGCGGCCCCACCGACTACCACGACACCTCAGACGAGGCCGATGTCGCCAGATCCTTGGCACGAGGACGATGATTCCGCGACACCACCACCGACTCCTCCGATCGCGGTTACTACAGCCAACTCGGCGACATCGATGGAACCAAGGAGCTCTGGGCCGGTGGCCAATTCCGCGAGTGAATCCGAATGGATCAACCCATCATTTGGGGCTGCCGCTACTACGACTCTCGTGAGCGCCAAGACCAAGGCCATGCCCAAACGACCACACCCCGACGCCGACAGCTCTGCGGGGCTGGGAAGAGTCGTGCCTCCGAGATTCTCCGTCCACCCTGCTGTGGACTTGACACGAAATGACCCGAGGCAAGTCTTCGGGCCAGCTACCAACGAGTCGGGGGCGGCCTCTTCCTCGACTATCGCGACCTCCTTGGGGAATCCTTACACGAGTGTGCCGGTCGCGGTTCAGCCACAACCACCACGACAGTCATGCCTCGAGAGATTCCGAGTGCAGTGGCGCGACTCGCAGGTGGTGGAGAAGGGGCGCACTTCGATCGACGATGTCCGATCCAACGCACCGACATCACACGAGCCAGTGTTTGGCTTTCAAACACTGCGCCACTTCGACAACTTCCCGATGATGTCGGCGAATTTGCAAGCGATGACGCCGGTGGGTGGCCACAATGTCGCGATGTTGCCACCTGGCAATCACCCCTACTCCTCCTTCTCCTTCGACACTCCATGGGAGATCACGTACGATGGCATCATCTACATCGAACAGGTACTCCGATGCCCTACTTTCGGGAGCTACCTCACCCAATACGGCCTTTACATCGACCTCCCGATCCACACCCCGCAAGACGATGTACTGCAGGAACGGGTGTTGCTCCTGGGTGTCCCGAATAACTTCGTGGAACCCCGGACTACCTTGATCTACTCGATGGTATGGCACAGCATCACCGCCTCTCTCTCCGACCTGGACCATACTTCGGTGGAAGCTCGGATGAACCGACTCCGAATTTGGTGCCACACGGCGAGGAATCTCAACACCTTCGCGGCGCAGATGCCATACTTCGAGCCCATGCAGACCTTCTTTCGGGAGCAGGCCTCGGCGATCCTTTCATGCACTTCGAATATGCTCTCACCGGCGATGCGAAGTGCCTTCGCCCAACACGAGCGAATGCGATCGATGATAGCCGCAGAGCCGCCGGCTTTCATCCTGCGATTCCGCGAGAATGCATGAGCTTTTACACGAGGCCTACCCGACCTTTAGGTCTCACGGTCTCCCCGTTTCCGCCTCGGCGATGTACGGGTGTTTCCGGGTCAGTGACCGTTTCGGTAGAAGGGGACTTCCGCCTCGGCGATGCGTCCACCTGACCCGTAGGTCTCGACCTCCCGAATGACTCGTTACACACGACGACAAGACCAAATGTGCTTGCTTGTAGGACATGTCACTCGGTTGCATCAGGCTCTACTAGTTGTAGTGGGGCCTGCTCTCTCCTTGGAGATTGCTTGGCTTCCGTAGACTTCGACCTCTCAAGCTCTACTCGTGTTACCCGAACCTCCCGATCCACCCGAAGTGATGGCACACTCTCGCCAGTCCCCGATTGAGTCGGATCCGATTGAACAGTTCCCCGAGACATCGGCGACTCAGCTCGATCCCATCGAGCAGTTTTCCCAAACGCCCGGCAGTAGCTCCGGAGCAGTTTTGCCGGCCGCTCGATACCTCGAGGGAGTCCACCCGGACACTGACGAGGGCCGAGCACTGAAATTACAACGAAGGCTCTACGATGACCATCACACCCAGGGAGCCTTGGAGGTCATCGCTTTCAGACGAGCCTCCGAACAGCTCGCGATGTCATCACTACGAAAGCAGTTCCCGAACTCGACAGACTCCGAGCTGGCGGCGATTTGGCGCCGACAACTTACCGGCGAGGAGGTCGACGAGAACGGCATGCCCATCGAGCTCATTGGTCGCGATGGGACATCGATCGAAGATCACCACAAACGCGATGTCGACCGAGTCGAGATGTACCTCAAGTACTTCAGCACTCCGGCCAACGACAAACTCCACGATGGATCCATCGATTGCACCTTTTGTGGTCTTCTGTTTCCGCCTTACTATCTCCTCTCGGTTAACCCCGACGGCCAGGATGACTGGCGCAACATCCATTACAGGTGTTGCTACCAGTGCGCAACCGGAGCCAACGAGGACTTCGTGTGGTACGCGGAGAACTCCGACCTGTCACCGGCCAAGATAGGACTACGAGGCAACCTTCGAGACCTTCCCTACAACCACAAGGACCGTCGACAGCTCTACGATCGCGACGACAACCACGAAGTCAAGCCGCCTGGGTGGCACATCGCGATCGAGCGAACGCATGGATTCTACTGCAAGGTCTTCTTCGACAACTACTGGGATACCGCGAAGTGTCGTTGGGTCCGGAAGCCGACATTCGTCCGCAAGAACTCGACCCGCTACGACACGATCAGCATCCCCGACTGGTACACGATTTGCCAGAAGGTCAACTCCGTGCGCAAGCAGATCAACCTCGAAACCTCGAGGAAGCGAGCCGCTTCGTGGAAGCAAATGTGCGAGGACATCGAACGCGAAAGGCCTGGCGACAGCAAGTCGAACATTCGACGCGAGGTACGAAGTCGAATACTACGACTCACCGACATTTTCGTCGCGGACCTCGCCAAGCTCGACTCCGACCAAAAACAGCGAGTGTTCCAAGCCTTCGCCCAGTGGGAGGTCACGACCGTCGCTCGATCCATCGACCCGAACTGGAACGCCGATGAGTTCTGGAACATGGTTACCGCCGAGGCCCCACTCACCGATTGGTTGTTTCGTGTCTCCGACAGCATCGACCAACACTTCGTCTGTCGCTCGAAGGATTGCACCTCGGTGATACACAATCACCATTGGCTCCGACAGATCTCGTGGGACTACTCGATTTCCTCGCAACACGGTCGGTACTCTTGCCCGCGATGTTTGACCGCGTATAGACCTTGGGCACTTCGAAACAACGCGTCATCCACGAATGCACCGACCTTTGTGCCCGCCCAGAAGGCTCTGATCATCAACGGCGACGGCACCACCCTCGAAGTCGATGCCACGGTTCCAGTCCCGACTGGACAACGACTTACCTCCGATGGCGGTGACTACATGCTCTATCTCATGGAGTGGGAGCGCAAAGACGACGACGCCTTGATTGGCCGGCTCAAACAGATCATGAGCGGCATCCGGCGAGACCTCGGAGACGACGATATCCGCGATAAACTCGCGGGGGCCCTCCGCGACGAGCAGATGAAGCACCAGAAGCTCGATTACTTCGAGTCGGTTACCTGGTCCAGTCACAACCTCCTCGAGATCTACAATCGCAACTCGACCACAACGAAGAAGTACCGGCTGGATCTACTGCCAACTGCCTCACATCCCGCCAAGCCCTTCGACGAGACCCTCAACACCAAGGCACACTTCGAGTCCTATGACATCAACTCAGCCCTCGCCGATCCCCCTACCTACCAATTCGCCACATACCACTATGACGCCGACGACACCATCATCATGACCCAGGACGACTTCCTCCGGTTCATGAGCCTCGCATACACACGATTGCGTCTGGGACAATATATGGTCGGCGACTTGTCCTTTACCCACGTGGACACCGATCACCTGGAGTTGCTCAAGGGCCGTCGACGAGACGCACAGGCGGCACAGTAGCCGCTACATCGACCCACACGGGAAACAGACACTATTCCGCCTCGGCGACGTTAGTGTTCTGATACCCGACAGTGTCTACTCGGGTTATTCACCCGACTGTATCGCACCGCGTAGGTGCCGCTTCGACAACCCGTCCTCTTCGGTTTCGCTTTCCGCCTCGGCGATGTGCGATACTGGAAGGGACGCGGCTCTGTACATTTCGAAGCTTGTAACCCGATCCCCCAGCTCAAAGCTCGAGGACTCTCGATTGGCACATCGATGAGAAAACAAATGCCGAGCTCTTGCATAATTAGACTTTCTTGTTATCGCTCTCTCACGCCTCACGTCTAAAAGTTTCCACAGTTCTGTGGATCCCGTGGCCCGAAACTACCAGAGACTTAGCCCACGGTTCCCGAACCTTGCCCGAAGCCCCACCTCATGTCGTTCGCAGATGTGCTTGCGCTCCTGCGATCACACGACTTGACCGCTTTGGCACCCGAGTTGGCCAAACGCGGGATCAATACACCCGAGAAACTCCGAGGAACATCCGAAAATGTCCTCGTGGAGATTGCCCCAAGCCGACTTGACTTAGACAGACTACTGTCGGCACTCGATCGCAGACCGATGCCACGCGAAGTCGTGCCGGTGCGGAGACGAGACTTACCTCGGTGTAACCCTTCATCCCGAGGTTCCTTAGCCAGGGCACTCGAAGCAGCCAAACCAGAACAACGAAGAGCTTCCTTGGAGGACCTCCAGACCAATACCTACGCGACGACGACGCAGAAGTCTCGAGATTCGAGGTGGAAGCTTTGGACTGCTCTCGCCGATGCGTGGGATCTCGATCCATTGCCACTCTCGGTGCGACTGGTCGACGCGATCGGTGCCAGTTTGCGATCTGGAGGTTACAAGTCCGCGAAGCAGATCTTCAGCCAAGCCCGACAAGAGCACGTGGCACAGACTTGTACCTCGGTGCCACCCGAAGTCTGCCTCAAGATGCAACAAGTCGAGAGGGCCGTCGAACGGGGACGAGGACCTGCTAAACTCAAGGACTCCTTCGTCGTCGAGGACATTGCACGACTACCAGTACGACCTGCAGACGAAGATTTCGATGGTCCTCACCCATGGGCACGACGACTACGACATCGAGTGGACATGGTCATCATCTGCTGCTGGTGGCTACTGCGAGGCATCGAGGCAGCTTCGGTGACTTTCGGCCAGGCGTGGGTGGAGATCACACACGCCGGACGCACCGCGTTCATCACCCTACCATGCACGAAGACGGACATTGTGGGTTTGTGCGTGACCAGATCACACCCATGCTGCTGTTCGACATCTCCACGACTATGCCCCTTTCACGCACTACAACGACATCTTGACCTTCTACAATCACTAGGATGCTCTCGAGACGGCCCCCTCTTTCCTGGCACGGACGGACAACCACTCGATCATCATCAGACCATCGACATCTTTCGCTCTGTGATCTCGGCTACTGGGACCTCGATGACTCGCATGGGACCAAACGGAGCCTTACTCGATCGGTTCTGCGAGCATGTCTGCCGAGTATCTGGATCTCAGATGCTCACACGACGAGGTTTCCCACTGGACACCGTTCAACTGATAGGTCGATGGGGCAGTGATGCTATCAAAGTTTATGTACAAGAGTCCCCCTTGCACCGAGGCGATGAGTTCCACAGGCCCGAGACCCCGAACAAGCCCGAACAAGTCCGCGAGATGGTCGCACATTACCTCGAGACTCTCCGTACCAAATTCTGGGTTGTGAACTCCGTAACTAAGGTCGTGCACTTACCGGGAATCTCCGAATCATCCTGCGATAACGCACATTGGCACACAATTTGCGGATGGCCATACGGTTTTGCACCGCATCGCCGCGAGTATCGCGAACCATCAGGCCCGAAATGCAAACGATGTTTCAGATTATGCGAGGCACAAGCCTTCGCCGACGCACAGCCCGATGAGGATGAGGACTGATGGCCGACTGACTTCCGCCTCGGCGATGTGTCATCGGCTTCGTCCCGATCATCCGAACGCAAAAAGCTCGACGCAGAGTTCATGTCACCTCGAGTTGCCAACGAAGACATGTCACGTCAGCCTGACCTTTCGTTAGAGCAATTTCTGCCCGAGTCCAAATCTTTCGACGAACATGAGCAATCCACTTCAGGACGCGGCCGACTTAGCCGGCATCGACCTGACTACAGATGTTGTGGCCCGATACTTGGCCAAACTCGGCTTGAAGTCTCATGCGACCATCGGTACGTACCTCAAGGACGACGCGAGCATCAAAGATGTGATCACGAAGCTCAAGGCGGGCGCCAAGGCGGGGGGCGTGGAGTTCAAGCTCGGAGATGACACCGACGAAGACGCCCTCACCGCCCAGTGGATGGTACTCACTCAGTCTGCCCGACTCGCTTACCATGCTGCTACGACAACTCCGACACCTTCGGCTTCCCCGACCTTGCCGACCACTACTACTTCGTCCCACACCGACAAAGACGTCGTCCCCAAGACTCTCCCGACGGGTGTCTACAACAAATTGGTCGAGGATTACAACAGCATCACCGTGGACGGCGAACGACGACAGTTCCCCGAGAAGAATCTAGTCGGGGCGGAGAAAGTACTCGCTCGGATGTATCACGAGCACCATACATCGAAGATGTACACAGCCACAGCACTTGGCGAGATAGTGTCACAAAGGATCTGGACTAGCTTCGACACGATCAACTCGGCCAGGAAGAAGGATACGCACGAGAAGAAACTGGTCCTCGACGAACGCAATAACATCACCGAGAAGTCACACGATGAGTGGGATGTGCGAGGCCAATGGATGCTCATAGACGCGATTGAGGCAATCCGATGGGCCTGGATCCTCATTAAGTATGCCTCCGAGACGGTCGTCAACAAATACGTCGATTGGTTCATTCGTCTCGTACGCAAACATTCACAACGCATTAACAACGTGAAGAGCCTTTGGGAAGAATTCTCTTGGGACATCGCCATGCGCATGCGATCTAACGAGACCTTCCAAGCGATCACCGACGACCTCATCAACGACCTCACCAGAGTCAACGACGTCATACAACAACCGCTGTCAAAGAAGCAGCGATTCGGCAAAGGCGCCGAACAAACCCCGAAAGGGAAAGGGAAAGGATATCAGCAGAAGTGGTCACCTCCAGGACAAGGACGGCGATACCGACAACCATGGTCCAATCCGACCACACAATGGCGCTCATGGCAACCTTCGACACCTACGTGGACCACACAGGCCATGTCTTCTTGGCAAGCCACCCCGACACAAGCATGGACATCCCCTACGACGCCGACTTTCTTTACTCCGACACCATCACCGACCCTGCCACTCAACCCGGCTCCTCATGTATCTCCAACACGACCTCCTTGGAACGCGAAGGGAGACAAAGGCTCGAAAGGCGCCGGCAAGAAGGGCAAAGCCGGTAAGTCCGGCAAGAAATAGGGACAGCACGGCCCAGGGTCTGCTGACCCTGGAGCCGACCATCGACCGACAGAGTTACACGACCGAACTTGTACATTGTGCTACGAGCTGGTCGGCACCTTACCGGTGGTGCACCTGTCCTTCTTCGATGGTATCGGGATTGCCTCCGAAGCACTACGACGAATCAATGGGCACATCCTCCTGACCCTTTCTTGGGAGATCGACCTCGATTGTGCGCAGTTTACCTCACAACACTTCGGATCCATACAAATGGGAGACGTGACACAGTTCGACATCGAGTCCGTCGCGGAGCACATCGATGCTGCTACTCTCCATCAACAATACATAATGGTGATAACCGCTGGACCACCTTGCCCCGATTTTTCGAACTTGCGTCACCGACCCCCAGGCTCCGAGGGCACATCGGGTTGGCTTTTCAGTCACATGGTGGGCATCGAACACCAACTCCGGAAACGCTTCACTGGCATCGCCATTGAAACGATCTTCGAGAACGTGGTCCCTCACCCGGATGTTCACGACAACTTGCTCGAGCTCACATCGCCACTGAGTATGGACCCTATAGTCGTCGATGCAGCCGACGCCGGCATCATGCACCGGAAGCGGCTGTGGTGGACATCGATCCCTTGGAACATCATCGAGGAACGCCTTCCACGACTCACACCTTGGTCCTTGGAATGGAAACTTGAGGGAACATGGCACCGACTCCACAACCCGATCGCTAAGGAATTGCAGACACATATCAAGACGAAGGACTACTCCCTTCCCCCATGCCTCCATAGCGACAAGAAACTTTTTCACTGCTTGACTACACCATCAACATCGACAACGGGCCGAGATCCGCCTACACATCTCCGAGATCGCTCGACTTCACATGATGCGTGGCAACGATGGGAACAGGACAATCGTCGATACCCCGTGTGGCAGTACGAGGAGCAGTTCTTGGTTACATTGCCAGACGGCACATGGTCTACAGCACCCGCCACACTTCGAGAACAACTTCAAGGTTTACCGCTGGACTACACCGCTACACTCGCCCAGGGCGACGAAACCAAACGATGCGTTGCTTTGGGCAACTCTTGGCATCTCCCCACGGCAGTTTGGATCATGTTCCTGTTGCTTCTCGGGACCGTCAACGCGACCATCCCCGACACACCACGATCTTCGGCTCTCCAACAGATTACTGCCTTGTGGCTACACCACAAAGTCCCTTTCGGTCCTCCTCCTCGTTCCACGACACACAACTACATGCCTCAGTTCTCCTGGACAGAACACCTCGATTGGGCACTTCATCGTGACACACACTTGGCCCCGAAGCCACTGGATCCTACCCTCGAGTGGTGCCTACAACATCGACATGTGTTTCACCCACTCGTAGATTTCCAGAAAGCGATCATCGCAGATATCCGCGAGCTCGTCGAAGACATGGAGGATCACACCATGGCCTGGTATCACACACTCCCAGAACACGTACAACGAGCATACCGACACAAGGATTCAGTCACACAGATCCCAGTACTCGTTCACTTACTACGACTGATCCAATACCCACAAACAGAGCTGATATATCGCGAACTCTCCGAAGGTTTCCCCTTGATGGGCAAGTTGACCCCAGGCATCAACTGGCACGTTCGACAAGACCTTAAATATCTCGAACCCACACCGATCGACGAGTTTGGTGACAAGAACCGACAGTACATCCACGACAAGATCGAGAAGAATTCCGTCGACGAACATTGGGAACTGATGCTGGATGAGATCCTGGCCGAAGTCGACATGGGACGCATGAACGGACCGTATCAAGCCCCCGATTGGTGGCCTCGAGCCGCCACAGTACCACCGAAAGGGAAACATCGAGCCCTGCTACCACTACCACACTCCGATCCCTACATCGCCATGGCTTTCAGCATCGAACAGACCGGCAGCGACGGCAACAACAAAGTCCGACGAGGCGAGGATTGGCGCCGGAGTGGCCACAATGCGACCTGCACCATGCACGACCAACCGTACCATCACACACCCGACCACTTTATTTCCTTGGGACTCGCTACACTCCGAACCGATCACTCGAAACCCTTGTCTGTTTGGGGACATGACCACGACGGTGCTTATCGCCAACTTCCACTTCGTGATCCTCGAGAAGCCTATGTGATGTTGCTGACCCCGGACGGCCCAACGCTGTGGAGCCACAACGTCCTTCTTTTCGGATCGGCCGCAAGTGTCTGGTCTTACAATCGATTCGGCGACATTCTCGTGGCCTGCAGCCGAACGATGATCTTGTCTCCGGCCATGCACTACGTCGACGACTACGGATCCATGGAAGACTCCGACCTCGCCAAAGGCAGCTTCGAGTCCTTCGAGGAGTACAACGGATGTCTCCAGATATCGATGAAACCCAGTAAACGTCAACCACCACAAACAGCACATCGTATACAAGGAGTCATCATTTCATCCGACGACGACAACTTGGTCCTCACACCTTGTCCAAAGAGAGTCGAAAACATGTGTAGACAAATCGACACACACCTGGCTACTTCGTCACTGTCCCCCGAACAAGCCAGGAAGATGGCCGGGAAGTGCAACTTCCTGACTGGGAGACTATTTGGCAAGGTGGGCCGAGCGGCCCTGAAGGCACTTTATTCTCGAGCTCACTCCTACTCACATGCCCTCGACAAGCCCACGCGCTCATCACTACTCGCCCTCAAGGACATCATACAGCACTGCCGACCAATGACGATACCACGTACACCGACCAAGACGACATACAGCGTCATCTACACGGACGCATACTTCCGGCTTGGCTCCACCATCTACAAGCCGGGAGACAACGACATCCCGAATTGGGACTCAAAGTCGACGTCCGACATCGAAAACGGCTGGGCGGCGGTTTGCTTCCACCACGGTGACGTGCGAACCGCCGCCTACTTCCAGGGTCGTCTTCCCTCACTACTCGTTCGACAGTTTGCCTCCGACCAGGCCTTCATCTACCTTCTCGAAGCATGGGTAGCGATACTGGCACCGTTGGTCTTCGAACCATGGCTGGATCAGTTCTACGTTCAATGCTGCGACAACGAAGCCTCCCGACACGCCCTACTCAAGGGCGTCGGCAAACATCAACCTTTGAATTGCCTCATTGCGGCACATTGGACTTGGCACAATCGACGCAGCATTGCACATCGACTTGAGCGGGTACCCACCAAGGCGAACATCTCCGACGGGATCAGCCGCTTTGAGAACGTTCCGGAGTCTGAGAGCTGGACTAAACTCGATTTGCCTCTTAATGCACTGACGAGTAGAGCTGCGAAGATCATAGGAGATATCCATTTTGCTTCCTCGACGGGTTTTTCCGACTTACCCGAAATTCACCGATTGCACGACCATTTGCTTTCGATGTTACGCTAATGTTCTTTCGAGTGGCGTTCGCCTGCGATGGGAGGACGCGACTACACTCGATGGGAACCAGTCGGTCCTCCCAGCGGAAGGAAAGATCAACACCGATCTGTAAGATCGACTACTTCGATCTGTAAGATCGAAGCGCAGACTTAACGCCACCGAAGCGGAAGCAGTTGGAAAACACCTCCGCTGAAGCCAGGGATTCATGGCATTTGTGTGAGAATTTCGTTGTCGTGTAGCACACACTTGTTTGTGCGAAGTGACAACTTCATATCTCACTTAAACACCGAATCGGTCAGGGGATTGACTCACCGATTCATGTCGAATGATTGTATACTCCGTGGCCATTTTGGCGAAAGCTGTTACAGCTTGAGCGAAATTTTGTTTCACCCACCCGTCCCGACCCTCTTCGATATTACTTTAATTTTTCCTCTGCTTCCTGTCTGCGAGCACCGCCTGGGAACCAGTCGGTCCTCCCAGCGGAAGGAAAGATCAACACCGATCTGTAAGATCGACTACTTCGATCTGTAAGATCGAAGCGCAGACTTAACGCCACCGAAGCGGAAGCAGTTGGAAAACACCTCCGCTGAAGCCAGGGATTCATGGCATTTGTGTGAGAATTTCGTTGTCCACAAATGTACGACCGGAGCAAGTTTGGCAGTCAAAGTTTCCTCGCGAAGTGAGAGAGATGTTGCTGCCAGTGGCCGCTGCCCTGAATCATGGATGCGTTGGCCTGTGTGCGTCGTGAAATCCGGCGCTTACAAGAGCAGCAGCGGCGTGCCCGCTGTGTGCAAGCGCGCTTGGGCTTGACAAGAACAGATCGTCTGGTGGCCGTGGGATGTTACACTCAGAGCAATTACAACCTGCCTTTGGCGATTACTTTTGTTAAGCAACGTGCCCCGACATCGTGGCTGCCGTCCACAGACACGGAACTTGGCGAAGTGCTGGAAAACTGGTTTCTGGAAACGCCTGAGGCCACCATTGTGGCATTCGAGTATCCAGAAACCAGTGCGCAGAAGCAGCTGCGCTCACGTGTGGAAAAGTTTTTGGCAGAGTGCGCAACTGTCAATTTCATCAAAACGTGCAATTTCACGAATGGCTACGCCCCAAGCTCGAGTGAAGTCGCATCACAGTTTGTCGAGACCTTGCGAGGACGCGAGGAGCTGGCGACCCACCGAGGCTTGGAACATGCTTCGCGCTGGCAGCGACGTTGGTGCTCTCGGTTTCGTGGTCGCTGGGGGCTTCGCCTCCGAAGTCTTGGGCCACATCGCGACTCCGAAACGGATCTTCGTGCCAAGGCCAGGCTTGAAAGGCTGCAGCTGCTTGTCCGGCAATGTGTTGTGTGAGAACACAGTTCGTTGTTTGCTTGTTTGTCTGCTGCCGGTTTGTTTCGCGCATGGCTTGTTTTGATTAGTGTAGCGTCGTTCATGAAGTGCATGTCCGCATGCTTACTCTGCTCCCGTCACCTGTAGCCAACTCCAGACACATGACGGTGGCCGCCGGCCTCCGAGCCCGCTTTTGGGGTCATTTTCTGACCCTTTTTTCGGGGTCATTTTCTGGCCCCTTTTCGGTGGCATTTTGAGTGCGGTGTCAACTGCCGCATGTGGAAAGGGCCCCACTCGTGGCCAGTTTTCGGGCCCAAGTTCCGTTCAGGTTTTGACCCCTGTTTCGGGGCCCGAGAAATTGTCGCGTCTTGTCCGCTGACCTTCAGGTGAGCGGCTTCTGGGAATGGTGCTTGCACCTCAGGCAGACGGCGGCATCTTATGGACGCGAACCCATCTTCATCAACATTGATGAGTCCTCGATGCCTCAGTTTTGCAAAGCAAAGCGAGGGGTTTGCATCCGGCGTTCTGATTGGCCTGCTGGAAAAGTACCCTGTGGGCCTCGGAAGCCGCCCCGCAACACGGCGACACTGCTGGCCATGATATCAAGCGAAGGCACGCTGCAGAAGTGCCTCCCTCAAATCCTCATTGGCAACGAGCGGTGCTTTCCGCGACGGTTGCTATTGAGTGCCCAAACAGCGTCAGCAGCCACAACTGTACAGTATTGGCGGCGGAAGTCTTCGTGGGTTAATGGCCCGGTCATGGTTCAGGCTCTGGAGGAGTTGGCCAAGGCGCTGGGACCACTGCGCCTGTCGGACAGCAAGCAGATTGTCATCGTATGGGATTGCTGCCGCGTTCACTTGACAGAAGAAGTTTTGACAGCATGTAAAAGGTTGCATTTTTGGCTTCTTTTTGTGCCAACGCACATTACATCTCTTCTGCAGCCGCTGGACACCTGTGTTTTCGGCCCGCTAAAGCAACGAATGCGACGACGGTACGCAGAAGCCATGCGCGGCAGCGGCTGCGTCTCAGTGGCGCAGTGGCTACAGCTCTTGCAAGAAGTGACAGTGACGATGCTATCAGAACGAAGCTGGCAGAAGTCATTTCGTTCGGTAGGCATCTCCGGCTCAGCGCCTCTCAGCGCAGACCTCCAGCATTTGGGCATCGAGTACCCGTTGCCAGAGCCTGGACGTGTGCTTTCTTTGACAAAGCTTCTGCCTCCGGGCAGCGACAGCAAGTGTGAGTTGTTGTTGAACTGTCCCAGGGTGCGTTTCCTGACCTAGCTTTCACGTTCCTGCAAAGATTGTCGAAAGGAGGGTGCGAACTTAGATGACGGCGTGAATTGCTTTTGCACGAGGTGGAAGATACCGTTGCCGTCCGCCACGGCGGGATTGTTGGGCAGGCTTCGAAACAGCAGGAAGAGGGGGGTTGTTAACGGGGACCGAGGAAGAATTTCCTACGTGCAGCCGTTGAGGCGAGACGGTTCGCACCTGTGGACCGAGTGCAGCAACTGCTGTCTGTGAGGCCCGCCAACGCACAAAAAAGGGTTGCTCAGGAAAGATTGAAAAATTGCTTCCCCGGATAAGCGAATCAACAAGAAAAGCTAGCTTTCTCAGATCCCTCAACTTTTGGAAAAAGCTTGGCCTCGGAGGGCAGCCTTTACTCAAAAGCAAAGAGCCGGTTCCCACAGAAGCTTTGCTTGTGTGTTAAAGAAGCAAGCAAACAATGGCAAAGACTGCAGAAATGAAGAGCCAGTGCAGAGCTTTGCCGCCTACAAAAATTTCGGTCCGAAAAAAATTTCTTTTAAATGCGGGGTATTTTCCCTAGCGAAATCCACCCGGATCCTCACGTAATGGAAACGCCTCTTCGGAGCCATTCCGGAGCCGAAAAAATTCTTTAAATGTGAGACCTTTTTTTATTCAGATGCTCGGATTATGTGGGAGGCGATTTTACAAAATAAGACATTGGAAGATCGAAAACTTGATTTCGCAATCTTTTGTTTTTCCATCCACACATGTGGTTGGTTGATCATGCTTGCAGCATGTTCAAGATTCTTCGTGGAGCGCCTCCTTGAACGTGCAAAATGTTTGCACCCGCCCTCCCAACCCGGGGATGTGATCCTCGCCTCGTAACAGTGGTCACTGCCCGCTTGGGTCCCATGCCGATGTGCATCTTGTTCTTGCAGGATGTGTTTCAATGAATTCTTGAATTCCAGATCGCATGTGCGAAATTCGTGAGTGCTGAAGATTCTTCATGCAATCTTGCTCGAGGGTGTTTGGGAGAGAGCGCCTCCTTGAACGGGCAAAATGTTTGCACCCGCCCGCCCAACCTGGGGCTGTGATCCTCGCCTCGTGACAGTGGGCCGATGCCGATGTGGCATCTTGTTCTTGCAGGATGTGTTTCAATGAATTCTCGAATCCCTGATCGCATGTGCGATAATCGTGAGTGCTCGATCTTCCAATTTCATATTTTTTTATGTTCGCTTCCCCACATAAGTGTATTGGGGGAATACCTTCGTTGTTGCTACTTTGAAAGAATACTGATCTATGATACAGATTCGCGCGGAATCGAGATCCGGGAACAAGCAAATTTATAACGGAGCGGAGGGAAGTTCTTAATGATTTATGCCCGGTGGATGCTTTTTGGCATTGGCCAATTGATTTCGCAATCTTTTGTTTTTCCATCCACACATGTGTTGATCATGCCTGCCGCCTGTTGAAGATTCTTCGTGCAATCTTGCTCGAGGGCGGGTGGGAGGGATCGCCTCCTTGAGCGGGCAAAATGTTTGCACCCGCCCGCCCAACCCGGGGATGTGATCCTCGCCTCGTGACAGTGGTCACTGCCCGTTGGGGCCCGATGCCGATGTGGCATCTTGTTCTTGCAGGATGTGTTCCAATGAATTCTTGAATCCCAGATCGCATGTGCGAAAATCGTGAGTGCTCGATCTTCCAATTTTCTTTTTTTTTATATTCGCTTCCCCACATAAGTGTATTGGGGGCATACCTTCGTTGTTGCTACTTTGACAGAATACTGATCTAAGATATAGATTGCGGAATCGAGATCCGGGAATAAAGAATTGTATTTTCGAGCCTTCTGACTATCTGATGCAGCTGCGCGAAGCTTGATCTAACGCCAGGGACCATTGACAACGTTGGTGGCATCGGGTTGGGAGTTTAAAGCTGGCCTGACGTGTCAACCTCTGTCAGGACACAGTTCGGAAAGGAAAGTGTATTATGTTGTGCATCTTGTGCAGCGAAACTTGAGCCACAAGAATGCTACAGCGGCATGAGTCCATCATGCCGGGCTGCGTTCGTGGCGTCGTTGCTGCTGTCACAATTCTGGCTCATCCACGCTGAGGCTTTCCAAACTGTGCTTAATTTCAGGATATGTGACGATGCAGGATGTTGCAGCTTGGATGCGTGCCGCGTGGTTGGTTGTTGAAAACCTTGGGTTTTTCTGTCCTTCCAAAGGTGCATGTTTGTCTTCACTTTGCAGGCACATGGCGCAGGCGGAGCGCTTGTGTTCAAACTTCACTTGCAGCGAGAGCGCAGAAGTCGATCCAGGATCGTTTGAAACTTCAGCCGGATTTAGGGTTTGTGCTTGGATTAAGATTAAGACGTTGATGGTTGTCAGTGAGCTGTGTGAGATAGTTGTGGAAAAAATGCTCCCAAAGTCAGTCCCGTTCATTGCATCAGCGAGTTAGCCTGCAACGGAACTTGAAGTTGAGGTTCCGTTTCAGCTTCGCGTTTCTGTGAGTAGAGCAACTTGGAACGTTGACCTGTAACCCCCGTCCATGAGTCCACTTGAGTTGAGGCTACCTTGCAACAGACATCATGTAGTATGAAGGTTGTACACGCTTTAAAGAGTCGGGTTGAAGTGCCCGTGCAGGAGTCAGCTCGTGGCCCCTGAGGAGTTTACGGCGCCGCCTGGTGCCTCGCCTTCTGTCCTGATGATTTCTTTGCTAGCCGCCTCGGTTTTGATTTGGAATCGCATCCTGCAACTATCGTCAGTCTGTGCTCTCGTTTCAGTTTTCCAAGTTGCACACTCCTGAAGCTCGGTATAGCTCGGGAGCTCAAAATCTTCGCTTTTTCTCGGAGGAAGTGTCGACCTTCCATGGAACCCATCGATCCCTTGGGTTCCTTGGCCGGTGCCTTCGCCGCAGCACCGGAAGATCAAGGCCGATGCCAGTGCCACAGACTCACGTTGTTTGCCTTTCGAAAAACTTCCGGAGGCCGCCCCAAGCAAGCTGCAGCGGGTCTCCCTTCAGGAGCCGCAACACGGCCAGAGCGCCTTGGTGTCGTATCCGGATCATGTCTTGGCAGGACCTCAACGATGTGCAGTACATCGGAAACCTCTGGTTCCTTGGCGCACAGACGTCAGCTTTTCATAAGGGGCAGCCGCTCGTCTATCGCTTCAGCACATGATGTGCACCAGACTAGAAAGAGATTGCTTCCCGCTCTTAGGATCGGCACCCCGACCGAACGGAGCTTCCGGATGATGCCAGTGACCGAGTGTGATTGACCCGACATGGGAAATCGCAAAAGTGTTCCTTTGAAAGCTTCCACAAGTGCATTGCCCAAGATTGGACACTGGTTCCTCGGCCGGGGGCCAAGCGGGAAGCTCCCGCGCAGTGTCCAGTAGCATGATCTTGATACAGCAATCGCCCAGATGCTGGCCAGATGTACAAAACAGCTGCAGTTAAGTACCGAACTGTTCGAAGTAAGATAATTGCTGTGTCTGCTATGGCCATGGTATTGTAAATCTCGCAGAGCAGCTGTCACATCTGAGCCATCCCACCACGGAGGACCTCTGGGTCAGCAGCAACGTGTTTGATCCGGATGAGTCCTCAACCTGGCGAGCCACTGAGCTCGAAGTCTTACGTGTGTTCTAGCGTTGTCTTTTTTCTCTTGCGGCATCTGCACTGAGCCCTGCAGTTTCGAGTGCACCACAGTTTGAAGTCTTGGACGGACCCTTCCTGCTAAAGGCTTTCATTCATGTACTTATCTGAAATGCTGATTTTCCGAGTTTCAGCCTCCCCCCTTTCAATGCACCGTGCTGCCCAGGGTTTCCGACGATAACTCTGCTGCGCTCTCAGAGATCGACTGTGGCTGTGCTGGCCCTGCTACGGCATGGGACTCCACAAGAAGCTACCCCTGTTGCGGTTCAGGCGGTAATGCATCCTGCATTTAAGAATACGACAAACCAAAGTTGTCTACCCGAGTGTCTGCCTCACAGCCTGCGTCTGTCAGGAGACGCAGATTAGATACGGGCAGGGCGTCGTCCAGGGCACAACCGGACGGAGCCTGAGAAGCCAGTTCCTGCTGACGGAGACCCTTGAATGCTGATTTCATGGAACAGTGTCGCGGAGTGTCGACAGACCAAGTCACATGCGAAACCTGCACAGATCGTTGTGTTTTTCTCTATTTCACCGTCTCCTGGAATGTTTTGGCAAGTGTATATGGGCAGCTGCCCCAACCACACAATTTCATCAGCCTGTCTGACAAACGAGTGCGCAGTAGCAGTGCTTTGTCCCGGCTGAAAAGTACGGAGGCACAGACCGAGTCTGCTTACTGGCAGACCCGGACAACTTGTGCCTTCGCCAGGCAGATCGGGTTCGGGTTTCCAGCTCATCTTAGCAAGAGTGTGAGAACTCAGCAAGCCTTGGTTAGACAAGACGATCAGGCAGGGACGAACGCGAGAACAGATGTAGGACGGACCCTGGACAGCCTGATCCTCGCTTCGTCGCTCCTGAGCACAGGAGCTCCTTGTGGCTTCGGAAGTGAAGGACAAGCGGAAGCGCTAGGGCCTAGTCCTAGTGTTGAGGTTCTATAACAACAGATCGCGAGAAACTGCTGAAGTTTTGCCAGCGAGAGACTGCGCCCAGCCGAGGCCAAGACCCAAGGGCCCACATTCACCGACGTATCTATCTGTCTTCTGCACACTGTCAGAATGCTCGCAATTTGTATGCTTGCATATGGGTGCGTGAAACTTCGTGCGTATGTAGGTGCGCATGCACCTATGTGTGCAGAATAGGTGGCAGTGGATATGTGTATATGCACACGCATACAGTACGCAATACCAGGAGACAATACAGAAGGCTCGCTATGTCTGCATAACACATGTGGTAGATACCAGGAGATCAGATTACGTTATATAGGCAGGGTCGAAACAGGACATCTCGCTGACCACCTTCGACGGGATCCTAGGCCTGGGACTGCCAGGCATCTCTCACGCACACCAGGCCCGGATTCTCCTTTTCGTTCCTGGTTGCAGAGTGTTTGGGGGCAAGCTGTTTGGTTTGCACATGCTTGAGCAGAGACATCGGATGGTGTATAGTTTCGGTCTTGGAGTGAAGCTTTCTATCTATCTATCTATCTATTTATCTATTTATACACATGCATACCTACCTACCGACGTACATACATACAATCTATCTATTTATCTATCTATCTATACACATACATACCTACCTACCGACGTACATACATACATACATACATACATACACACACACATAAAGACACACGTGTATCTCTCTTTCTCTCGCGCTATTCCTTTGTGTAACTCGTTGTTGATCGCTTGACAACGTTCATGGGTGATGCACTTCTTACTCTTGCGATCGAAGGATTCAATTACTTTTGGATACTTAGAACAGTTAGGAACTGAGAAGTGCGCGAGGACTTCTTGCAGAACCTCGCGAAGACCGGATTCGGCGGTGGCGAGCTGTGCTTCTCCTTCGAGCCTGTCGCCCGGGCTCGGCAGGCATCGCTTTCTGACCAGCACGGCTGGACGCTCACGGCTTTGCTTGGGCTGTTGCGCATGCTTGTCGGGAACTGGTGGATGCAGACAGCTTCTGCTTCTCGCCGAGGTTGAAGGAGGAGGCATCCCAGCATGGCAGCAGCTTTTGATTTCCAATCCTATCCCGTGCTTGGCCCTGCACTCCAACCCTTGGAGTCCTAGATAGGCTTTTCATGGCAGGCTGAGGCCCCAGCTATTAGTGGCACCAGCAATGAAGATGGTGGCAGTGCCTTGGGGGTCGTCGTGTGATCCGGAGGATCTGCCACAGCTGCACCTGTGGTGGGGTATGAGGGGTCGAAGCTGGGTTTCAGACCGTGCCATGTTTGCATCTTGTGTGTGCGTGTGCATGTCATCAGAATGAAATCTCGCTCTCGTCAGCCCAACCCGTATGCCGCCTAACCTTTTTTGCAAGACCGATTGAATATCTGAGCAGGAGGCATCCACCGCCATCTTCGGCCCGTGCCCAGAGGTCATCAGCAAGGGGCTCTGCTTGATGCGTTGAGTTCGGAAAAGAGCTGCACCGTTCTGTTTCTGCCAGATTAGTCATGCCTTGTTCTTTGTTGTCGGCACTGCCGCTGCATCAAGCATATCACTAGTCTGGTGCATTTCGCTTCTGCTGCCTTGGAAACACGCGCCGTCCGGGCACCAAGGAGCGGCCACGCATCAGACGGGCGTTCCAGCACATCGGGCCGCACATCTTCTGGTGCAGTGTGGTGCTGAGCTCCTGGAGCTTGACTACTCCAAGCATTGGGGGACCGTGAAGGCAGGTAGCTCTCTCGCTCTGCTTCGCCCCTTGGCCAGGCGGGCTTTCGGCTACACACAGCGAGGCCTCGAGCACAAAGCATCTCTGCAGTATCAGCTCATGGGGCCGACTCGGGCGGTCTGGTTCTTGTGTTGTTTGAAAGGCTGGTGGCTGGTGGAGATCGGCGTTACCTGCGCCATTTTGAGCTTGAGGCCAAGAACATTTGCCAGGCACAGGCCAGCGTGAAACAATGGAGAAAACAAGCTCGAGAAAGAGGCTTCCAGGCGTGGATTATTCAGGTTTGTCAATCATGACGACCTGCCAACAGAGACCCGGCAGAGAGCAGCACCTGGATACTCCGAGGCTTGAATATGGCGCAGGCTGGTGCAGAGTCCTTCAGACGGCGGCTTGCACGGTCAGCAAGTTGAAATCTGGTGCCAGTCATGGAAGTTCTCGGCGATATGTCGGCAGGCACAGTTTGTGCTCCTCCAGAAATGCTTGCCTTGACCTCGGGGATTTCCAGCCTTCTCACATTGCCCGGGGAGGGAAGGTACAATCTTAACTAGCGCTCTTCATGGCTTCTGGCCTCAGTCCTCACTCCATGATGGCTGCTGTTGCTGTGGCTTCTACTGTGACGGGCATGAACACTGGAATGACCGTCATGACCGGGACTCTGATGTTGCAATTCTTGTAAATTGATGCTCCAGGCCGGGCATGCTCATTGCGCTCGTGCTTGGAATCGTCTGCAATGAGCGGTACGTGAGGCCACTGAGTGACGGAGCTGTAGACGCCGCAGGAAGAACCGGCGTAATGCAGCTAGCGTGGTAGCAATGCTCGAGAAATGATCACGGCCGAAGCTGATGGTAGTCGCACTGCTGGCATCGTATGTACGTGGCAGTAGAGGAATGCCATGCATGCTTCTGTAGATGTCTGCAAGCAATTCGCATTGTTTTCGTTTGAGCCAACAAAGCGCAATCCTATGCCAGTGTTCGAAATCACAATTAGCGCTCGCCTTTTCGAGCTCTTTGCGGTTTGATTTCGCTGGCAAGTTTTTCAGAGCACAGCTATCATATAGCAACCATCATTCCAGACCAGATCCGCAGGGTTACAGACGCGAGGCATTGGAATCGCTTCTTCAAGCCGCGCCGCTTCCGGCTGCCTCTCTGTTCGGAGGCCCACCACATCCAATTCGAAGGGTTGAGCTGGATAAAGCATTGCAAGCCTTCTCAGCATATGCTGTTTTGGTGAGGATGTATATCCATGCATATGCTTGGATGAAGAATTTGATGTTTTTCGATCTTTAATTACTGGGAGAACAAGAGAACGGCAAAACCGTCGAACGGAGTCCAAAAAGCACGTGACCCGCACAATCTTGATCCTGTCTGTCACCTTGTATTCTGCGAAGGTTCTCATGCAACGCTGCAGTCCAACATGTCGCAATCTCGGAGTCACAATGTTGGGATACTCTGCTGATTCATGGATCTGCTCAGCTCGGTCGTTGCAACCATCGCGGCAGCCTAGTTTTTTCGGATACCGAAATCAATGAATTCAGGGGACTTCATGTGCATGAAGCCCTTGATCCTGTACACGACCCCCTGCTAATTAGGACCATAGACTCATTCTTGCATCTTAGGTGTTTGTTCCGATGTTTAGCCCATTCCCAGGGTGCTTGAACTGCAGCGACAGCAGGGTTTGGATCAACTGCGGGCGGGAAAAACTTTTGGTGCCTGTCACAAGGCTTCACAGTGTAGGCCACGCCTTCAGCCTGACCGCCTCCCTAATCAAGGGCGCTCTTGCTCAAGAACTTACAATGACTTGAGCCCAAGCCCCAAACCACTGGGTGCGGATTGAGGTCGGCGAATTGTCTTGTTCATCGGCCTCATCTTCTACGGCTTGCTTCAGGTTGTGAAGGTTTAGGGTTGTTTTAGTTTTGGCACGGTTAAGCGCGTTATGTTGCAGACCATAGCTTGCACATGATCTCAGCCCTGTAAGCCCAAGCCATTCACGCTTCACGGTTTTCAACTGAGACAGGTGGCGGCAGTGACTTTCATCATGAACTCCGCGTTGGATGCCATGCTCATGGACCATTTTCATACAGAGGCGTGTCTTGGTTCGAGGGCCGAAGCAGAGCGGCGCTGTTACGAGACTGCTGGACTTCCAGTTGAAGTGTCTGAAAGCAACCCTTGGCTGGGCCTGACAGGTGAGTGCCATGCTAGACACCGGCACCTCGTTTATTGTGCGGCGCCGTGCTGGTTGAGAGATCCCGAACACTGGGATTGTTTCTATGGAGCAAAGCGAGATATGGCGAGGGTCCTGCAGCGTCAGTCCAAGAGCACGGAAAGATGCTCCGTCGACCGTGCGTTCGACTGAGGTCATCCCCAAAGATGATTTTGCAGTGGTCTCTGCCGCAATGTTCGGCCAACGCATCTTTGCTGCTGATCCTATACTGTAGGATTGCAGGCTTTAGGGTGCTGAACCCTGGACGTTCGTGAGGCACGGATGCCACAGTGGCTTCAGCCCAACCGATCCTTTCAGTTAGGAAGCTTGAGATGGGTTGAAAGACAGGTCAGGATCCTGCCAGCCGATGTTGCTATAAGCTTAGGCAATGCAGCAACGTAGGCGTTGCTTATGTTCGGTCATGGTTTCCTTCCGAAAGATGCTGATGTGCTCAGGACTGAGAGACAGCTGCGGGATGTATCGCAGTTCGCTGCTCGGGCCTCATGAATTCGGAAGCTCCGAGCCGGAAGGATCCTGTGGCTTCGTCAAACGGGCTGGGAATGATCGACTCCAGCCATGTGTTATTCTGAAGCTAAGACAAGTGGGCCAAGCTTCCCTCCCGAGATCACCTCATCCCCAGAGTGGGCCCCTGGACCCTGCCTGGGCTGCCGACTGCAAGGCTGTGCGCATGCGACATCGTCGATCAGGCCTGCGTCGTTCCAGAGTGTGACCAGTGCAGTGCAGTTCCACTGATCCGTTGGCATTTTGTTCTGCGAGTTTCCGCATTACCTCCGCTGGGTGCGATCTGATTGAGCATGTTATTCGATGTTCGCCAAGTGTTTGCACACACAGTTTTGAGAGCTTGTGCGCACAGCCTTACCCTGAATCCGAAAGCTCTCATGCCGAAAACTCTGAGGCCCTACTCCCAGTTTCAAACCGAACAAATCTGGCATGCCAGGCGAAGCCTTTGCAAATCGATGTCGGGGGCCTTCACTTCCGACGCTTGCCTTGCCAGAGGAGGGTCTGGGATAGTCCGGGCTTCAAGATTTAGGGTTGCAATGTCCTTAGTTGTGTCCCGTTAGTACATCGTCATGCTGTGCCATTGCAGAGCTACCTCCGTAGTTGGTACATGTGCGTTGTCTTGCATTGCGAAGGCTAGCAGGAAGCGTCGAGAAGCTTCCCTGCGACTCTCCGGTTGTTTCTCATCTCTCTCTGTCTATCTCTATATATACCTGTATATATATACACACACGCATATGTATGTCTTTTTCTCTTTCTCTCTATGTTTCCCGTTCTCACTCCCCATTTCCGCATGCATAGCTCGCTGGAGAGTTGTATATCACACGTGCTCAACTCAGGAATCGATCCACGCGAGACCTTCATGTCCGACCCGGCGCGAGTCTTGGTGTCGACATATCCGCTCGGCATTTCTAGTCCCTTCCATTCGTTTACCGTTTCGTTGAGAGCCCTGCCAACTGTGTGGGAGAAGACATCCGTCTGACGAGAGTGTCTCTTTTCTGTCGTATGCAAGATCGCAGCCTTCATGACAGCAAAGCTGTCTGTCATCACCTGGCATATCGCAATCTTACAAGTGTTCAACCATCGCCGAAAAAGTCACAGACCTCCGACATCCTCCGACTACCTTGCGGACATATGTCCTGCGCCACTACCCTGGCAAGAACAGCTGTGGTGCCGGCCGGCGTGATAGAGAGCACACGAAAGCTGCTGCGAATAGTCGCAGCACTAGCAACCCTGACCATCAAATCATGATGCGAACAATCATAATCACGGGACTTCTCGACGCAAAGTAACAGCATCCCACTGTTCTCCTATAGTGACAATGACAGCATCGTCCGCAGTGATAATGACAGGAATGACAACCACCCGAAGCATAACCACCCGAAGCATAGCGAAAGCAAAGCAAACAAGTATGGCTGCGACGAGGATAGTGGCTTTTTCCAGGGCGAACGAAAGGCCTGGCTCAGCTCGAGAAGCGGCAGCAGCGTACTTGCTTGAGTATGCCGTTGGCGCGGCTTCAGGAATTTGGGGTGTTGGGTTGTCGCTGTGTGCATTTCAGCATGGCGGCCTGGCAGGTCTTGTGGGAAGCCCAGCTAAGACTTGAAGCTCCAAGCACTGTGCATCTCAGACCCGAAGGCGTGTCAGACTGGACTGGGTGTGGGCAATGAGGAGCTCTTTGTGCACGGGGCTGTTGCCCGTCAAAGGCTTCCCATCGTTGCTCATTGCACTGCCCTCTGTTTGTTGGGGTTTCCGTGCGGTCACTAGGGCCAAAGGTCCCCTCTGTTGGGAAACTGCCAAACGTTGCAGGATGCGACTGCCTGGATCCTTGGCGACGTTTTCCTGAGGCTTTGATGCGAAACCCTAGAGACTTTCGAGGAGATATCTTAGCTTGTGTTCCTGGAAGTCTGCAACTTTAGCTTCCCGCTTTCGCCCTGGTTGGCGCCTTTTTGTGAGATGGTGTGTGGAGGCCGCACCCAGCAGAGTGTGTGCTTGCACAGGCAGGCTGTGGTGGTCCATGATCCTCGCGGGAATGTCTCTATATTCCCCAGAGTGGAGGCTGGGTGGAGTTTTAAATCCTGCGACATCCTGCGATTCATGCAGCACATGCCGCACATCTCACACGACATGACATGCGTCAGTTCCATGGTTCGGCATCATCTCTGGACACCATGTCTATCCGGTTCGCGAACCCTGAGTCAGTTGGGGTGTCTGTGGCGTTCCCAAAGCCGCCCCTTCCACCGCTCCAGGTGGAAGCTCCCGGGCCGGCTTCCGCCTCAAACGAAGGCCCTCAGGCCTCTGTCATCCCCTAGAGCCGCTCATCTCTGTCCTAAGAGCATCCAGGGACGCCATCGTCGGCTCGAGAGTTCCGCACGCAGGGCGTAGGACAGCGTAGCGATGCGTCGCCCCTCCGTGAACGTGGGAGCCATGGGCCGGGGCGCGGTCCGATGACCATGAGAAATGCGGGTCCTAAGTCAAGTTCCCAAGGATAGACAGAGTGCGCTGGTGCACATCTCCACGACGCACAGAGCAGGCAGCAAAGGACGAAAGTGAGACCCCCCTTGAGAGAGAGCGAAGCACATCAGAAAGGGGGGTCATGTTTTGCGGCTTTCATTTCTGTAGCTGGAAGGCCTGCGGCTGCTTCTGTACGGAGACTCGCTGACTGCCGGTGCTCCCTCGATGGTACCTTTTGGGGAAGCTCTCTGCCTCTGTCTGGAATCCATGGGAGCCATGGAGGAACTTCACCGTTTTGTGGCAACTGCTATGTAAGTAACTAAGTACATAGGTCGGCGGCCTTGGTCTTGACGGCCCTTGTGGAGCAGCGTGCATGCGCCTTTGCTAACGTTTGCATGCCTTCAGAGTTGTGCATCTCAGGATATCAGGTCGAGGCGACGGTTTGCGGTTTGTGTGCCTCCACTGCCTGGCAGATGCTGGCTGCGGTAGAAGAGCCTCTTGTTCTGGAGACCTTGGGGAGTCGTTGGGGCTCTGGGCTCCTGCCACTCCTAAGCTCCCCAAAACCAGTGGACCTGGTCCTCCTTATGGCGGGTACGAATGATCTGGCGAAGTCGTCGGCCCAGGAGATCTTCTCATCTCTGCGTGGTTTGCACTCTGTCTGCCATCGCGCCGGTGTTCCGACGGTTGCACTGGGTATTCCGGACGCCGGAGGCAGGAGCATGGCCCGGTTGGGGCCAGAGGTGGTGGCGAAGAAGCAGGCCGTCAACGCATCACTGGCTGCCTGGATCCGCGAGGACCGCGAGGAGTCTGCAACAGGATTGCTGAAGCCGGAACTCTTCGTCAGCACCGTGGCCCTTCTGCCCTATGGTCCCAAGAGTCGTTCCGAGGGCATCTCAGCTCCTTTCATTTCATTTTTTTGTCCGCAGAACTCTGCAACTCCCTTGTAATATCAATATCCACCAAAGCCTCCGAAAAATAGCCTAGACCACCGGAAACCCTTGAGTCTGCCAGTGCCTGTTAGAGAAGCCCTAAACTTAAAATCCTCCCCCCCCAAAGCCACGAGCCTTCTCACCGCATGCCAGGGCTCTGGGAGAGGGATGGCGTTCACTTCACGGCCGAGGGCTCCCGGAAACTGGGCCATCGCCTCGCCACACTCCTGGTGCCTTTGGTCTCCAGGCCTCAGATGCCCAAAGCCTTTTAGGCTTTAGGGCCTTTGGGGAGTAGGGCTTTAGGGCTTGGGAGTTTAAGGCCTGGGAGGTTATGAAACATAAGATTACAAAGGAAAATCAGCTCTTCACTGGTTCGTAGCTTCTTGTCGTCACCATGATTCTACGCGTGCAGTCATTTGCTGTTTTCAAGCATGGAAACTTGGTGGTTGTTTTATGGTTCAGGTCCTTGGTTTTAACACGTTTTAACCTAACGCAGCTGTCTTCTGTGTTGTTTTTCCATGTCGGTATTATTGTTTTTTTTTTTTTTTTGCCTTGGTGTTTGCCTGCTTTCTTGGTTTTGGTAATTCTCCGTCGTTACGCCGTGCTATCACCTTGTGTCACACTTGTATCCTTCTTGCACCGGCAGTCGAAACGGATTCTCAGTAGTGCATTATGTAATCATTGCCGGTTCGCATGGTATTGCCAGTTTCTTTTTTAAACCATTGCTATGGAGTCTTGTGATTCTGAAGTTCTTGTTCTTGCCAGTTATAGATTTTTGCATTGCTGCTTTTAGCAGGAATTTTTGTAAGGCATCATACTTGCTGTCATTATCTCCCGAATCCATGTTCCTTCCTTTGGGTTTCGTAATTTTGTGCTACTTCTCTGCACTGGGTTTCCTCCTGCTGTTGATGCTGCCCTGTTTCTGACTCCCACACTTGCTCTTCCTGCCACACGAGCAGCGCTGATTCATCATGCGCATTGGAAGTAGCAACACGACAGTGCAACTTCTACAGTCGCCGTCGCTATAGTAGAAGCTTCTGCGGCTGCATCTGAATCAGATCAAACAAGCTTCTTATCTCTTCCCGCAGTTCGAGCTCGGTCTGCTTGAGTGTTCGACTTCAAGGTTCAGAACACCTGAAGTCTACACAGACTACCTGACTACCTGAACAGAAGTTCGTTGACATTGCTCGGACCTGTCTTGGATTCGAGGGCATTAGCACACCTAAACATACAACTAGTGGGTGTTGGGTGACTCGATTTATTCAGTGCATGTTCTGGTGTGCCATGCGTCGCAGTGTACAGTGTGGAGCGAGGGCTTCGGAACCCCGTCCCTGGTCGTGTTCTTTGTGCCCCAGCTTCCTGGCAGGCTTCAGAACGACGTGCTGGTTTCCAAGAATGTTATTTGCATCAAGGATAGTACCAGCTGCAGCACTGCCTGATTTTTCTTTTGTCAGAACAGCGTGCGGACTTGCTGGCCCCAACCTTGAGGCTTCTTTGGCTGAAGCCGGGGAAGTCCCATCTCTGGACGCCTTCTTGGCCGCCTTTGAGGCCGAAGAGGCGCGTTGCGGCTCTGTCATACTTTATTACAGCTGTGCTCAAGTGCACTCTGTGTCTCTGTCTGTGTTTCGGCCCTTGCTGCGTTTCAGCAGGCAGAGGAGCAGAGCGCGGTGGTGCCGACAGGGTCATCTCGCACCGAAGCCTGGGAAGCTAGTCCTCATGGTCGTTTCGAGTCGATACGAGTGGTAGCAGAGAGACCTGGCCTCTTCGTTGCCTCACCCCTTTCCTCTCCAAGGAAGAGGCGGAGGCGGCTGCCAGGACGCTTCAGGAGTATTTCCGGCAGAAAAATGGGCGCCTGTGCACAGTGCGAACGTTTGGGGTTCTCGTGCTCCGCATGTTCGAGAGAAGATCTGAACAATGCTTCGGGCGAACGCCGGTGCTGCCCTCCGTTTAGCACTCCGTTACAGTCTCATCACAACTCGAGCTGAGGCATCCTCGGCCAAAGACTCGCCGGGGAAGCCGCCGATCATCTTCGTGCAGCGGGCCCAGCTTGGCCGAGCCCAGCCACCACATTCTAACGACAACGACTGCTTGTGCAAGTTCATAAGACTTTGCCGCAATGTACGCATGAGCGGCAGTCTGTGCACTTGCTTCCCCTTATGTGTAGGAGCCCTTGACAACGGATTCCGTTCACGTTGTGGCTTCTACAACTTGCCCAACTGCAGTTTGGACGCGCCGCGCAGTGAACCTGTCAATGAGTTGTGATGTCTGTCCTTCACTCGACTTGCAGCTACATCAGTCGAAAGAAGAACCTCGGCATTGAAATGGATTCTCCAACGACCAACCCCAGGGTTTAGGGCTCGGGCAGTATTCACGTCGAGGTTCGGTATCTCCGCCTGCTGCCTGCTGTTTGCTGGACTGCTCAGGCGCCAGTGTGATGTGTGAAGTGTTTCGTGCTTTTCTTGCCCGAGATGGTTTTGTTTGAATGTCAATGACAATAACAAGAAACGGTCTGTACCATATTGGAACATGGTTGGAACCGGATCGGAAGCGTTGTCCGAGAAATGACCTAGCCGCCTTGTGGCCAGTGTGCTTGATTTGGCATAGTGTGGTGTGCAAGGGACCGGGAACTTGTTGTGGGCTTCGAAAGACCCCAAGATCTCCACTTGTTGCAGTTCTCGGCGCCTAACACCAGAAGCCCCAGCTGTAAGCTTTAAGCTCTCAAGTCTGCTCCTCCCATAGTCTAATGTTTGACACGGAGCCAAAGCCCGACAAGTGCAATCGGCACATGACCCACTTTGCCAGCCTTGTTGCCTGTACCGCGCAAGGTGGAAGCCCAACAAGCCCCGTGTCCCAAAGACTGAAAGCCAGCTTCCTGTTCCAGGTGTATTTGGCTATATTTGTGGGATTGTGTGCAGAAGTTGCTTCTTCGCCGCTCGTCATCTTACAGCAGTGACGATGACATGAACGCTGCCGGCTAAAATGTTGACCTTCGCTGTCGCTGCAGTTCCTGTTGCCCTTGCTCTTGCTCCGTCGTTGTTGTTCTTGTTGTTGTGATTGTTCTTGTTGCTATTGTTTCTGTTCTTGCTGTTCTTGTCGATGTTGCTGCTGCTGCTGTGGGTGCTGTTGTTGTTTCTTCTTGTTCTCCTTGTTGTTTCTTCCGATGGCGACCATCGCCGAAACCACAACCACAAGCATCATCGTCGTCGTCTTTGCCAATATGTGCTGCCACCAAGACCACCACCGCCACCTCCACCGTCAGCATCATCTCGTCACCTTCATGACCGTCATCAGATTGGTCGTCGTTATCTTTATCTTCAGTGTTTTCACTATCCGTCATCAATATCATAATCATAATCATCATCACCCTGTTCATCATCATCATCGTCATCATCATCACCATCGCCAACATCATAATCATCACCATCATCTTTGCATCACTGTAGCATCACCATATCCATCTTCATTTTCATCCATAGGCTTGCGGTCGTGCTCGTTGCTACATCCGCTGCAATACACCTGCACGAAGTGCTATTGGCCGTTAGTTTTGCGACTGTCAGTATTGTCGCACCCCCCGTACATCTGTTCATGTTGCTATTCTCCTTTTGATGGACCTGCAGATGCCTGCAGCCACCGCATCGTCCTGACCTTTGCACGCACAATTGCACGGGTACTGCTTCTCATCTGTGTTGCACTCGTCGTCATCGACGTTTCGAACTCGGTGATGTTCTCTGGGTTTGACGTCAAGTTTAGCCTGCAGTGGGGATGCAAATTTCCTGGCTCAACTGCAAGGTCTGAATTGGTGTGTCTGTCGTCAGCAATGCACAGGAGTTCTCTGGTATGTGCACTTTATCCGTTATCCATGTAGCCGACCAAGCTTGGCCCAAGCCACCCCGCACATCTACATCGTTGCAAGCTGACATGCGTAGACCCTGGCCCGTCGCCCTGAGGTCCGAGATCAACGTCATCGCACTCCAGACCCTTGCTGCAGGATTGAAAAGCGAAGTGCCAGCGTGTGTAGAGTCCGTGTGTTCTGACAGGCTGCTTTGTCAAGAGCGTCCAGCGGCTCTGTCAACCCAGACAGGACTGCTACTGTATCCTATAGGCTTCGGTTAAATTTCGCCTCCCGCGGTACCTGAACCCCAGCTCCGAAGCGATAAAAGCGCTGGCGGAACAGGCGCCAGACCTAAGCACCGAACTCTGCTCCTAGGTGTAGTTTCTCCGAAGATATGCAAAGCGTTTGGTGGAGAGCTGTAGTTCTGAAGGAAAACGAACGGTTGCGACAGCCTGTCTTCATCATCAGTACTTATGACATCCTTGGAATGCATATGCCTTCAATAGGATACCCCATGGCCATGTCTCCGCTGTGCAAAGTCTTATTGGCGATCTTGCAGCTTGGAAATTTCCAATGGCTCTACAAGCAGTTTTGGAATTTATGCGAGTTGGACTTTGAGGCGTGGGGTGTGGGGGGACATTCCGAAGACGCGCACGAATGCCGAAACGAGCCGTGAAAGACACACACACACAGATAGATAGATAGCTAGATAGATAGATAGATACATTGTGATCGCAAAGCGGCTTCCAAACTGCGCATCCGCCGATCAGTCGATCAGCTCATCAGCTGATGGGCTGATTGGGTGGTCTTTAGGGTTTGGGGGTTTAGGGGTTTGGGGTTTTAGGGTTAGGGTTGAGGGGTTTTGGGGGTTTAGGGTTTGCGGTTTAGGGTTGATTGGCTGATCAGTTGATCGGCTGATTCGGCTGATCGGCTGATGCACGGTTCTGGGCCCAAATTCCACGCATACTGCATGGATAGACAGATAGATAGATAAATAGTTCGGTAGATAGATAAGTAGACACACACACATATATATATATAAACATATGATATATACACGCAGCATACACACATACATACAAAGCAAATGAGTAGGAACCCATGAACACTGATGTAGATGGACAGTGGGTTGAGTGCATTCACGTGTAAATATGTATATATATATATACACACACATATATATATATGTACACACACATACACGCACATACACACACACACGCATATACACACACATATATGTGTATGTACATTTATATACACTTATGTATCTGCTTATGTATATACCTTTACATGCACATTCAACAATGTAGATGTGTCGCTATGTCTACATGCACCATGCAACCACATGCACAAACGTTTAACATCCCACAAGACTGTACTGCATGCTTGGCGCAGTATTAACATCAGGGAAATGGGGTGTAACAACATGATAATACTTCTGGTCGGTACATATAATAGCAAGCGTAGCAACAGCGAGATCGACGTAACTTGAATGCGCACACGACAACAGTGCCGACTACTCTGCATATTCCGAAGGGCAAGCTGAACTGCTAGTATAGTCTATATGAATGCCTTGTTCGGTGGTCGATTTCGCCGATTGGCTCAAGAACCCGAAAGGGGTGCCAGTACAGTTTTCCTTGCCACAGGCCGAGACGAGGCAGGCAATTCCCAAATCCCGAACCGCAAGCTGCGTTCCTGTAAGCATCCACGAGCTGTGCTTCAGTGTGTTGGAGTGGCTGAACGGCTAAACATTGGCTGGACCAAGGCTGAGGAAGGGCCGAGGAATCCAGCCAGTAACTGACACCTGCGATTCCTCATCGCTGCAGGGGCATCAGCCCCTTCCAGCTCGGCAACGGCTAAGTGGCGACGGCACCGAGACGAGGCTCCGGAGCCACACTCGAACATGACTCTGGCGCGTGACATCGAAGGGGGCGAAGTCGGGGGTTTTGCAGTACAGTACGTAGGTACCTTAGAAGGGTGCAGGAGCGAATTTGCGACGGCATGTGGCAGCACGGGGTGAATTCATTCTGGCTGCAGCACATCACACCTTAGAAAAGTTAGAGTGTAGGTATTCATCGCTGCTCCCTCTTGTGGCATAGTCTGCTGGGGAATACCAAGTCTGTGTTCGTTTTGTGCTTTCTTTTCTTGCAGGATGTATTCGGACGATTTGCGGGATGCTCCCGCAGACGAAGTGCCGGGCCCCTACCAGAGCACATGAGGGTTGCGCTGCCGCATTGAGGGTTTATGGCCCTACCGCTGACGTGTCGCACTTGTATTCTTACGATTTGCCAGCATTTGTCTGCGTTCCACTTTCGAGGGGCACAGGTCTGCGGAGGTTTTTTCAAAGGGTGTCCTAGCGTTGCGAGAGATGCTTGGTGCTGCCCGTGGTGATAGCTCCTTGTTCCCATCCGGTGCTGCTGGCTGTCGAAGGCTCTATCGTCAGCAGCAAATCTGCATACCGAGGCCAGTCGAATGGGTTTTCGAGGCCCACGATGATGCCGACGAGGAGGCCGATCGGAAGGGACACCTTTGAGCGATATGCCTAGCACAGCATGCATGGCGGAAGAAGAGCAGAGACTTTTAAAGCCGAACTAGGGCCTTCATTTTCCAAGACGTCGTTCTCACTTGAAGGAAACCGGACGACGGGACAGTCACAGAGGTCCCTCTGAGTCTCACACGGCGTTCCCCAGCGTCCCCCCTCCTCTAAGCTTAGTTCCCGCCTCTTTTAAGCTTAGAGCCTCCCTTTCCTCGCGGCTCGCTTTGCGAAAGCGGCGAGGTGCTGTCACCTCCCGCCTCGGGCGCCTCAAAGAGTTGGCTGCCGGGGTCCGAGTCCCCACTGAGGGCTCTCGGGCTCGGGTTTAGGCCCTCTTGGGGCTCTTGGGGTTCTTCTTGGGGTTCTTGGGGATCGGAGCGGTAGAATCATCAGCCCTGCTATTAAGCAACATACTCTTCGGATCGAAGAGACTGCTCTGATCGCTTCTGTGCGGCTTCTCTCTGGGATGAGCAAAGCTCGTAAGCCGACCCTGCCAAGGAGCTGGCTGCAGGGTACGTGGGCTTCTCAGATGGAGTGACCAAGGGCAAGGGGTTGTTAGAATCAGACTCTCCGGGAGGAAGCCCATGTCCTTTATCCTGAACGCAGAGTTGGGACATCCTTCAATGACTGTCGGGTTGCGGATTGGTCTGCATCCGGGCTTCCTCGGTGGGATTTCGGTGTGCCCTGGGTGTCTCTAAACGTCGCAAGGGGAAAGCATTCCGGACTTGGCCAGGCGACACAGGAAGAATCAAGCGTGCATGCTTCGCGCTCGAATTTGCTGGCATCCGACTCACTGCCACCCAGGCCTGCTCCGAAGGGGCACCAGTACTCGAGGTGCGGACGTGAGTCGGGGTTTCTGAAATTCCATGACTCACCCAGTGCTGCCAAGGGCCAGCAGCCAAGAAGCGCAGAAAGCTAGTTGACGCCTTTCAGAAACGTAGCTCAGCCAGAACCGTGAACTTCAAGCCCTAGTCGCGGACCAAAGGCGGTGGGCACCAAAGCCGGCCATTGTGTCAATCCTGAAGCCCAATGCACTCAAACTAAGTTGAAGTACTGGCCCTTTTGAATCAAAGAAAGGCACTTGAAGGTCACGGCGAACCCTGCCATAGCCCGTGACACATGTTGTTGAGCACGGCAACTGGTCCAGGACTGTATGTTTGGCTGGGGGGGTGCGTGCTGATTTTCGTCGAGGGTTCGCAAGGATTGAAGTAGCTTCAAGCACAGGCGAGAGCAGCATGACTTCTTTGAACTCCAGAGAAGAAGTTCCGTTCCCTTATACTTCAGAGTTACAACGCAGAAGACCGCAGCTGTCGGCCCTCCAGGGAGTCGGATGCCTCTGCGGGCTCCCTTCCCCAGGAGTCCGAGCCGGGACTCCCATCTATCGGGGCTGGGAAAGTTCAGATGGCTGGACTCAAGGTGACGGGGCTTCAAGGCTTTGGGTTTAGAGCTTGGGGCCTTGGGCTTTGGATGGGAGATGCTTCGGCTTCCAAATGGCCCAACGGCAGGTAAATTTCAGAGCTCAAAGTCGGAGATGGCTGTGTCTGTTAAATGTTATGACAAGTATCGCGTATGTTCACGCCAGGAAAGTAGAAGTCACGAGCTTTTGGGGTCAGAGTTGTTTCTGCTTGTTTCGGAAGAGGCTTCAGTTGTTGCCTCTTCTTAAAGACTTTCAGCTTCCTTGCACCATATGCAAGTCTAGGACAGGAAGAAGTTCAGCTGCTTGCTGTGACTTTAGCGACAGGCATCGTGCACCAAAATGGCTCACAAGTCGACACCCTGACGTCTGGATCCGCAGAAGATTTCCCAAGGCCTTCGCGAGAACCGCCGGATTTGACCCCCTCTGCACCGGCTTCGGCCGCGAAGCCTAGTGGGTGCTTCGCTCAGCTACACATCGGTTTGGGGTTTAGACTTTGGCGGTGTGCAAACATTCCCTTGGACGGCTGTCGGCTGTGGAAGTTGAGCTTCGGAATGCCGGATGGAGCAAGGGCGTATTGCATGTCAGGAGATGTCCTCGGTAGGCCACTCTTGTGAACCTACCCAGGAAATTCTTCGTCCTATCCGCAAAGAGTCAGCATCCCCTTCAACAGAGCTTTAGTTGAGGTACACTGGCATCCTGGGATGGATGACTGGACAGGCGTGGGGACCTCAGGAAGTGAATCTGGTTGCAGATGCAGAGATCGCCTACCGTCTTGATTATGGCCACAGAACATCTGCAATACAGGAGATTAGGTTGACAAATGCCTGTTTAATCCAGGTTTGCAGATGAGCCAGATGCACCTCTCCCGCCACACGCCCAGCAGCAGGGGTTGCCTCCGTAAGAAGAGGCGAATGCCATGTATCCTCAGGCCTCGCACCGAAACCCGCTCACACCAACACACAGACACCATCTCCAAGTGTTGGATGCAAGGGCTCCGCTGCCGTCGCGCTTGGATCCTGAGGATGAGGAGAGTGTCAGGCATGTGACAGTGGTCGGGGGATTGGGCTCCTTCGGGTTTCGGGTCCAATGCTGTGCAGGTATCCGTTCTGTTTCTTTTACCTAGACCTAGATGCCGGACTCAGCATGGATCTGTGAAGTACCCTTCGTGGAGTTTCCTGTCGCGATCGAAGGCACTCGTCACCTTCAGCTCCAGCACGCTCAGCCGGACCCTTAATTGCAGGAGCGACAGCAGCGACAGAGTCAGGTGCAGAACACGGCTGCGGGGGTATGTGTGTATTCACTAGTGTATCTTTATCAGTCTAGCTATTTTCTATCTGTCTATCCATCTAATCATCAGATGAAGTGTACGTGATGTCCCGTGAGACCTGAGGTGGTGGAAATAGATATCCCTGGCGGGATGTTTTCTGAAGATGAGGCCCCGCCGTGCAATATCAGCATGGCAGAGACAGGCAAATGGAGCTGTACGTACATTTACATACATGTACACATGCGCAAATGTAAACGCAAACGCCCACACGTAGACACATGCACATACACATACACATGTACATGTACATATACATCAGCACATTCACACATACACATACACATGTACATACACATCAGCGCATTCATCCATACACATGCACATACATATACACATACATATTCGCATACATATACACATACAAACATGTACATCTGTCTGTCTGCATATATGTATGTATGTATGTATGTATGTATGTATATGTATATGTATATGTATATATATATATATATATATATGTATGTGTGTACATATATATACACATGTGCATGACATATATATATATATATATACACACCAGAAAGTCACATGCTTTTCTAGACGTCTATATACTTGCAGGAATAAAATATATGTATGTGTCTGTATATGTTTGTTACATATGCGTGTATCTACCTGTATATCCACATGCGCACATGCTCCGCTCCCTATCTTATGTGCATACATGCATACATGCGTACATATGTGTATATACAAACTAGTCATAGACAGAAAGGTGTATAGATAGGTAGATAGACGGATAGATAGATAGACCAATAGATAGATCGATGGATAGCTAGAGGATAGATTGGCTGATAGATGGGTTTATATAGAGATGGAGAGATCGACATTTTCCATGCATACCCTGCGGTCTCGAGCTTGCCCGGGCAGCTTCAACCTTGGGTTGCGTGCTCATGAAGCCATCTCGAGCTGGAACAACAGTTTGATTGGTGATGCCGGCTGTCCAAGAACTTCCGTGCGTGCATGCCTCCACCCACATGGATGTCGTGGCTGCGGAAGTGAGTGCAATTCATGCATTGTGCAGGTCATAGGCGAGAGGAACGTACACAGAGCGGCTTCCACCGCAACGAACGCTCCGCCGGTTCCTGGCCTAAGTGGTGTTTGGTTGAGGATGCACGGCTAGTTGCCTAAACTTCTTTCCGAGGCGTCATCCTCGGCTGCCAGCAGAAGGGCGGCCCCGAGACATGCTGAGGCATAGAGCTGGGCTGCTGGGCTGGTGCATGCGCCGTTGGCTGTGCCAGAGGGGTTGGGCCAGAGGTGCGTTGAGCACCTGCACTTGCGTAATTCAAGGAGTGGAGTCAGTCGGTTCTTGAGAATCAACTGCGGTTTCGGAGGACATCAGTCGGCCGCAGAAGCTGCCGGACAGACAGGCCTTATGGACATGTATAATGTGCGCAAAGTAGCACGACTCGGCTGCGAGTTTCAAGGGTTCCCCTGCTCCTGCTAAGTCCAGGTGTCTTTCGACATGGATGGCATTCCGGGTCCGGATTCGGAAAGACCGCGAAAGCACACGGATCCAGGCCGATGAGGGAAGCAGGGCGAGAGAGAGGCGTAAAGTTTGGGTGCCTGTTGACGATGAGTTTGTTCCTATATCCATCTTTTGCACTGCTTCTTCTTCCTGAGAGCAGCTTCGTCGCACTGGGACGGCAGCATTCATTGCACTGATGGTGACGGATTTGCCTCAATAGGCAAACCAGGGACTTCCTCTCTAGACTAGATCAAGATCCTTTTCGTTCAGACGACGCCCTGTCGCAGACGATTTCATCGCGAGATTCAACCACGCCGACGCTGCCGAAGCTGTAGCGGCGGTAACAGCTTCAGACGATTTAGCAGCGGACCCAGCCGGTGCCAGGAGTAAGTGACATGAAGATGATGTGAAGGCGAACCGTTCAGCTTGCAAGCATCAGAATAAGAGAAGTTCATACTGGATGGGTTCCTGAGTTCCTCCGATGTCGAGGTGCCGCCGCCCCTACCTCCACCCAACGAGCCACCGGCCCCAGAGGAGGAGCAGGCAAGGACGTGGAGGGCTTTCGGGGTTTTCTGGCTGCATCATGGGACTTGGTCCATCGGTTCAGGTTGGGTTTCTTTGTGTGGCTAAGGCCAAGCGCGAACTTGCGACCTGCGACCGAACCTGGCACGAGAGTGGTTTCTCGCAGCAAGTAAGCGCCCCTCCCCCCGCAGCACACATATACCGTATACCATTGCAATAGCTGTCGTTCTTCGAAAGTTGCTTCATGGCATGGCTCCTGGGATCCAGTGCTCCTTTCAGCTCCTCCCCTGAAAAGCCTGTCTGAAACAGTTGGTCCTTGCGAACGTACCCACAGCCAACCGCCTCCTGCGGCTCAGGGCTTCTACGAGATCCATGAAGCGTCTCCGGAAGCAGTGTCTGGTCCTTAGCGGCTGCGAGGCTCCGGCAGGCAGCCCAAGAAGGTCCAACAGCCATCCTCAGATCGAAATCCCCAAGCTCGTCTTTCAGTTCCTACGTATGCCGCATGATTCAGACTTTGTCCAAGCCAGTTCATGTGAGCATCGCTCTGGCCCAAGGCTCATCGCAAACGTCGGGCAGGTCCGCCAGATTTCCGGTGTAGGAACTGCATATACAAGCTTTCAGTTCGCGGCACCATGCGGTAGGGCCCCCTCTTTCCCGATGAGCTACGGTGTGTGGGAGGCTGTAATGGAGGAGCAGCCCAAAGAGGCGGATTGTGGAGCAGAATGAGCTTCTGGTTCTCTGTCTTCGACTCCTTTGCATCTCATTCTTGCGTTCGACTTTCACACCAACGATTGTTCCAAGTCACCAGGTTTCCGTGAGAGAGGCTTGTGTCAAGAAGCGCGTGGCAGGTTGACAGGGAAGTTGAAGGTCGAGAGCCCTCGAAGCAGGTGGGGAGACATGCGCTCATGCGCTTGACAGCTTCGCCAATGGTGTTTGTTCTATTTTAGTATAGTTTGTATGGGATTCCACAGTGTGCAGATGTATCTAGGCTCAAGCAGCGCTGCGGTGAGGGGACGGGTGGGTGCGAACTGGCAAATGGCAGCGGCAGGGGTGCGTGCTGGAAGAGCTCGCTTCGCACTTGCAGCGAGCCAGAGCCGAAGGGTTGCAGCGAATGCGGAATCGATTCCGGTGTCTGCTCGCTGGCTTCTCAAGGAGAGCTCGCGCCAGCCGGCTTACAGCCCGGATGGCCGATTGCGCCCCGGTCTGAATGTGCTGGAACCCGGGCAGTGGCTGCTCAAAGATGAGGATGATGGTGAGGTCATCGCGATGAAGCGGGCTGTGCTTGATGACCCCCAGGTCGGTGAGAGCTTGTGGGTCTCCGATGGGAAAGCATCGACCGTAGCGGCCGAGGAGGAGCTATACTCCTTGGTGGCCGACTGCCAACCGGTCCGGGAGCCCATCGAGAACCGACCGCTGATCACGGCAGCAGCACGGCTTGTCAGGGAAGACCTCATACTGTTGCGACAGCACGGCGACACTCCTGCTACGATGTGCTCTGCCTGCGTTTGCTTCTCCTTTGGCCAACTGCTGACCAAGCTCGGTGCTCCCCTTGCCGACATACACTCTCCGGTCCCTGGCTATGCGGAGAGCCTGCGCAGACCTCTGGATCGGATCTTTGCCAAGCTGGGGCCTGCCAAGAGCTTCTGGCGAGCCAACTTCGAGTTCCGATGGTCTGGGGAGTTGTTGCATCCCTCCGCACGGGGCGATCCGAGCTTGAAGGGAGATTTGTCCCACGTGGCTGGCGGGTCCGTGGACGACAGCCTGGGCCCGGCCGACATGTACTTGAGGGTCGAGTATCAGACGCTCCGCCGCCTGCCAGAGTCGCAGCACATCGCTTTCACCGTTCGCTCCTACACTGACCCCCTGCCTTGTATTGCGGAATCGCCCGTTTGTGCCGTTGCTCTGGCAGACCGCGTGAACGGGCTTAGCGCCGACTTTGCTGCGTACAAGGGAATCACCGAGAGCATGCGACCCCGCATTGAGGCATATTTGAGAGGATCCGATGACAGGGCTGGATAAAATGAGCAGAGAGACTGCCCTTAACAATTGCCAAGTAAGGGTCCTTCATTCACCAGAACCCCGGTTTCCAGGGCTGTCCTTGAGTGGTGCGCCCAGTGAGATTTTAAGACGAGGCTACAGGCACCAGTGACGCGCTTCTTGTTAAATGCAGTTTTTTCGTGGTTTTTCCCACATCCTAACAGCACAACAACTAGACACGGCAATACGTGTACCTCAGAATATCTATATCTATCTATCTGCATATATCTGTATCCCTATCCCTATCCATATTTCTATCTACGTCAATGTCTGTGTCTACGTCTAGATCTATTTCTATGTATCTGTGAGTCTGCGAACCTCTATGCATTTCTGTCTACATATTGTGTTTGTCCTTCCTCTCTCTCTTTCTATAGACACTTACATAGATAAATTCTTGGGCAGCCTATGAAATAGGCATAATATGCATACGCATACATACGCATACATACGCACACATACAATACATGCAGCACTTACAATACACATGTACTGTGCACAGTATACATACATTACATACCTACCTACATACCTTCATCCATGCATGCATGCATGCGTGCACAAATACGCATGCCTAGCCATGTACAAACATATACATACATGCATCTGTATATACATATAGATAGACATGCACATATGCATATACATATCGGTATACATAGCGAGATGCATCTAGATATACATATAGATATAAATACGTATAGAGATAAATACATATACATATACATATGGATACCAACACACACACAATATAAATAATTAAATGTGTATATATATATAACATGTATATATACGTATATATATCCATAGTATATGCATATGTATATGTATATGCATATGTGCCTGTAGATGCATATGCATATGCATCCGTATATGTATGCGTGCACACATGTACCTACGCATGTATCCAGGTAAGCATAGATAGATAATTTTACCCAACAAACACACACCGACGGATAATGGTAGTGTTGGGCCTTTTTTGGGGTAGGGATTAGGGTTTCGCCCCTCCCCTCCTCATCTCCCCCGTGTTGTCAAGCGCGTTTCGTAAGTTTAGTGCTCGGTTGCAGAAGAATGAGGTTTTGCCAATGAATCTTGCAGTATCCGTGTGGGATAAGTATTCGACGAAAAAGATTTCTTCAAGCAGTTTCAGTCGGCAGCTTCGATTCAAGCTGTTTCAAAGGTTAGGGGTTAGCATATCGTGTGGTGCCCCGATCATCACTGAGGAATCTTGTTCGTCAGAAGACACGAACGAAGTTCAGCCTGTCGCTTCCTTGAGATAGGAGTGCTTTCCAATGAAGTCAAGCGATCTCTCCAAATTAGCTCTCACTCGCTTCTACTTTGTGCGCGGTGCAGTGCTGTTCACTGAAGCAACGTGGCAAAGCGCCCGTTCCATCCGCACACGAATCAAGAATCCAACAGGACAGCCGAGTTGTGTAAGATGTGCAGAAGTATGCAGCTAAGAACGTGATTACCCGACGCCCAGAAGAGAACTGCAGCTCGGAGCCGCAAACCAACTCGTCTTCTGAGATAGAAAACCCACACAGCTGTCTTCAGCTCTACGGCATGACCATGTGACTCAGACTTAGACTTAGCTGTGACGGAGCAAAGGTGGGTTGTGGCGTCAGCCTTACTTGTATTCTGGAACAGGATGCGCATCCAGCAACTATCCCGGAGGAACCGCAGGCGGGGGGAGAGTTATGCTTACACACCATGTCAATTCGCAGGGAGCACCTCTACCGCAAGAAGTGTGTCCAGACACGCAGCAGTCCCCAAGAAGTCACGGCTGCCCCCCGCTACTGCGCGCGTCTTCCGAAGAAGTGACCCCTAGCCGCCTTCTGCCCTGCAGGCCGATGTCGCTGTTGTCGTGGATCCCGGGGACACAGAGCCGAGAACCCAGAGCAAAGCGGGGATTTGATGCATCGGATGCGGAGTCCGTTCCATCGGGTCGCGAGTGGAGCACCGGCCTGGTTTCAAGGACAAAGCGTGTCGTGGAGATGCGGCGTACCGCACAAAAGCTGCAGCCACTTAGGGGTGAAACCGTAAGCCCAAGGGGATCTGTCAAATCCCAGAACCGACCTGAAAGCGCATGCAAATTTCGCAGCCGAGCTTGGAGACTTCACGGCTTTAGATGGGAGACAGAGGGTGGATTGCGAGAACGGTTGTCCAAGCAGCCATGGTAGTAATGATGATGCAAGCGACAGTGGCGATTACTAGTGATTACTAATTACTACTACTATTTGTATGCTTCTACTTGTTATCGTGGTCGTCGCCGTCATGCATAATCCGCAACCCAGGGCCGAAGATGACTCACCGGAAGGCACGATGCAAGTTTGAAGCATTGCTACAAGATGATGTTCATTCTGGGGCATGTCTGCGCATGTCGTTCGATCGCTTCTGCACTCTGTAAGGAATGTATGCTGCGCTGTAAATGATCTTGTTCAATGTCTACAAGCCGATAGTGCAGCGCCTTAGGACGTGCAGCAGCTTCCTGGGTTGTGGACATGATGTTCCTGCACCTTGCGGGAGACCTGCAACATCGTAGGCTTCTCGACGAGAGAAAGCGTCCAGCCCAATCCAGACAAGATTGTACGAATGCAAGTCCCGAGCCCGGAACCCTCAACCATAAATCCTAAACCAGATAGTGGGGTCATTTTGTCAACCAGGCTTGCCCAACGAACCTCGGTTCTACCAAATCCAAAACAACCGTGCAAAGAAGCCCTGACCCTAAAGATCAATTCCGATCGCACTCCAAGCACCTACAAACCCATGTGGGCAGGTCAACAGCCTCAACGGCGAAGATGTTTTGCTTGTTGTTGCAACAAGGCTGGGTAACGATTTGAGAAGGTTCGTATGGTTGCCCAGGTCGAGAGTTTGATATCACTTCCTTCAGCCTTGGTGCAACGAGCAGGTGTGTCATCTTTTCTACCTGCTTTGGTGGTGTTCGCTGTCTGAGGTAAGCATGTTCGCTGTAGTGACCGAAGTTCATTATGTGCATTCTCAACAAAGGGCTGGCTGCAGTCACATCGCTTCTGAATTTACTGCTACGTTTTTGCAGACCTTTGGCAACTGAACTTGCCCTCCCTTTGCAAGCACATGCCAATGGTAAGAGGGTGCCGCCTGGCCTCAGCCTCTGACGCAGGCGCCACGCAAGAAGCAGAAGCCCAAGGCGGTTGAGGCGACTCTTCAAACGCCCATCGCAGTTTCAGCCTTGCTCCCCACTGTCGTGGCTCTCACGTAACTCAGCTTCGACAATACTGTGCGAAGCCTCGATGATGTGAAAACCAAGCAAAATCGCTGGGCTTTCATGAGCTCCGAGCATTATCGTGCTGATGGTGCCAGGACACTGCTTCAGAAGACTACAGGCGCCAGACATCTTCAGGGTGTCCGATTGTTTGACGTGGTGTCTTTAGGGGTTCGCAACGAAACGGTTGCATTCATAAGCAATGGGGCCGGCAAACAACTCATGACACTCTTACCAATTATACACGGATTGTGCCCTGCTGCTGGCAAAAGTTGCAAGCGCACTCGCTCCGATGAGCAACTTCAGCCGGTACTGGACTGCTCACACTTCAGCAGAGGCTGAGTCTGGCCGAGAAACCCGACAATTAAGATGTGCCTGTAATTCAGATGACAAAGGCTTTAAAGGGCTTCGCCCTTCTTGTCTCATTCTTCTGCAACAAAGTACGCCGAGTCCGTGAAAGGCACCAGCAGAGCAAGCTGCTGGACGAGGAAATTGAAGCCGTGGGCCGAGCTCGTCTCGTTTACTGTACGTCATGCAAAACGGAAGCCGGCAGAAGCGGCCGGGTGTGGGATGTCAGTTACATGGTAGCAGAAATTGAGAAGTATTGCGATCTGATCCAGCCGCGGTCTACTCAGGACTTTAGTGGCACACCTTTTGTGACCTTTGTGGCCTGGATAACACATCGAGGACGGGAACCATGCCATCGAACATCCCGAACCTGCTAAGCCTAGCTCATGCCGTGCCAGGACTCGCGCGGGCGCCCATGTGCTGTGTGGCAGCCTTTGACTGTTGGCAAAGGGTTTCGTAGCACTAGCTCAGACAACGGTGGGCACACGCATAGGATCAGAGGTGTCAGAAAGGCGACCCTCGGAAACGTGTTTTCCCGGCTGTTTCCTCCCCTGCATTGATTCTGCCCAGAGTTTTTCCGGTAGATTCGCGAAGGTCGTCCAACTGGGCCACAAGCAGACCGTAGTTCTGCGCTTCCCAAGCAAGGCAGTGCTGAGAGTGCTTTTTGCTCAGGTGTGCAGTGGGATGCTCCTCGTCATTGCAATCATTGCAGGGGGCATGGCTCCAGTCTTACTTTGCTGCCTGAGACATCTTGCAGGAAATTCAAACTTCTGGCGAAACTGGACTTCGACCAGTCGTGTTTGTCATGAATGGTCTGCAGATGCGTGCGAGCCGTCATGAGGTTTGTGAAGCACGATGCATGTGATCGGGGCAGACACCATGATTGGACCATCTGCGACATCCGAATCAAGGTCGCGAGACCTCCCAACGTGGATGTGGACTGGGGAGCGCGAGAATCTCAGGCTAAGTTTTCTTCAGGGCTGGCTAGGACCAGAAGCCAGGCATTCCTTCAGGACGCAACCCCTTCATACGCAGCCTTGCAAAGAAGTATGTCGCAGAGAGAAGTGCACTGTCAGGCGACTACAGACCTAGTCTAGTATTTGCAGAGTTTTGCGGACTGTTCCAAGAAGCTTCTGGAGATGGAGAGCTCAGTCTGTCCTTCGACTGTCCTCGCAACTCAACTCTACAAGGTCACACCTTCGGATTCGGTGAAATAGCCTGCTGGCCAAGGTTCCTTAAAACGGACGTGAACACGTCCACGATGCGGGACGTCTTCCTGCCCGAGCTCCGGCGTGGTCATTGTGCATTGCCTGCTTCTCCCTTCCGGATCGTAATTTTAGGTTCACTCTGCAGCTGTTCAGCATGACAGCCAGCGGCCAGCGGCCAGCACGGAGAGAATCCGTGTCTGTGAGGAAGCCATCGTACTTCCGGGGGACAGCCGGAATTTGCAAGAGCCGACCGCAAAACTTACTGCTTATCTGTATATTCAATGTATCAGTATATGTACATATATATGTATATATATATATACATATGCACATGCCATATATGCCCATAATATACATATCTGTATGAACGTAAATGTATATGAAGGTCAGATGTATAGGTATACACATAAGATCCCATGCAAGGTATAAACCATGCCATACATGTTCTGTTCGATATTCTGCCTTTATCAGGTTTGCACTTCAGCATCGGCAAACCGAGCGGAGGCTTACGGAGGACTGCATCCAAGCCAGTGTCGAAGGTCCGGCCCATTTGGTGGAGCTTCCCATGGTGTTTCGGTTCCGACGGAGTTTCTCGCGTCTGGGGCCTTCATCCCAGTCCTCGAGTTCAGTCTTCTTTGCCAGATCGCACTGGGCTCCCGAGTTTACTTTTCGGCAAGTCGCAGCCTATCGAGGCTAAGCGGCTTAACAGTTGCCGCCGCAGAACTGATGAGCAAGAAGCCGAAGAAGATGTGAAAAATCGAAGTCTCTGAAGCCTCCGAAGGGCGTGAGCATGAGTCCCTGGCAGGAGACTGAGCTGGTCGAAGACCGCCGGCTCCAAGGCCTCAGGGCCTCAGGGTACCAGCCGCCGCTTCTGACGGATAGAAGTTTGTCAGTTGCGAAGGTCCAGTCCCATCAGCATCATTGGAAGAGTCCTGAGAGTTAGTATCACCACCATCATCGCCATTACCAAGACCGTCATCACATTTGCATCATCATCATCATCATCATCATCATCATCACATCATCATCATCATCATCATCATCGTGGTAAACATCATCTGGGCCACCATCACACAGGATTACCGCCGCCACCACTATCATTATGTAACGATTGCATGTGCCGGCGGGGTCATGGGATGGTTTCAGGATCGCTTCAGGAGTCAGGCCAGATTGGCAGACGAAGCAAGTTTAATTTGACCTCGACTTGCAAACTGTGGCGGTCGAAAGTCGCTAAAAACGCGGGTGCTCCGTGTCTGTGCAACTCTCTCTCTCTCTCTCTCTCTCTCTCTCTCTCTCTCTCTCTCTCTCTCTTCCTCTCTCGCAAAAGTGCAGAACATTGGGCAGGTAACAGGCTTTACAAGCACAGCGACATTTTCTTGGCGTGACCCGGCCTTCATGCTTTCCGGGGATGTCCAGGAGCTTGATCAGCTTGTGACCGGCCTGCTTCCCCAGTCAGAAATTAAAGAACACATGTTTTTGTCGTGCTTGTTTCTGAAGGCAGCATTCGTCGCTGGACATTATTGAAAAGACACAGCCTGGCGCCGAAGCCTTCATAGCATCAAGGAATCAAGGATTGAGGTCTCAGACTTCAAAGAGCACCTTAAGGCTTGTATAAGCCGGAGAAAAGATTGACTTGCTATTGCAAAGCATGAAAACAGCGAGGAACGGCTTCTTAGATGGGTTGTTGGAGCAAGAAGCTTACCCATTCCTATCTGTAGGTGCTTACGCGCTTCAGGCGCGATTTTGTTCTGGTATGGAAGGGCCAACGAAGATCCTCCCTGCTTCGGGGATGGGAGCAAAAAAGGTACGACTTTCCCGACGATACCAATGCCGGCCCGAATGGATGGCTGGACTCCGGGCATCTGTATTCTGCACTGCCGGCAAGTCTGCAGTATTCGCGCACTTGCTGTTACAAGCTGTTGCAGGGTTCGAGCTAGATGCATCATGGTCTCGACCAAAGTACGGAATTGCGGAAAGTTCGCAGAGCGTTTCTTCTAGGTGAGGCCTCGTCGGCGCAGTTCCTGAATCTTCTGGCACAATCCCCACCCCTGTCACGGAAAAGCCTTTGTGGCCTTTGCCAGGTAATGTCTTTAGAGAGGAGGCTGCGCAGCACTGCGATGCATTCGCCTCGGCTTTTCTGACGCTGCAGCGCCAGCAGCTCGCTCCAGTACAGACGGGATCTGACGGGATCACGCATGCCTGCTAAGGTGGCAGCAGCTCTGCAATAGATCGGATGATGTTGAATCTGAGCTGCAATTTAGTGTCCTCGTCAGGAAACATGCTCCCAGGACGTCTGGACGACTGAAAGTTAGGGTTGGGTGCTGCATCACTTCCGGCGGAAACATGTCTGACACTGCCTGATCCTTTTTGCTGAGCTGCTGCACGGAGCTCGAACTCTAGAACTTGCATCAGGAGTTGACTTCATCTCGCAGCTCAGCTGACGCGATGGCCGTCTCAGAGCACGTGGCAGTCAGCCCAGCATCCGCCAACCGGAGACACTGGTGGGCAAACGGAACGTCGTGGCCTTCGTTGCTCAGCATTCACTGGCAATCGCACAGCCTCGGCACGTTCAGCCCTGTGCCCGTGCTGAGTCGCGGGGCCACTGTCTCGCTGGCTCTGGCGAGTGTTGTCTTCCTCGCCTTTGCTTTCCGTTTTGTCAGTGCTGGAGTGGACTTCATGAAGGGGCAGGCGAAAGACGAGGGCTGCGCCCGTACGCAGGTCTTCCACATCTTTTTCGCCGGCAGCTCCTGCCTTCTTGCCGGTGCACGGCTGGCTGTTTTGGGAGATCACTTGGACCCAGCCTTGGGTCTGTCTTTGGGTCGTGCGGGCGCCTGCCTTCCGCTGGCCCTGGCCCTTGGCCGCGCAGCTGGCGCAAGCCTGCGGGAGGTCGCACCTGTCGCGGTGCTCTTGGCGGTGAGCTGGCTACAGCTTGGGTTCTCCGCAGTCACCAGCCAACAGGCCATGCACCTGGGCCTGTTCTGTTCGGGTTCCCTTTGTGCACTGGTGGCTGTCCAATCGCTCGCTGCAACTTTGGAGGGCAGCTGGCGTGCCGAGTATGTGAAAAACCGGCTGTCCTTAGTGATGTCCTTGGTCCAGACCCTCACTATGGTCCAATTGCTTGCGTGGCTCTTCACTCTGGCATTTCCGATTTCGGAGTCCGAGCCTGGGCGGAAGACTCGCTCCTTCTCCGGCTTTGCGCTCGACAGCTTCTTGGATGGACTGGTGTTCTGTGGCGCGGGGCACCTGCTCCTCAAGAAGCAAGCTATCCTCCTCTCTCTTTGCCAACAGTGTGCTCCAGTCGACGTACCTTGTGATCAGAGTGACACTTCCAGCCACACTTCGGCTGGACTATCTTGCACGTCTGAAAGCTCGCAGATGTCCGAGACGTCCGTGTTGATCACAGCCCAGTCGGGACGTTGATCACAATTCTGAGCAGAACATGCTTGCGCCGCGCTCTTCGATTTGTTAGGGTTTCGAAGGCAGAGCTTGCAGGCAAGAAACCTGCAGTACAGTACCAGTAGAGCGGCACCGTGAGTGCCAGGAAGAAGTGAGCTCTTGGGGCTGGTGCTCAGTGGCTTAGCGAGATCGAGTGTTGTGGACGTTGTTGAATTGAAAGCAGCCCCCGAATAGCTGCGCTCATGGCCTTTCTTTTATGGCAAGCGCAGCTTATTCTGACAGCACGATTAAAGCGAGAGCTGTCCCATGGATCTTCAAGCAGTAGATTCTGTGGCTGAGGGTGCCGCCACACCGGGCAAGGAAAAAAGCGTCAGAGCATTCGTGCATGAGCTCGCAAGTTTAGACAGCAAGCGAGATTTGTTTCGGTCAATACTCGGCAGCGGATTTTGCTCTCGATCACCATGGGTTGCCACGGCCAGCGTTGCTCTGCCCAGGACAAGCCGCTCTGCGAACAGGGCATCTCTCTGGTCAACTACGTCTTTCCATCCCCGATGGTTCTAGGACCCGACGTGGTGCCATGGCTGCCATGGGGTCCGCTTCAGCAGAGCATAAGCGGCTCTGAAACATTGTGTGAGGTGCCCAGCATGCTGGTCTACGATGCAGGTGGCAGAGAAAAGGCAGGGCCTCGAAATAGCCGGCATGCATGACCACTCTTCGACCAGACGTCACCTGCAGGTGGCTCCGCAGGTGGCTGTGGCCCTGATGGAGGCACCTGGTGTTCAAGAGCAGGGAAATGCACCCAAATTCCTGCAGATTGCTTTCCTGACCATTACAAGAGACAAAGCGACAGAGTACCCAACTCGAGGAACTCGAGGCGAGGGTTGTCTCGGGATCGGTGCCAGGAGCACAACGTGAAGGACATCATCGTCGATGCAGACTACGAAGACGGACAGTCCTGGCCTTGGACTCTCCGCCTCATGCACGTGCAGCCGTGAGGTGCGTGACTGGCCAAGTCTCGTGACAGCTGAGGCCTCTCCGAAGAATAAGAAGCTGTTTCCGCTTCAAGCCGGCCTGGCCTGTTCGAGAGCAGTCGAAGTCTATGACACGACGAAGTGACCACTTATTCTGTGCCGTTCGGAGTCGGATGGTCGAGGAGGAGCAGGGGCTGTTGCTTCGCGTTTGCTTGGTCTCGCCTCGAGCTTCCAGGTGGTACTGCTGCACCTCCCTCATGTCATCTTCTGAACAAGGAGTCGCCAGGGCCTTTTCTCAGCGGGCTATTCTCGCTTCTGTCCTGGCTTCCTCATCATTGGAGAGATTCAGAATGCATGCTGCACATGCAGTTCGTTCGCGACCTGGAAGTCCTCATGCAGAAGACGCTGGAAAACGAAAGGAAGAACGCAAAGTCCTCAGGCCTTTCGTCGTCCTTTGAGATCCCAAGATGCCCAGGTCTTAGAGGAGATGCGCCAAACCTGGGACACCTTCTTGAACGAAGCCGCAGATCTCTGAGTTTTGCGGGTTTCTCTAGTTTTTGGGGCTTCCAAAGTCTAATTAGGTTTTAGGGCTTCACATGTCTTGATGTTTGGGGTTCAGGATGGTTCAGGAAATCTGGCTTTGGGTTTGATGAAACTTTGGGCTCGGGTCTCTAGGGTTCAGGGCCAGGGCTTTGTTGGAGTAGGCTTCAATGAGGTTTCACTAAACCATTGCCATTGCTGATTCCTGCCATTTCGCTACAGGCAACAGTTTATGTGTGCACATAAGGTCTTAATTCACGCGAGCATGTCTGGATGTCCCGTGTGGAATCAACTGTACACAAAAGTGTGCATGAGTCTTGGTGCATAAGACAAGTTATAAAGAACACGTATACCGAAATCGAAGTACGAACGGCGATATGGCAGTGCACCAGTATGGATGAGCAGTGGAACTGTACTTAAAACATATCATAATCTTCATCACACACAATGCAGAGACAGAGACGGAAACAGAGGCACACCCGAACGAGTGCGCCTCCGTCCGCATCTACCAACACCGCTTGATTTCCTGCATCCAAGTGTTGGTATCTCCACTCCTTGACCTGATAGGGCTTAGGGTTTCTGACTGTCTGGTGAGGTCATGCCTATCCTCAAGGAGCGACCCAGAAGCTTTGTACGTGCTTGCGTTCGCCGGCCAGCGGGGCAAGCAAGCCTGACAGAACAGAAAGGCTTATGGACGAGTTTCCTGGCTTCGAGATGCTCTTACATCAACAAAGACGCTGTACCTAGTCTAAGCCTTCCAATTAATTCAGGTTCGCACCCTCAACCCGGAACGCCAATTGGCGATCTTCGCAAGCTAATCAGCAAGTCAGAGAAGGATTTCGACAGCCGCTCTTGAGTGTTGAGAGCAGCGTACTGCAGCCTGCAGGAGTTTCGGGAAGCAGCGGCCTCAGCTGCAGAGCTCACGGGATCTGGGACAAAGGTGTCGGATTTTGGGTAGAGTCTGAGCTTGCAGAGCGCGCCCCGGTCGAGCTAGAGTGCGCTTCCCGCGTTTTGGGTATCTGGGTTCAAGGTCAGGCTTTCCAGCGCTTGCCAATCCCCTTTGCCACAGTTGAAAGGTCTGGTTACGATGATGCTGCCGGCAATGATGGTGATGAGCATGATGATCCTGATGATCCTGATGATGATGATGCTGCTGCTGACCCTGATCCGGGGTGTGAACAGGTCAAAGGTTTGTGGAGTTCGATTTGCCTGCATGCTTCTTGTGCCCGACTCGCATGATCACGCTTGCTTCTTGCACCACAGGCACAAGCGCAAAGAGCGGCACAAGGAAGTGGGACAAAGGTGCCCCACGGTGTTGCAAGGGACCTTTGGGCTTTTGCACAGTGAATGTCAAGGTCGGGCTTCACGCCCGGTATGCGCACTACGCACTAATATATTGGGAATGCTGCAGACAGCCTTCATCTGTGACATCTCGTGAGAATACTCAATGTAAAGGGCGATGGAAGTCGACGGTGCTTTGTCTGACAGGTTTGCATAAATCCTCTGGGTTCACAGAGGTGGCATAACCCTTTGGCTTTTCGAAGCCAGTTAAGTGCTTCTTCGCAATCTATGCCAGTGTTGTATGTTATAACAAACGTAACAAGAGAATAAAATCAAGGAGGAGTAAACAACATTGGCGTCCCGCATGCAGTTTTCCAGGGTTTTCCAAGATTTCAAGAACTGAAGAGTGGAGCCAGAAGCAAACGCTCTGCGCAGCCCTTCGAGATGTACTACACTGGCAGTACCCTCTACAGCAAAGAGGCATGGCCACAAGTTTCAGGGTTTGGCAGTCAATTCAATTCGGATTGAAAGAGGCATCCGCCAGGAATCTTGGATTTCGTCAATCCTTCTAGTCACTGAGACACAGGAGTCTTGTTTGCTGCCGCCCGCCGGTAGCCGGTGTTGACACTGAAACCTTCCTTTGCGGAACTTGCGATATGAGGGTTCGTTTGCCATCCGCGATGTAGGAAGCTAGGAACCTCTTCCTGTCCTAGAGGGCCACAGTTGATGATGCTTTGCAACCGTCGGGAAAATTTAGTTCTTAATCGAAGCATGACGGTTCCTTGTCTTCAAGCAGTGGATTTCGAGTGCGGTTCATGTAGAGTGTGCGGCTCCCAGCTCTGAGTGGACTGGCCGTAATACTGCATGAAGGGCCTTGCTACCCCACAATCTGAGTACGGTCTGCCATAATGGGGAGTAGTCATGCAGAACCGGGGGCTCTTGAGTCACACTTTTGAACGCGGCTCTCTGGAAGCGAGTGAGCCAAAAGCGGTAACATGTGAAGCATGGCTGTATGACGGTATGCAGCTGTTTCGGCTTCAGCGTCGTATGCAGCACCCTGCGGGAGGGGTGCCGGCATCAGTCAAGCTACTGCGGAGGGCCATGCTGGGGTCTGGCAGTCGAACATGAGAACACGCCAGAGCCAGCATATTGGTCAGCAAGCTGTTCTGTTTCTTGCACAGATCTTCGGACTGCTTGCTTGGAGCAGTCCCTGGTTTTCCATGGCGCGGCCACACGATGAAGCCTGCATGATGGCGGCCATCAAATTGAGTGAGGACCTTGCCCCTGAGCCTGCGGGAACAAGGGTTCAAATCCTGACTCGTGAATTTCTGCAGCTGCCTGCCTGTCCCGGCAAGGCTTCTGCACCAACAAAAACAACACGATCAAGACTCCAGAGTTCAGCACTTTGTTCCTGGGAGGATGCCGCGAAGACCGGCCACATGCCGTTCGGTGCGGTGCTTGCTGATGCCGAGGGCAAGATCTTGGCAGAGGCAGAGTACTTCCGTGCAGAGAATGTTTACGCTTTGGGGTTCGTGAAACAAACGTGAAGGTGTATACATACATGCACACATATATGTCTACATTCATGCTTGAGCGTATTTATAGTTGTTTTCATTACACTTTGTATACTGTAGACACATATGTATGTTTACACCAGTTCTACATTCATTTACACTCGTTTCTGTTTGTGCTTTACTATGCTTTACTTATGTGTCTCTGCCTGTGTGTGGCCGTCTGTCTATGCATCTGTCTTTCTGCCTGCCTACCTGTCTACTTGCCTAACTGTCTGTTTGTCCATCTGTTCTATCCATTTATCTGTCGAGCCATCTATCTGTTTGTTTATCCATTCTATCTATTCCATCCACCAATCTACCTATGAAATTATCTGTCTGTCCATCCATCCATCCATCCATGCATGGATGGACGAATGCATGGATGGACGGATGGGTGCCCAGATGGAGGTGTGTATGTGTGTAGGTACGAATGTACATACGAACCTGCGTGCATGTATGTGGATGTATGCATGTACACACGCACATATGTACATGTATATGTATGCATCATATGTGTATATACACGCACATACACACACTAGACGCTCTTGCGTGCTCCGCATGCACTTTGCGTTTGCATCTTGATTATGCACATATTCGCGCGAGGGCACGACGGATATTGCATGTTCGCGGTCTGCTTGGAGTTTTCGGTTTTGGAGTTTCGGGTGCAAAAGCATGGTGCTTATGCTTGAGGGTGGCGAGGGGGTGGGTTTTGGCCAACGGGAGTGGGGGGGACACTCACAACGGGGCTTTGCTCATATCTGCATATACATATATATATATATATATATATATATATTTGTATATATATATATATATATATATATATATCTCCGTGTATTATTATGTGTATCTATGTATATGAGCATATATATATATATATATATAGCCAGACAGACAGACAGAGAGATATAGAGATATCTCTTGCCCTTTGCTTCCTGCCCCCGGAGACCCGCTGCCTGCACACAGCATACATCCACTAAATTGTAGGTCGGGCTCAAAAGCAGTAAACTGGGATCTCGCCGTTCTTCCGTACCAATCTTAGCGTACTTGTGCTTTTCGACAAAGACAAGGACCCCACGAACGTGCTGAAAGAACTGAGAAGGCAGCACAACCAGAGTAGCAAACAAAGAACGGGGAGCGGACCATGCGAGCTGGACACACAGAGTCGCGCTGATGCGCAGGGTTGGAGGGGTCCCACCCCTTCACCCCACACGCTGAGCAAGCGAGCAAAAAAGATATAGAGATGTGTATATATACATACACATTCCTATGTATATGTGTAAGTGAATGTACATTTATGTTGTAGGTGTGTGTACATGTGTATGTATGTATGTGTGAGTGACCTGTTCGGGGCGCCTCGAAGCAAGCTGAGGCATGCAAACTTTCCGTAGGTTGGACAGCAACACTGTGCATATCCCTGCTTGGTCATCAGGTTTTGCATTATGTCAAGTCCGGAACAGCCCAAGCCTAAGCCATCATTTAGAAAATATGTTTTGCAGTGTTTACCATCAGAGCAGAAAAGGTGGGTGGTTTGGTGGGCAGTCTTCGAACACCTTGGAGCCTTACGTTTTCTAGTATTCATGTCGGCATCTGACGACTTTGAGTTTTGTTCCCTTGATGTCGAGGTTCTGCTGCCATTGTTCATGCACAGTTGCTCACGCCCCATGGAGGCTCACAACCAGTCGGTCGTGGCCGCTAAACGTGGCGGTAGTGGCGACGTCACGCGCCACGCGGAGACCATGTGAACATGCACGTGTAGCAGAGGTTGGAGGTTCCGGTGGTCAGCAATGTGCTGGCCCTATGGGGTTGCTATGTGTCAGGGTACTGGGATTCGGTCGGGGTTTCGATGCGCATTTTCAAGTAGATTCGTGTGCCACAGTTCTGCTCGCTCGGCCCGAAGTCAGCGTAAATTCCAGGCGGCTTTGACTGTGTGACTCGAGCCTAGAGCCCCGCCGGCCTGCCCAGAATCGGATTCTGGAATCTGTTTTGGACCTCAGTTCCTCTGCTGAACGCCGAAAGGACCAGTCCTGTTAAGCATCCCATGGAAGGAGATGGAGTTGGTGCGAAAGATCTGCGCGGCAGAGCCTGGAGTTGCAATTCTAAGGCTGTTGGGGGTTCAGGTGATGGAAGCTGATGTTACACCTGCTTCCTTTAGCACCGCCAGCCAAGCCCCAGACCCAGCTCAGCCCTGAATCTCAAAGACAGCGACTTTTCGTGTCAATCGTTGTGCATCGTCACAACGCAGCGGTCTGTGTCATGAGCTGACGCTTTTAACACTTCGCGGCCCCGGGGACCTGGGAAGGTGTGCGAGGTCTTGCCCGTAAGAGAATTGTTCACTGTAAGGCCTTGAACAATGAGACCCTGGAAACCCTCGAAGTCCTGAGTCCTGATTTCAGTTCACTAGGCATTCAGAACCCAGCGAATTTCAGAGGCTACAGATAGATCAAAGTTGCCTTGGCTCGGCCGCTCTCCCTCGCTCTCTCTCTATCACTCTCACCCACCCCCACCCACCCCGTTCCACCACCCATCCACCCATCCATCTGCCCATGCATCAATCCCTCCATCCGTCTATCAATCTGCCTGTCTGTCTGCCTGGCTGTCTGTCTGTCTCTGTCTCCTCCTTCCCTGACCTCCCTGCCTGCCTACCTACCCGCCCACCCACGCACCCACCCACCGACACGTGAATTTATAGACAGGTATTATACCTTCATGGCATGCGGGCTTCCAGGAAAGTGGGCTTGGCCCAGAGATTCGGGCCAAGTGCACGCTGCTGCTTGGCATGGCAAGTGAGTTCACATTCTTCTTCGGAATGCTTGTGTCTTGCTATAAGCAGGTGCTGCGATGCCGTTGCCAGGAAGTTTTTCGAAATGCAAGCATCGCAAGATGGATTCAAGGTACACATCCACGGAGCCATGCGTCATGTGCGCCGGTGCTATCTACTGGTCTCAGGCGCGGTTCACGCATTACAGTATCAGTCCTCTTGCGGGAAAATCCTGGAACTGGAGCACACTCAAGGATAGCCCTCGCTAGGCTAAGGCTCCGTAGATTCGATCGGACTGCCAGGTCGGCCGGGTCGTCTTCGGTGCCAGCAGTGAGGACGAGCGAGTAGCTGCCGGCAACTCCACACTTCGACACGGCACCACGGCCTTTGGCCTCACTGACGGCAGCTGCGTCGGTCATGTAGTCGTCGGCCTCGTCGTGAAGGGCCGCACTGCGACGCAGGACTTGGTGCAGCTGTCTGGCCCTGGTGGCTTCGATGTGCCCCTCGAGCGCCTTGGATGCTTCTGGCGTCAGATGCCTCGAACTCCAAAGCCCCACACGCGCGAGATGGAGCCGCAATGCCTGGCCACTATGGTCCACTCTTGTCACCAGACTCCGACTTAGAGGCTGAGTCTTGACAGGAAGCTGTACAGCATGGGCCGCGAGGGCACCCGCAAGATCGAGATCCATGGCCCGGTACTCTCAGAGGAGCCCTTGGAGTGTTCAGGGCGACTGGAATTCTTCAGTCTTGCTTTTGTAATTACTGCTTCCTACGCTGGCTCTGTTTACCAGCCTTTTCATTTTACATGCAGCGCCACCAGAGTTTGACAAAGATCGTCACGGGCATGTCTTATTCCACCATTTCTTATTCCACCTCATGTGGGGGAGCTGCGAGGTCATCGGCGTCGTTGCAGTCCCCCACGGCCGTCTACTGTCGGATTGGGACACTGAGGTTTAGCGCCGAGAAAGCATCCGGAATTCAAGACCAGATGCCTTGTTTGCCCTGTTCCTGAAGTCATGCGAACATCGCTGAAGCGAGAGATGCCCCGACACGTCGCTGCCTCGCTCTGCCCTCCCTGCGTGCTTGTAGCCGGAATCTGCCGCGGCCAGGAGGCGATGAAGATCCATTCTGCCAGCGGCTGCTGGCGCGGCCTGAAAAGAGCAGCAAGCCCAAATCCGCCTCAGGATGAGCAGTGCTAAGTGCTAGCATTTTCCAACTCTAAACGTGCTACAAGAGGAAAGACGCGCTGCAGGCAAAGCCGCAGACAATCCTACTCTTTGGCGCGCTTCTAGCATTCTGCAGAAGTATACTGCAATTCAGTGTCTATCGGCTACCGCCCTCGGGCAGAAGGTATGCGAATTTCTTCCAAGCCGGGAGTATGCACAACGCAAGTGGGTGTTTGCCCCACCGTTCTCCCGGCTAGGCACCCTGATCCCCAGAAGTGCGTTTAATTGCCGCCCGGCAGAGCGAGCCTCACCGCCTTCCTGTTGCTTCGACAGCTCTAGAAACACAATCCTGAACCCTTGAGCAAAGCATCAGACCTGTGCCAACGTACAACAAGGATTGAATCCAAGTGACTTCGAAGATCCACCAAGCCCAGAGCCAACACGATAAGCCCGTGATCCAGGGTGCTTCTGCAGCCTCCAAGTCTGGAAGTGAAAAAGTGTCGGGCTTGGGTTTGAGGGTACCCACCCTTCGAGGAGGTGAAGCTTCGCGTGTGCTGCGCAGGTGACCGAGACTTTGTTGGGGGATCTGCTCTTGGCCGTCGGAACCTCGAGCATTCCTTGTGGTGCGAGCACTTGTTGAGTGTGCGCAAGACGTGATGTCAAAAGGCAACTTGTGACAGATCCGGGCTGGTCCATGTTGAGTCCGAGATGCTCCGGTTCTGATTCTTCGCATATCTTGTGAAAACTTGCTCGGCGGTCCCAAAATTCATCTTTGTGGACGTCCAATGATTAAACAGCTCATCTACCAAACCGGGCGGCCCTGAGTAACTGATGACGAGATTCTGGGATAGCTTTGAAGCAACCAACCCAAGGCTGTCCTGCAGGTTTCTACCCTGAAGTAGGCAGTCATTGTCGCACGCTTGTCGGAACTTCCTCACCTGAGGCTGGCTCGATGGGTTTCGTGCTCTTCTACCTTATGGTCCACACGCAAAGCGTATTGCTTGGTGCCCAGCCTTGCCACGGGTCATTCAGATCTGTGAATGCATGGCACCTTAACCGTCAGGACTCTGTAGGGCACCTTGTGGAACAAGGAGCCACGACTCGTGTCCACAACCTGACAAGAGGGGTTCCTGATGATGAGCTGGTAATCTGGTACAAGAAGGTATGGGGCCCTTTCCTCCCCTTCTTGCCGAGGCTGGGCTCTCTTGGGCTTCTCCTGATTGTGAGCGCGGCGGAAGCCTCAGAAAGCTTCCTCTCTGTGTTTGCAAAATCCTGCGCAGTACTAGTAGGTGTCTCCATCATGCATCATGCGGAAGAGGGGCTTCAACACTCCTGCTTCACTTGTGCGTAACGTATGTGACTATGCGCATGTCTCCATGAAGAAGGAAGTTTATTCTCAGTGAAAACATATGCCCGTATGTATGTACTCTGACTTGCGTGTGGGTTTCTGCGCAGGGCTTGCTGACAGGCTTCAGGTAGATATTGCAGACGGTGTGGGATAAAGCTGTAACGTCTTTCTTGTGCTATGCCTGTGACAGTACAATGCCAGAGTGAACCAGGCAGATAAGAAGTAAATGATAAAAGGCCAGCTGGCCAGCTGGCATGTGCTTTGCCCTTTCGGATTTGCCCGTGCGCATGCCAGCATCAATGGCAAGACCACAGCAAGCTTAATTTTCTACACGCAGCGTGTCACAGTGGTAGGACAGATACGAACACATTTCATCTGAGTCGAGTATTCTCGCTTAACGACATGACTGTTGCGACTGCATGCAGCCTTATTCCTTGTGGCCGCTTGTCAGATTCCACTGTCCTACGTCTTGTTCTCAATTGTGACCGGCTCGTGCCTGCCCCAGAAGTTTCAGGCCTCGGGGCTTCGAGGGCTTGTCTGCAGCACCAGCATGACTCATTGCGGTCATTGGCGTTGATTAACATCAGGTCTGACTTTGGTATGTGCGGCTTTGGCAGTCCTTGAGGGTGCTTTGCTGTTGCTTCTGTTGCATTTCTCAGTGCCATGAGCAACCGGCATGCTGTCCACCCAGGAACACAATGAGCATCGCATCGCTGCTATCGGTTTTCTTGGCCATTCTGGCAAGCTTGGGCACAGACAGTGCCGCATCTCATCATCGTTCGATGGATGTGCTGCACGGTGGGATGGGAAAGCTGTATGCAAGTCACTGGTAGCTAGTTGACGAACTAAGTATCTAATTATCTAAGCATCTAACTACCTACGTGGCTGACGTACTAACTACAAAACTGGGCAGTTGAATAAATGAACAAACGAAAAAATCGTAAATACATAGACGAAGGAGTACACAAACCGGCAAATACGTGACTGGCCAGCACATACATAAATGCATACAGCCAAGGCGTAAACAGATGCATACATAGAGGTACATAAATACATACCCACACATATCTATCCGTCTATCTACCTTTCTGTTGTGTCTCTATGTATGGTTGCTGTGCATCACATGAGCATGGTTGCCTTTTGCCGCTGCCAGATCGTCGGCCTTGGCTCGGATGTCGTCTTTGCCGGGGGGCCCAGGGCTTCGGAAAGTGCCTGGTACTGTAGGCTTTTGGGGGTGTGAGAGGTGAAATTTAGGGTTTAAGGCTTAACTGTGGAGGCAAGTCAGGGTTGAAGATTCAGGATTTCGGGCTTCAGGTTAGGTTTAGCGGCTCGAGGCTCCCAAACGTGGCCCATTGACGCCGCAAGGTCTACACCGACTTCTGGGCAGACTCTGCACTCCGCAAGGACTTTGGACACACCAGGGCTTTGCGCTTTTGGCTTCCGGGCTCAAGAAGGGAAGCTGAGGTTGAATGCGTGGGCACAGGCGCAACCTGAAACCTTAGACAGGCCGTAGCTCAGACCGACAGGTCACAGCCGGAAGAGAAGAGACCAGTTGAGGCAAAGTTGAGCATGCTTCAAGTAGCATCAAGCAATTCGCTATCCTTTGCCGGGGTCCAAAGGCCTCGAGAACGGCTTCATTGCACCTCAGGGTTTTGTCCAGCGTCAGGAAAACTTTGGCAGCCGCATGACCTGGACCTTGATCCACGCGGGCAAGGCTTCCTTCGGGCTCCAGTGTTTTCGTCTGTGTAAGTGTTTAGTGCGGGGCTTGTTTGTCAGAATTCACACATTGACATGCCATGCTGTGAATTTGGCGTGTCCTCTCCATAGGCCCATCCAAGCCTCTTTTGCTCCGAGATTAACTCGAGTGGTCTTTGTCTGCCAGTGGTCTTCCACATGAACCAAGCCTGAAACCTGACTTCAGGCGTCGTTGGCCACTTCGGTCACGACGGCGCTGTCCTTCTTCGCGAATTTGGCCTCAGCACCTACCTAAGTGAAGGCAACCGAAGGCTCGATTGCACGAGCAGAACAGGTCGCAAGACTGCGTGCAACAAAGCCACGGCAAGCAGGGCATCATCCTAGCCGAAGCTTTTAGAAAGCAGCTGTCTTCCCTGCTCCCGGTGCCGTATCGGCAGCCATCCCTGGCCGCGAACTGAGAACGCCCTGAAGCCAAAGCAGCCATCTCTGAGGTGCTGAAGCCTTTGCGCGAGTTTGGATTCTTCATGGGCTCCCTGGCACAATGTATCGCAGTATCGCAGCATGTTCAAAAATGTCAGAGGTAAGTTTGATTGGTTTCGTGAGGAAGTTTCTGTCTTTTGATTCAACCTGCAAATGGCAATGTCAGCTCGTTTCGGCTGCTTCCCACCGACAGGAGCACCTAAGAGAGCAATTTTTGCTCCGTCGCATGCCAGGCATGCCGCTTGTTTTCCCTTCTTGACTTCGTTGTCGATTGCCGAGGCCTCTGTGTCGTGGTGTGCTGGGCAGCGCCCTCGGCTTTTTCACCTGGGGCCGTATCCCAGATTGCTCCCACGTCCCGGGGTGCACGAGGTCTGCTCTAGAGATGTTAAGAGATGCATACGCTGTCGCGACGTGGAAGATTGCGTCGATTCGATAGGCATTCAAGGTTCTTTGCTTCCAATGATAGCCGGTGTTACATGTAGGAGCACCCGGACCAGAAAGCGGAATAGAGCACTCAACCCTAAACCGCGTGGTCGTCGTCGTTCCCTGGCAACCCTGCCACTCGAGAAGTTTCGACTCGTCAGGCAAGGCACACTCTCCCAAGTAGAATAATTGTGTTTATGGTCAGAAGTAGTGAAGTTCCTTCGGTGTACTATGTGTTAGCGCGGCGCTTGTATGTTCACCCTGGCGTCCCAAAACAACAACAACAGAGTAGCACCAGGACTTGGGATCGAATGTTCACGACCGGCAAGTCCGGCAAAACGAAGGAGACTAGATAGACCGGACGGCTACTGCAGTCCTCTTGTCAGGCCCCCTCAAACATGTCATGCTCTGCACAGATGGCGGTTAGGTCTTGCTCAGCCTCATTTACCTGCCGCTCTGCATGCTGACGGAGTATTGGTGTGGCAGGCTGCTGTGACTCGCTGGTCAACTATCCTGCAAAATAGGAGGTGCATATAGTTGCAGTGTAGTTACCGATGCTATTCTGCCATGTATAGTACTAAGACGGTTCACGGGGCCAACACCCTCCAGGACACTTTACAAGGGTTATAACATCATGATTGGCTATGTTGCGATGGCAGTATGAACGCAGCAAACAAGTCTGCATTGAGGGTCTGACTTAGTGCAGAGTAGTACCGTGAGTAGCATGCCGAACGTAAGCATGATCAATGATGTTGATGCACACATACACTCCTACGTGCATACATACGCACATACACGCACACAGACATGTACATGCATGCATGCATGCGTACAGACCTGTAAGAAGGGATGCCGCCCAGATTCAACTCGACAGGAGCAAGTCCCGATGTGCGAGCTTTACAGCTGCTTTCAGGACCTGTTGAGAGTCTTTTCACGCAAGGGCTCATGCATACCTTTGCAAGTCGTAAGCCCGCAGCCCCGACGCCTGAGGACAGATCTCAAGGAAGCAATGTCGTCCGTCAGGCCTTGGACGGGCCAAGGGTGATTTTCATCTTGAAGTCTGCAACATGTGGATCACGAGTCTAAGACTGGTCGTGTCGTAGTACGACCTAACTTCTTGCATATCTTTTCATGCACCTGCCTGTATCATCTTCGTTCTTTCCAGGACGAGGCATATACAAGATTAGAAGAAGGAGGTTTTTGCGTCTCCTAACATCAGCCTACTGACTGTAACCTGTCCTCTGGCATGATATTCTGTTTTGTATATCGTGGGAATGACCTCGGTGATTACTTATGGACAGTCCATCAAATGGGAAAGCACCATTTTCTATCATGTAATGTGACCGACGTGCCGCCCTCTCCCCTTCTCCCTCCACGATCCCCTTCAGGTTCTGGAAGTCATCGACGCTTGGCTTCAATACGAATCCGCCTGGACTTTCCCCAGCAAATCGAAACGGCTCAGGGTTTGTTTTGGAGGGCTCGAGGTCAGGTTTGAGGCGGGATGTGAGGCCTCGTGTAGGGCAGTGTAGGGACTAGGGCGGCTACTCTGATTTTCAGGCCATAAGAACGCTTTTTTTTACAAAAGGGGCAGCTCTTTTGTGAAAGACCCAACACCGGTTTTTATCACCAATGACGACTTCAGTTTGGCACCTGCATAAGAGCCGTTTGAGGATCATCGCTTCTTCGCAGTCACTTTGAACGAGCATCGCTGTGTTGCTGCTAATTTTGCCCTCTTGATTTTGGAATGTGCAAATATTTTGCCGTAGTCATTTTCGTAGCGTCGTCGTAGTCGTCAGTTCAAGCAAGTGAAAGCAGACTGTAGACTGCACTGGATGTAGGAATCTCACGCTGATCGCAGCCCATAGTTGTCCTGTATAGTGACTTCGCGCCACGCCACCAAGGACGAGCTCGAAGGCCAGGTGGCTGATGCCTTGACCGTTGAAAAAGAAGTTGAAGAGCCGTGTGGGCTCAGGAGGTTTTCGCAGACTTCAAACCGGCATGAAGGGCTTGGATTCGCTTCTTCCCCTGGCTTCCGCAATTGTGACGCTATGACAGGACGCACAGGCACAAGTCTTGCGCCAGGGAATGTACCACACTGTTTAGGAATTGAGATTTTGGCATGCTGCAAGGCCGCCAAAATCGACGCGTATCCATACACGCGCGCGGGCCTCGCGCTGGAAACTGTCGGGGAAAACCAGAAGGGCTTTGGGGCTTGGTGTTCGGTGTGCGTTGTGAATCCAGACCCCAAGACCCAAGCCCGACTGATGGGGTTACATTGCTGCACGATGAACTTGTGGTTGGGGTCACACCTTTTCGTGGCCCCCGTTTCGATACTCGACAGTTGTACGTTTGACGGATCACAAATCGTGTTGCATGGGTCATGAGTGCTTGGATGCATTTTGCTTATATGGACACCAGGTGGCTACACCAGATGCTTGCAGAGGGCCAAGCGCAGCCTGGCTCTGTTTCCAGTCCGGGACCCAGATTGGCTACAGGTGCCTTACGGCCCTGGGCAAGGCAAGGACAGCTTTTTGATGAGAGGCATGATGTCGAAGTGATACTGAGACTAACCGGCAAAGTTGCAGTTTAAGATGCATGCTAATGCAGCATCCAAGCTTAGGGAAATGCCACTTTCCGTTCGAGCAAGCAATGTTCCACCTCAAGCATGTTGAAGTCCGCGACTGAAAAGTTCCGCTCCTGGGAGCAGCGAGCAGCAATGGAATCACGACTCAATCGCCTTAAAAGTTCATCAGCCCACAGACAGGCTGATTTGACGTATCAATTTTTCTGTGTCATGTCATCGTACGACAAGCACGAAGTCATGTGTCTACTTACAAGCTTACCAAAGGAAATGGAGGAACAAGTAATCAACTACGCAGTGTGCTCAGTATCTCTGAAACGAATCCATAGATAAACAGGCGGATACATGAACGCATAGATGAAATTTAAATGTCGTGGACATAAAAGAAATGGCTAGCTAACGAACTAACTCGCTCGCTCGAAGGCTGCCAGCCAACTACATAACCAACCAACCGGCCATCCAATACGCACGCATGTGCAGTGCATCTGCACTGTCTTTGATGTTTTGACCAATTTCACAGTATTTACTTTGTACCTTTCCCGTTTGTTTTTCTGTAGTTACAAGGTAGGTTTTTCTGCTGATTCATGATACTTGACCCGCCTGTTTCGCTCGCCTCTCATGAAAGCGGACGCACGGCACAAAGACAAAAGATGAGACGCTGAGATTGTCGTCTCTCTCGGCCTGGCTGCCTGGGGCGCGATGGTCTTCGAGGCACACTGCGCTGCTGAGCCCAAAGCTCTGGAGTCTGGATCGCTGCTGCAGATGCTCTTGGAAGAGGAGTGCTCAGCAAGGATAGGCACCATGACGAGATCTGAAAGCTTCCCATCAAAGTAATCAAATCAGGACGGGCAGTGCCAAGCCACCCCATCAAAAACACCCCCCACAAAACTCAAACCATAGCCGGCAGCGCATCAACAAGTCGAATGGGCAGGTGGATTCGGGCGTGCCCAGCATCTTCCCGGCAGATCACAACCTCAACCGTGGGCAGCAGGCCTGTGGATGAAAGGAGATTGCCCCTTCCTTGCACACGATTGGAGTTGTGGAAACGTGCCAAGGCTTGCCAAGGCATGAACCTGTGATCGGCCGGCATGCGTCAGAAGAGCATGGCTGACGACTGTTCACGCAGTTCCTGTTCCCACTGCTACAGCAACACTCTTACTCTGATGAGTCAGTTTCACGTGCATGCGGGTGTTCTGACACTGCAGGTGTCTTTCATGTCAATGTGGTGAATGCCCGATCCAGCAAAGCCTCTGCTCCACTTTTACAGCTAGCGGTAACCTACTTCGCCTCCGCAAGATCTTCGCCACCTTCAACGATGCCAACCAGGCTGCAGATTGCTACAGAGAAGTGTGCAAGCCTGTCGTCTCTGCCGTGCTTCGAACCCCACATGCGCAACGCCAATTGCTTGATGCGTGGTTTTTGTCTGATGTCAACAGTTGTTCCGAGAAGCTTTTTCAAGGTTTCAGATTCAGGCTGTTTCCTTGTGGTCGCATTATACCGTAGGCCCTTGGTCTTAGTCTTGGGTTCGGCATTTCTCGGAGCCTCGAGTCACGCTGGAAGTTCTTGCTTGACAGTACATCAGCCATCTGTGCTCAACATAGGCTTTGGTGATTCTGACAAGTGGCGCTTTGCGCAGCCTCGGCTGTGACCAGCACAGGTTTTCAATCCATTGTGGACCATCGATACACCGCAGGCCAGGTTCCTTCGGAAGCTTCGCAATCCTGCAACTTCAGGATGCCTGGAGAATTTGACTGGTTTTGGTGATCGAGCCTGTAAGATTGTGCATAGTTGGGTAGCCGCGTCTGCGTGATTCCTCCGGATTCTGCTTGCCTGTTTGTCTTATGAACACGTTTCGACTGTGTACAGTTGCTTTGAGCAGCGTCGTGTCACAAGGGGGGTACTATTGCTGAAGTGAACATTCAAGTGAGCAACGCACTATCAGCAAGCACCCGAGTGCCAGTTCTCACCGAAAAGCCCGCACGAAGCTCAACGGCGATCCTGGGAAGCCCCCATCCGCTGGACGCCCCGTGCTTTCCCCTCCGGAAGGTTAGTGTTTGCAACGATGCCATGTTTGCGTGGCTTGGCCCGGACTGAGTGATTTCAGGCTCAGACTTGAGGTCGGCCTGCCGTTTCTTCGCAGAGCTGGAGCCGAGGCCTATGAGCACGACATACACTCCAGCAAGCTGGCGAAGACCTCAGTGAATCACGGGCTCGCGGCGTATCAAGCCGTTCTGGCTCATCCTGCGCCTCCGGCCACGGCCGTGGCCGCGTTTTCTGAGTGACAGGGCAGGTGTGTAACATCTCAGCATTCCGATACTTCTGTTCGTATGGCGTGGCATCACGCCTGTCAAGCTTCGTCCACCAAGGGGCTACAATTGCAACCTCTTCTGGTGTGAAGCCGACCCCGATGTGGAGCAATCCGAGGCCAGCCGATGTGATCTGCTTGCAGCCTCAAGGGCTGCTTTACATCTTGCTTCGGTGTGCCACGCTGCCATATTCCGTAACCTGTCTACGAGACTGCAGGAGGGAAGCTGCCATTGCTGGAGAAGGCAGCTTCCCAACACGTGCAACACGCAATCGGCGCCGGTGGTCCGGGCCCTGACATGTCCGGTTCATCCAGCATTGTCAAAATTCTTAGACTACATACCCCACATATCCGCAGTGCTCTTGCTTCCCTGACCTGGTGCTCGATACTGAGTCCTCGAAGATCTATGCAAAGAGGAAGCTTGCGGAATCGGAGATGGTAGGCCGAGCTTCCTTTTGCCGGGACGGAAGTATCGCAAGCGCTCGAGGTGTAGCGACCAGCCGACATGAGCCGCTCAAGCACAGGGTTAAAATATCGCACTCTGCTTTTGGAGACGCTCAGCCAGGATGGCTTTCGCGGTGTCAACTTATGTCTGCTGTGAAGTCATGTAGACTCTCCAGGTCGCCCGGCATAGTTCCGTGCTCCTGCGGAATGTGCAGTTTCACCACCTTCCCATCCAGATGTGACAACTGCAATACATCCAACAAAGCCATTGCATACATCCTGCAACTGGACTCTCAGAAAAACAAGACAAGTGAAAGTCATCGAAGCTTCTTTCGGGAGGCGCCGTGGCCGACTACCTCGCAAGCGCGGAGGGGATGCAAATGACGTCTGCCCAGCGGCAGAGCATGCAGAGGCCAACATCCAGTCGCCACGGGGACAGGTTGGAAATACCCAAACTTGAGAGCCTTCAGCCCGAAATTCCGAACGGCAGACCGCATTGAGCTTACACCTGAAGCCACATGAAGAGCCTTTCCTTCACAAAAACACTCGTCCGAGGAGTCGAAGTCGAAGCCCAGGTCTTTCGTGGCACGGCGAGCGAATTCGCCCTGCAATCCAAAAGATTTCTTTTGAACCGGGGACCCCAAACAAACCGCAGACACACACCGAAAGCTTGCTAGCTGCTAGCATGCTGTTGAACAGGTGGTAGACGGTTGCAGCAACTTTTCGGGTGTTCAGCATCCAAGTAGTAGATCTGGTCTAGCTCGGTTGCGTGATACAGGCCCGACCCGCCACAAGTATATAGCTCCAAGCTCATCGTCCGACACTACGACACATCAACTATCTTAACAACGGTTTGAGTGAAGTCTCAAGGCCCCCGCACCCCTCACCTGTGCTCTCCACCCTAAACTTCCGAATCGGTCAGGGCGACTGTGATAGCACCAGTCGTCACAGAGGTGCCGAGCTCATTCTTTGAGCTTCCCTATCGGTGAGTCGTCGCGTGTGTGAAGCCTTCGAGTCCGGATTTTAATCAGGGAGAGCGAGCAAGAGAGGTCCCTGATATGGAGCTCTTGAGCCCTTTTCGTCTTCAGTGGTCCGTAATGATGTCTCAGCTGCTTGGATTCAGACAATGCGGCATCGTGTTGCACTGCATCGAAAGCTGATCCACAGCCACCACCACCCACCACCGCCCACCACCACCCACCACCACCCACCACCGCCCACCACCACCCACCACCACCGCCCACCACCACGCACCACCACCCACCACCACCACCCACCACCACCCACCACCACCCACCACCACCCACCACTACCATCACCACCGCTGCTCCAACTGAGGACGAAGTGCTATTCCCACTACCACTACCACTACCACTACCACTACCACCACCGCCACCACCACCACCTGCCTGCGGTGTTCGAATCCTTGTAAGTACTCGGAGGTGAGGTCTAGACACAGCGTTGCAGCACGGTCGTTGCCTTTTTTCTGCTCACGAGGGCACAGGCTCAAAGTTAGGTGAAACGGCTCCACTAGCTTACGCTTGAGCCAAAACGTTAACGCACTTCAAACCTGCACAAAGAACTAACAAGCAGCCCACTACGACTGCTACGAAGCAACCACCCGGGGACTAGGCCTTCACTGCCTGTCAACCTTCACATACCACCGCCGCTACCACTACTACCACACCACCACGTCACGACGACGACTACTACCACCACCACTTCTAGGCCTTCAGCACAGGTTTGGCAGGTCATATTTTTTGAGGAAAAGCCGGGCCCAAGTCTCCTAAGGCAGCAAAAGCCTTGCACAACAAATTCTAAAGCCACCCTGCTCTACCACCACTTGGCCTCTACCCTTCGGGGTACCAGCTTCGCGAAGTCCTTGTCATCTGAAGGAGTGGGAGCGAGGGGTGAAGGAGGTGCGCGAGATTACCGAGGCACTGGAAGAGCAAAGAGTCCAAGCTTAAGGGTGCAGGGATGAGGATGTTGCTGCAGCTGCCAGTCTTCAGGTGGAGGGCTTGGGGTAGGGCTTTCCGATGTTTTGAGTGCAGGGTGTCTCTGAAGCTCAAGTCATCGTGTGAATTAGAGTAGTCACCGATTCTCCATTAAAGACAGACTGGGCTCCATGACGGACCTCGTGATGAGAAACTTCGCCTGCCAGCGCAGGGCTGACGTCACATTTCAGAGTTTTCCAATGGCTTCCAACCGTTAGGCGCCCCTCATTCTTACTCAGCCGTGGCACCATGTCACAGAACACGAGGCAGTGGGGCCCTTAACAACCTGCTAGACCCTAGAGCTCACGCCCTGAGCTGGCCGAGCCAAAAAAGGAATGACCCAGACACATGCGTGAGTTCTCATTTCTTGCCCAAACCTTTGTTGTACGTGGTGTGGAATGAGGACGATGGCAGCTTTTCTTCCCAAAGGCTGTCAACAGAGAGCACATGCCGGGTGCGGGAGAACCTCACATCTCGACTCCCAGCATTTGCAACCATACCATCGCATGATGCGAATTTACACAAACCGCTTTGCCGCGATTTTTAGATTCGCGAACATATACTGCCTGCTGCCTCATATGCTCGCAAGCCCTGGGGTGAGGAACACAACTGCCCACGAAGCCCTGAGTGGAAGGTGGTCGGCCGCCTGCAGCGGGAGAGCCAGAACAGCTCTTCCTGCGGCTTCCAGGCGCTAGGGCTGACTCCATGTATAGAGTCAGCTTGAACGTGCACATCCATGTGTCGACTTTGTTGACCCAATCGAAGCAGCAGCGTGGGCAACAGGACATGTGCTTTTGCACAACTTGGCCCTGCAAAATGTCGGGCACTTGGATCCTGTTTGCTATTCGAACTCCGCGGGATGTCCGGGGATTCTTCACGATCTTGACGTTCCGTTTGTGGAGCACTGAGGTTGGGCACTGGATGGCAGCAGGCCCACGTGTACAACTGCACCAGTTGTATGATGGTGTCACGCAGTTCAGGGCGTCTCAAGCTCCTTGAGTTCCTGCTCTCTGCCAAATCCAAACAACCGAAGCATTTTCAGTTTGGATTTTCTGGAAGTTGTCCGAGTTACAGGAGGGCAGAGCCATGGACAGGATGGGTCACGTGGGCTACGAATCAGAGTCATAGTTCAAGCAGCGAGTTCAAGCAGCAACTATACTAGCAGTCGAATGAAGGCACGTACCATTTCATGATAGCAACCATGTCACCAGGAGCAGTAGGAGCACTCCGGTCTGAAGTAAGGACGCATCCAATGCTCGTCACGGATATCATATGCACAGCAAGACGTGTACAAACAGTGAGCCAGCTTACCGTGGCAACGACAGTAAGAACTCTTGCCGTGAAACCCTCCTCTTCTTCTTCTTCTTCTCATCATCATCATCATCATCATCATCATCATCATCATCATCGTCAGCATCATTCTCGTCAACGCCAGGCCTTTTGCAAGCCAGCTTGCCAACGACATGCCAAGCCACGCACCTTGCTAGACCAGCGAAGCCAACGCAAGCCAAGCTAAGAAGATTCAAGCCTGAAAAAGAAACTGTAAACATCTGCTTCTTGGAAGCAGAAGCTCTTTCCACCCTTTTTAGGTCCGTTTGCAACTGCCCCCTCTTCATGAAAATGTATGGGACAGGGCGAGTTCATTTTATACTGTCTCAGTCGTCAGGTGGACCCGCTGTCGATTCCTACGATCAGCCGCTTGGATCTGAAACCTTCCGGCAGATGAAAGTAAGCACGAGAGCAGTCGGTAAGACCGACAGAAGCAAAGTACACCTACAAGGTAGGTATGACCCATACGAAGTTTGAGTTTGGGGTTGTAGTTCAGTCATGTGTATACGGTTGTTTCTGAGAGCAAAAACTCAAAAATGTATGTGTGTGTATATATATATATATACATACATACATATCTTTGTATCTATATCTATTCTGTATCTAAATCAAATGTGTATCTGCATCGAAATCTAGATACATACACGACGGAACAATGCATGTATCGTCCTGGGTTTGCTGCGCTATGCATTCCTGGGCTTCTGACTCAGTCTCGGTAGCGATCATAAATGAACGACTACATGATTGGAGTATCTGGCCGTCGCCTACTTCGAAGCCGATATATCAACAATGCCTTGGCCAAGGGGGTTGGTACATGCCGCATCAAGCCCAGCTGCCTGCAACCGGCAGCCTACCAGGTGACCTCAACTTTACCACCAGACGCCTACAGTCCGGGCTGCCCAAGACTCATGCTCGAGGCTGGATCGGCCCAGGCTTGGGATTAGAAGCTCATCTGCTTGAGTGGGACCCAACGAGGCCGCAGTGATATTCCCTGCCAGATCTGGTTTTGCAAAGTGGGAAAGTGGCTCGAACGGATAGCTTCGGATAGGTCTCATTCGCCCGTTGCCACCTATTCTAAGCGAAGACATCGATGGGTTCACAGCAACGTATGCTACATCCTACATCGACCCCTAAACCCCAAAGCACGACCTGCTGGCCACTTTTTGAGGGAAGATCTGCCAACTGACCGACTTGAAGTCAAGTTAGTGTACATCTCTTCCAGGTCGGTTCGGCCCACAAGCGGCCGTGAAATCAGAGGCTGCCGAGGCATCCTGTGTTTTGCACCTCGGTGCAGGGTTTTTCTCCGTGAGCAAAGCTACTTTTGGGAAGGGTGTGGAGGAAGCATCACAAGAATTTACTATTAGTAGAACGAAGTCCTTCCAGGCCTCCTTAGCAATCCGCACCCACTCAACCATGGCTGCGACGGTGGAAGAAAACGATGGTTTTCCTTTCTCCTTCTCTTGTTACAGCTTCTTTTCGCTGTACTACGGCGACGACTACTCGTGACTAGTAATTTTAACGCCACGCCGCCCGCCTCGGCTGTGAAGGGAAGCCGGGCAAGGGGGTGGCAAACGAACGCAAAAACAGGGCGTCTCCAAACTTTCGGAGTGCAGGGAGGAGGATCAGGTGGAGGGTACCTGGGGTAATCCCCAAGACGCCTGGGCCTGTGGCCTCGGCGGATATCTAGTAATGCCGGTTCGATTTCGACCTCCTTTTGCACTGACTGTGCAGTGTGGCAACTCCTATTCCCGATATTGCGATTCGAAATTCCTGCCCCGGTTCCTACTCCTCGGCCCCTAAGCCCTTTCCAGCTCCTACTGCTGCTGCTGCTGCTAGTACCAGTGCTAATTACCACTGCTACCACTTCTACTACTGCTACTACTGCCACTACTGCTACTACTGCTACTACTGCTACTGCTGCTACTGCTACTCCTGCTACTACAGCTACGACGACGACGAGGACGAGGACGAGGACGAGGACGAGGACGAGGACGAGGACGAGGACGAGGACGACGACGACTACTACTACCACTGCCACTACTACTGCTCCTGCTACTGCTACTATTGCTACTGCTACTCCTACTGCTACTGCTATTGCTGCTGCAGCTGCTACTGCAGCTGCTCGGCGGGTATACGGCTACGGCTACGGCTTCGGTGGCCACTGCTACTGCTACTGCTACTTGCTGCGGCCGTTGCTGCTACCACTATGTCTCCAGCGGCTACCACTCATTCCAAAGTTGCTAGTAGAGGACTACCCCATTACCATCCTACTGCTTCCGCTTTCAGGCGCTGCAGGCTGGACCGCTGGTTCGGAGCCCTCCGACCGAGGCAGACTTCGGCGAGGCACCCAACGGCCCTGGAGGGCACTTGAGGGCTAAGCAAGCTTCAGGAAGCCCCGATTGCTCTTGCTGTAGTCATGCATACATAGATGCGCTTGTGCCCGTGTCTGTGCTTTCGACGCAATGAAGGAAAGAATTTGAAACTAATGCATGTATGCATGTGTGTATGCATCATAGTGTGTTCATTCATGCAGTGTTTTGGAGTCATGGCTGTCGGCTCTCTTTGAGCTCCAAGGCGTACAGGTTAACGGAGAAGCAAGCTTTTAAAAATAGAGACATGTGGAGACGCTCAGGACTTTCTGTACTTGTGCAAAGCGTATTTTGCAGACGGTTGGCTTGGTGTGAAGGTCATGTAGAAATCTCTTTGGAGCATGCGTCTAGGGACCACTGACATCAGAACTTCTGCTTGCTGCCACTGAGCCTTTGCTTTGTGGTGATGCTTAGGACACTCTGGACACCCAACATTCAAGCTGCGCTTGCCCAGTTGGTCCAATCAGAAGCCTAAGCCAAAGCATAAGTCTAAACCGTAGCTTTGGAGGAGGCTAGTGCGCAGCCGCGCTGGCTGCAGAACCTGAGCCTGGACCCTGGCCAGGGCATGTCGTGTTCAGCTTCAGACTTAGATAGGAAGACAGTTGAGAGTCAGCACAGCAATTACGGGATGTGCTTCCACGCCACCAATGTTTGTGTTCAGGTGCACATAGGAGAATATTACATGTACACATTTACATCCATCCACCCTTGCAGACAGACCGACAGACGGACGGAAGGACGGACGGACGGAATATATATATATATATATATACACATATATATATGTATATAAAATATACATACATACACATGTAGATATGGTATTTATACATATATATATATGTACATATGTACATACATACATACCTAAATACATACAAGCGTAGGTATGTATGTATGTATGTATGTATTTATACAGGCATATATGTATATACATATATGTGTATATGCACACGTCTATGTATCTGCCTATGTCTATGTCTCTGTACATGTATGTATGTATATACACGTGCACACATGTACGTTCACATACATTGCTCACAACAAGGTTTTCATTGTTTCAGACCTTGTTTGTCTGTTTGTTTGCTTGATTTCTTCCTATCGTTTTTGATCGTTTTTGTACACGCACATATGCACACGCGATCGTACATACATGCATGCACACATACACACATATCGTAAAAGCAATGTATGTGCGTACAGGCTTGCGGTCTTCAGCTTTGAGGCGGCTCTGGGGGTTATGAGTAGGGAAAGTTGCAGGGGTGCATTTTCGTGTTGGGACTGGCTTGCTGCTTTGGTGCTTCGAGTTTCGCTTCAGGGCCAGAAGGCTCGAAGGTCAAGGATCAGCCCGGAGGATTTGCAGCGCAAAGGCCGGTTGGAACATCCCGCAGCCGAAGCGGAGAACACATTTGCTGGTATTGGAACCCGAAAGGAAGAAAGAACGCGGACCGACTTTGGGGAAGGTAGCCTGGTTGGCGATGCGTAAGTGTGTAGATATGAGCATTACAGGTACCCGTGAGAGAAATGTTCTCAGATGTTACTAGCACGGAAACAGAATACGTGTTACTGTTATACTCGCATATGTGCATTGATACGCAGCTGCTGATGCAAATCCTATGTATGGTTTGACACATGATGATTCCAAATTGTCGGCCTAGGTCCAGCGGAATGGACTGTCGCGTCTGCAACCCAGAAGCTTGCCGCACAGATTTCCGCAATGACCTCAACGACAGCACAAGCGAAGTCTCAAACTCAAGTCGCCCGGCTCCTTGCAATGTTCAGACCCAAGCTCCCTAGTCAGAGGAAATGGTCATGCTTATGCGTATATTTCAGTGCTGAGCTTCATGTATATAGTGAAACGCTCGATGTCCCAGTCTTTCAAGCACCTAGCGATCGCGATCCACATGAAAAGCATCATGCTGAAGGCCTGCAAACCGAGCCGCCGTCGACATTATCTTCGGGATCGAGGCGCATCTCGTTCTGCCTTGTCCAACAACTTCAAGGGTCAGCAGACAGTTTAAGGACCAGACGGATCCGGACATCTGCGTGATTCATGTAGTGGACCTGTGACTCAGGGTTGAGAGGGCACGGATTAGGATTCAAAGTTATGGCTCAGTTTGACCGAGAAATCCGTGAGGTCACCACGTCGGCCAAACTCTTGGGGGAGGCTTTGCCGGAGCAGTGTGCCGGCAATCATAAGATCTGAGACAGCGAACACCTTATCTCCTGCATGCAAGCTTTTTCTGCAAAAGCTGTCTTCGCAGCTGGTGCAGCTGTCTGGTTTAGCTGAGGCTTGCGGCGAGAGGTCTAAGTGGCAAATCTGTGCAGGTCGATTTGGAGAACGGCTGGCAATTCGCAGAGTTACACCAGGCAGTCGGACGTTTCGCGCAATAGTTTCTGTCGTGCACGAGACAAGGAGGCACCGCAGGGCTGCAGTCAATGAGCGTAACACGAAAGTGGGTAATGGTTAGGAGTATGCCCAAGGCTAAAAAGCTAGGAATTGGCTGTACATGGTGCTGGTACAACTCACGACCACTCAAGATCAGTCGGGGATACCTGCATGGTGCACAGCCTATTATGTTTGCCGGCAGGGTCGCATTGGCACTACGTCACCAGCACGCATATCGAGCGAAAGTGTACTGGAGACCAAACTGTATTTGTATAGCCACATGGATCGCTGATATTTCCTTTACGCAGTTGGACACATGTTGGGGTATGCATTTGTTCATCGACCTCGTTGTGATCTTGCGAACTTGCTTAATTGTTGGTGCCCTGTTCTCATGTTCTCAAGCTTCTACTCAGTCGGTTGGGGGCTCATCATTTAGCTTCTGCTAAGCTCGCCCATTTGTTTTGATGCTTGTGCATGTGTTTGGTTCTGCCGGTGTGTTAGTTAATTAGTCAGTTTGTTTGTGTGTTCGTGCAGACAAAGTTTGCTTGTTTGGCTGATGGTTTGTCTGTCGTGCTTTGCATTCCTATGAGTGGAAATCCACGTCTCATTGATGCTTTTCTTTTGCTTATTGCCTTCTTGCAGAGGTATGGCATGCAATGTACAGCGGAGTGCATGTGCTGGTCGGTTGTCGGAAGGTGAGCCAGCCATGGGCGCAGCGCAACATGTGCCCCCCCCCAACTGGCCCTACTTTCGACTGGAAAACGACTGGGCGAATCAATTCACCTCGTTGTTCTTTGCGATTCCTTGTAGCCAGACATGTGGTGGGAGGGACCTTGCTGACAGTCATGTATAGCTTTCCTGGGACGAATATGAAAATCCTTGCCATCAGTCTTGGACGCCCGAAACAGGGTAGGTTGTCCCAGTTGCCATCTTCGTCTTCGTAACTCGCTAGTATCCTGTCCAGATGAGGGCCAAGCAGAGACATTGCTTGCTTGAAGCTGTATTGCAGGTACAGTTTCTGCACCAGCATGCCGCGGGAACTCCGTGTTGTGGAGCGCAAGCAGGGTCGCCTGGAAGAGTGGTTGAGTATTGCTTCGTACGATAGTGTGTAGTTTCATTGCACACAGGTCAAAAAGAGACAAGGCACCAGTTGCCACACGCTTGGTGCTTGTCTAGCCTGGCCTGAGCGGAGCCAAGGTGCTGGATGGAGGACTTCCGGGCCTATCTGCTGAATCGCTGGGTGCTTAGCATGCGCCTGGGGTAGGGTTTTCCTCCAACCGTGCTGTCTTCTTCATTCCCTCAGGTCCAAGCTGTTTTCAGGTCATATGGTGCAGACATTAATCCCAAGTAGTAGCAGTGGCCGTGGCAGCAGGGGTACCACTAGTAGTGGCTCGAAGCAGAGGACCAGTAGTTTTTAGCAGTCGATTTTTCCTGGAACGGCACACAAAGTGATTCCACACCAGGCAGCTGCATGACTTCGCAAGCGTTGAGTTGATTTTGTTTCACAGCCCGTCTTTCCACACGAGGTGGAGATCGCTTCCCCATCATCCCGTCGCAGTTTGAGCAGCCTGCGCCCAAGCGATCTTCGAGGGTGGATGCCACCTGAAGTGCAAGAAGAGCAGATCCTGCCACTGCACCCGTCCGAGGCAGATCATTCCCTTTGCTGAGGCCACACATCGCACATCTGACGGTTTTGATTTCCAAACTTCAGCTAGAAGTTCGCTCGTCGTTCTGATGCACTCACCGTGATGCTGACACGAGCTGGGGCTCGTGCACGGTTGTGGTGGCTTGAATGTCTGAGTGGCCTAAGCTGATAGAGTGAAGCTCGCAAATGCAACGTTCTGCAGTCCTGGCTCACCGGCATGCACAGCACGAAGGACTGGGACAGGGAGTGGTGCTGCTTTCGAAAGCGGACGTAGTTGGCCACACCAACTTCTTCATGGCCAGGACTACATGTGGATTCGCGACGGCAAGGCAGCTGCGGTTCGGTGTAGAATGCCGCACAATCGGTAGCCTCTTTGCCGAAAGAACTCAATGTCCAGAGTGGGCCGTGAATCTTGACAAGTCTTGATCGGCATCTGGCGCTGCATGTTAGGGCGAGCCGGCAGGTGAAAGCATCGTACATGCTGATGAGCGTGGACTTCGAGCGCTATGCTGACACCACGCAGGGGTCTTGTTGAGCTTTACGGCAACTCTGAATGCTGAGTGGGGTATGTGCATCTTCCTTCTGGCCCTCCGAACAGATTCACGCCACACCACACTTATCATGTTCGTGGCGGATCAGCATGTACTGTGAGTTCTCAGGTCTGCGATTGAGTACAAGAAGCTGTGGGACAAGCGACTCGGTGTTTTCCTGCCACGAAATCTAGCATGACATTTAGCCATAGCGACTGTTGAAGGTTGATGTCGACAGTACCGAGAACCTTCCGCAAGGTACCTCGAGGACTTCAATTTAGATGCCTCGATCTACACCAAGGGAGCCCGCGCCCTGGAGCTAGAGCTTGCATTTCCTGCATTTCAGCCAGGCGACCATCTAAATTTTGCTAAGCGTGGTGCACGTTTTGCTGATGACTAGTGGGCCGCCGCCTGCTACATCCCTCAAGCTGAAGGCCTGGCATACCTCCAGCCTCTGGGTGCGAGCAGAGGCTCGGAGCGGGGGAGAGTACTGCAGTACCGTTCAAGTAGTGATGTATCCTTGGCGATTGCTGTCATTCACTCCTCTCCGCAGAGACCAAGGGAAGCATCATCTTGGACTCGGAGTTCGCATTTAAAGCGTCTTGTTCTGCTTCGCAGCATGAGGCGCAGTCGGCACTTATTTCCAGTACGATTCTGACCATTGCGACTCGTCAGCAAGTTCCGAGCACCGGGGCGTTAGAATGCACACGTCTAGGAAGACTTCGAGCGCGCGAAGTGACCTGCCAGTGCCGTGGAAGGCATCTCTCCGACCTATGGAGATTGCCACATGAGTGCAACGGTAGTGGTCGGCTACGGTCCGCACAAGAGAGGGAGAGATGTGAGTGAAGAATAAAACAGGTCTGAGCACCCGGATTTCTGGCCAGTTCAAGGAGCTAGCACAATCGTATCGGTAATGGCAGGGAGATTGTCCCCCCGCCCTTGGTCAGACAGCACTATTGCAAAGCAATTGCCCAGGTGATCGTGGTTGGCCTGGCGCTGCTGGGTATGCTGGCGCACCTGGCGGGTTAGTCTGTCCAGCTTCTCGTGTTCCGAGCTGGAGAAGCAGATCTTGGTCGTAGAGAAGCAATAGGGCGTAGCAATAGGACTGCCAAAACAGTGCAGGGAGTTCCTGGTTATTTGACCTTATATGCTGCAAGCTTCCGTTGCTGCAAGCAGCACAGTAGTTGGAGTGCAACTTCTCCAAGCCTCGCGAAAGCCGAACACTTGAGCCCCATGACAGGTCTTCACCCGGGACTGGAAGCTGTCGATGCTCGTGGTGGCATCAACCATGTTGGCTCGGCTCTCAGAAAGAAGCCTTTCAAGGCCTGAAGATTTCCATCTTTCGAGGCTCCTGGAGTTTCGGCTCAGCAGATAGTGTATTATAGGGAATTCATCGGGTTATATGTGATGCTGGGCTCCTCAGCTTGTGCAACCTCTCTGACCCGCGATCTCGAGGTGGTCTGTATTCTGTTCTGGTTCATCGTGGTCGTCATGGGCTGGCCGCCTGGTCCTCGGCATTCACACAGCAGGGTCGGCCTTCGAATTTCACGAGCGATCCAGACAACGGTTTCGGCTAACCCCGTGTGGATTCGACAAGTGGCAGGTTTCGACGTGTAATCTGTCTTCAGATATTGCTTGACTTCAGCGCTAGTAATGATGACCAGGTAAAGGTGGCTGAGCGAGGCATAATGCTCTCGGGTGCCACAACTTTTCTCAGTGTTCTTGCACAAGGTGGTTCAGAATTTCACCCTGCAGCAAGCAGGATTGGAGCCATCGAAGTGATCGCGCTCATCGTCTTCATTGGCTATGCCTGGATCCTGGTGTTGAAGCATTTACGTTTTGCTCTTTAACAATTGTGGACGTTACGAGGGGTTCTCTAGCCGAGACTCTAGCCCACATCTTGTGAGGCTGTTCTCCTGTGTATTGTGTTGAGGCGGTGACCTACTCCTTGCACATCGCTCACAGGCTCGCTTTGCTGCGAAACGATCCAGTCTGCCCTTTTCGTCGACGGCATTCTCGCAACCAATCCGGCTTAGCGTAACTTAAATGTCGCACGTTCCAGGCCGTTGTTCGCCTTGTATGCAAGGAACCGGAGGCAAAATTATGCAAGACTAGCGTGAACTTAGTCGAAGGCAGTCTCTAGTTTAACAGCTTTGCACACTTGGATACGTCGTATCTGAACATTTGCCCCCTGGGCACCCTCAGGGACCGCTGAGCCCCGAGCTTTCACAGCGACTCATGTCGGCAGGTATGGCAGCGCTGATGCACAGGACGCGCTTGTTGATGTGACGCCGGGAGCTCAGCCACCTGCTTGAATCGTGTCAAGTTGAGGAATGTTTTTTTACGTCGCATCGCTGGTGTTTCAAATTCCATTGCACGTGCTTTCACAAACGCTTGGTTTCAACATCCGTTCCCCGGAAAAGTTTGAGGCCCGATGCGCGCAGATGTAGCAGACAGAACGGAAGTTTGTGGCTACGTTGCGACGAGGGTATTTAGCTTCGGAGCATCAGCTACGTTGCACCAACGATCGCAGAGACCCTTCGCCCGCTCAGGGATGCCGACGTCACGCGCTTCGTGCGCACGGTCTACGCCCTCGGCTCCATTGGCCGGGCTGCGCTGGGGTGCCGCTCTCAGCGCGTCAAGCGTCTGATGTGCTTCGAAAGATGGGCTAAGATAGATCGGCCTGTAAGTATGCGCGCGTCTGACCTGCGGTGGGGTTAGGTGGAATGCTTGAGCTGCATCTTCTTGCATGCACCTCTGCGTGTGTGTCTCGATGGCTTAAGTCAGTACAGAGAACTCTATGGCAGCCATGCAGGCATAAATACAGACGTGTAGATGTCTGTAATCGTTCGCTTGCGTGTTGTTGCTTGCTTGCGTGCTTGTTTGTTTGTGTGTCCTCACATCATGAGTGTTCTGAGAATTTACACCTGGTTCTTGCATTGCCTATTCGTGAGACTGAGACGGTCGCAGGAGTGCCGCCACAACGGCGGGCTGCTCCATCTTCTTGGTCTTCTGCACCCTGACCATCTTCCAGAAGCTCGGAGGTGGGGCGGTTTGATTATAGCACAGCGCAGAAGCACCCTGGGCTCCTTCTGTGGCCGCAGACAGGCTGAGAGTATCCTGAATGCAGGTGTGGTGCTCGTAGTTACCCTGATGTCCATCGGGGTGGCGCTTATCCCACTGCCGGCCACACTTCTGTGGGTGACAACCTCAGCTTGCACAGGAGGGCAGCGATGCTTTCAGGGTCAGTTGGGGCGACCAACAAGTCTGAGCAAGTGCTCCGAAGTTAACACACCAGTCCCAAGATGCTTGAAGACAGCACCTTGAAGTGCAACATGGCCGTTCCCTGGACTGCGCTTGCAATGCGAGTCCCCTCCATGATGATGTTCATCATCAGCCAGTATCAGTAGCATTGATGATGCCGAAATGGTTGAGAGTATCATAATGGTTCTCAGTCTTGTGTTGGTTTTTGCATTAGCTGAATATCCGAGACTTTTGCTGTTGCTGCTGGTGCAGATGTTGATGTGCTGTAATGTAAAAGGATTTCGTAACACCATTTGCAGACATCATCGTTACGGTAGACGCATTAACAGCCTAGCCTGTCGCCGTGTCATGTATGCGAGTGTATGTGTGGTCGTGGTGGTAGTTTGTTGTGGTTCCTCCTTCGCATGTTGCCAGAACCTCATGGCTAAAGTTCGGGGGCCGGCCGTGCGGTGTCAGGGGCCTTCTGCAAGCGCTTCAAATACCTTGCTTGATGGATAGACGCTGGCAGCATTGTCTGGCTCCAAGGATGGGCCTGCTAACTCCTGGCACCGGAGTCGATATTACCATTAGTGGTATACTTCTTGAGCTCATTCTTAAGAAGTGGAAGAGGAGTGGTGCCAAAAGAAAGATGAGCGCCGTTCGCGTAGTCGCAAGAGTATAGTAAAGAAGCACTAGTCACTAGTGATAGTCGTACTCGCACCAGTATGAGCACTAGCATTGTATTTTTAAGAATTTCTAGTTTAACAAGGATCAATTACTGATATATTCGAGACGAGCAACAGTAGCTGGAGCTGAAGTAGCTTTGGTCTCGGCTTGTCATCGTTTGCCTAGCCGGAAGAAGTTTCCCGTAGGTGCCAATTCAGTTTGATCCTGTCGTCTTTCGACGCGGTGATAAGCCAGTGACATGCGCGTGTATTGCGCCTAATGCATGCAGCGCGGACCAGACATGGGCAGACCTTCCCTTGCCTCCCGCCAAAGTGTACTGCATGCCTTCATACAGGTGTTTATCGACGACGAGTGGCTCTTACAAGGCGTTTGGTTCAACCTGCTCACTACTCTGGGCTGCGTGCATTCCATGATGTTCGGTACTTTTCATATGGATTTCTTCATGCAGCGAGGCCTTACTGCCCTGGAGGTCGCAGCAGTGCACAGCTTCTTTTCGATCTGGAACCCTTTGAACGACATCTTTGCGGGTTTGTTGGTGGACGAGTGGGTGCAGCGAGGCTTCGGCTCCCGGCTTCAGCTCGCTTTCTGGGCCCAGCTGGGCTACGCCTTGGCCTCTTGGTTCGCGTTTCAGGATCTCTCTTCTATGCCCGTTTGGCTCCACTACGCCCTGGCCATCAGCTCCTCAGATGGTTTTGCGGCCGTTGCAAGCGCTGTCAACGGCCTCGTGATCATCGAGCAGACAGAGGAAGATCGCCAGAGGATCCAGATCCAGCGGATCAATTCCATTTTCGGCTGCTGCGAGTGGCTTGTCATGGCTTGTGCCTACTTTCTCTGGGATGCAAGGCCCGCAAACTGCGGGCCCTTCCGGAGCTACCTGACCATAGTCTGCCTGCTCTCCGTTGCAACCACCGCAATGGCCGTGAAAGGGCTCCGGAAGTCGGCCACAATGGGTGCCAAGCTGGGCGCCAAGGGCCGCCTGCGCAGTGGAGGGGAGACTTTCTGGCAGCGCCTGAGGCCTTTCCTTGGCACCTGGGCTCACTTTAATGATCGAAGCTTCTCACTCTAAACCGTGCAAGCTTCTTGACAGAGTGCCTCTCCCGAGACAAGGGGAGGTCACCCCACCCCAGTCCTGGCCAAAGAAAGAGAGCGAGAGAGGGAGAGAGAGGGAGTATCTGGCGTAGCGCTCACGCGCAGGGGTATTGGGGGCCAACCCCTTACCCCACACGCTTTGCAAGCAAGCAAGCAAGAGGGAGTATCATCACTGGGAACATTAAGTGCCCAGGCAGCCCACTTGCCAACCAGTTTCACGCCGAACACAGACCAAGGCGGAGCGCTCGCGCGCAGGGGTTGCGGGGTCCATCCCTGCGCCCCAAACGCCCTGCAAGCAAGCAAGCAAGGGATAGAGAGGGAGAGAGGTGGAGGGAGAGTGTGGAAGAAGAGACCGAGAAAGAGGGAAGGGCGAGAGCCTTAGCCTGCAGGCGGGTTGTGGGGCAACGCGGCAACCAGGCAAGGGTGACCGTCGAGTTTTCACTCGGACCCAAACCAAAGCTGTGCGTGACTTCACGCGGGAGCATGCATACGTGTGCATGCTCCCAGTTAGCTGAAGAAGACAGAGCGAATATTGTACTATGAACGTGTCGCCAAATAGTTGAGCCCGCCCCGAAAGGCACGGTGCGGAAGCATCGGAACTTCTGGCGCTATGCCCTCCTGACTGCTGCGCTTGAGGCAGAGGTAGTCTTCTTCCGTCAGTTTGATGCCCTTTGGCTTCACAACTGCTGTGGTACTTGGGTGGGATCCATATTCGACTTTCTCCTCCTTACAGGTGTGTGAGGCTTCAGTGCGCAACGTCGCTAGCACTCGGAATCGGAGCTGATGTGCTTAGCTTAGCCATTGGACTTTGGTCGCGCTGCGGAACTGGACGGTCAGGTCGTGCTGATACGCGTGCTGTTGACTTCGTGGCCCTGGGCTTCAAAGCTGCTGCTCGTCGTTTGCGATCCTCTCTGTGGCACATTGTCATTTGCTTTGACGTGGGTGGCGGAGAGGCGCGGAAGAGACAACACAGCAGAATCTCAGAACTTCCCAACAGAATGTTCAGCCTGAGGCCCCACATGGGCATCTACGGCGTCAGTTTGGTGGCGCTGAAAGCTCGGATGTGCGTTACTTGGCAAAGAGTGGCTATTAAACGAGTGGCTATCAGCACATAGTGCGAGATCAGCGAAACTCATACTTGGTGTTGACGCGTAAAGCGGGCAATCAAACACAGGCGCAAATGCAATGCCTTCGGTCATAGCCCTTGGGTGTTGATAAGACTGAAAAGACTGCTCACCGCCGGTAGCATTTCGTTAAATCCTCTCGCTGAGGTGTGCGTGGTGGCAGCATCCGTGCTTGCACTGTCCTGCATAACCCCGCAGGTGGCTGCATCGGCATTCCTGTGAGAATGCGGGTTCGGTTAAAGTACTGTACTTCAAGAATGGGTTGTCCGAAGTCCGTCAGAGAGAGATACCGAGGCTTGGATTTTCGGGATCTGTGAGTTGCAAGTCCAGACTGTTGCCATGAGCCCGGAAGTCCCGAACGCTCAAGCCAAGAACTCCAAATAACAAGCCGCGAGGCAGAGAGTCAGGGTGGCGACGATTTCAGGTCGAATCTGCCTCTGCCCCTCGCCATCGAGTGTTACGTGTCTTGCCAGTCGCGTGAAACTGATGACGGGTTTTTTGTTGTTATCAGCATCTCTGCCTCTTCAGCTCTCGTTTGTGGGAATATTTCTGGTATGGTCGACGTGATGAGATGGTTCCGTCGTTTTGCTGGCGTGTGGAGTCTGGAGTCCAGAGGTTCAAGGGGCACCAAGGTGCGATCCAGTAGGCAGTCTCCTCTTTGTTCTGGGAGCCTTGGCATTTTCTGCATATGCAGTTTCAAGATTTCGGCCCTCGCTGAGGTCTCTTCTGCTCGGACTGCTGATGGTAGCATGCCGCGCTGCTACGCGGCCTGCTACCTCTTTAGGCGGCATTGTCTTCGCCTCGGTCATTCAGGAGCATGCAGTCATGCAGCAAGATATGTCGGTGCTCCAGTCGGACTTGCAGTGGTGAGCTTGAGCGCCCAGAACTTCACAAGAGATCCTGCGAAAGTAGCATTTTAGGCTTTGTCATCGATGTGGCTATCATACCGTCAGAAGAGTGCTTGTTCATGCTTGTTTTGCAATCGGAGTTGCCGGATGCGAACGACGAGTTCAAACCTCAAGCGCCAGGATTCCAAATATGCTCTCAAACACGGAGCGCATTCATTTGGGGGTTCTTGTAGATTGGGGGAATTGGGGGTCCCTCTTCGAAGCTCCAAAGCGCGGCCCTTGGCCCTCGCAGGAGCACGGCCTGGTTGCCGAAGAGGCTCGGGAGAAAGGCTCCGCGGACGTTCCCTTGAAGACTGCCAAAGAGATTGCGCAGACCCTTGGCCTTGAAGCTTGGACTGCTACTGCGGCTGAGGATGCCATGATTTCAATGCTCCGAGTCTTGGATCTTGTTTCCATTCCTGCAATTGCCAGCGTTAGCTTGAGCCCTGGCTCTGAGTGTGACACCTGTTGCCTGTACCTATTGTCAAATTGTAATGCCAACGATGAGTTGAAGATCAGATCCTGGTCGAAGTAATCGCAGTGCGCTTCTTGACTCGCGACTTTTGCAAGCTCTACATATTCATCTGCAACATTTCAGGAAACCGGCACTTGGCTCATCTTTACTCCATATTGCCGACGCATCTCTCTGTCTGAATATCATTAAGATATCGATGTATTGTTCGGGCTCCCATGTCAAAACACAGTCAGATCTTGATTCTGATTTATGCCTGTAATTGTGTTGGTGCGTGAAAGGAGGGCTGCTGATGCCCCAAAGAGCGCAGCAGCGGTCGACGAGGCGAAGCTGAGTCACTCCCAGCATAGTTGCAGCGGCGAACTTTGGCCTCTGCTCCATGATGTTACATTCTCCCCATTCCGTGAGTGCGGCAGGCTGGTAAGTACTGGATGCTCCGAGCGGCCCTGGTGAAGCCGCTGAACTCTCTGGGACCCGTCACTGGAAGTGCGGTGCTGGCAGCCGGAGGCATTGGGGCTAAGACGTGTGGGATCCGCTCGGAATCGACGTATGACATGTTCAGTTTTTTGGGTGCCTTATGGTCGCTCTTCTTCGGGTGCCACTGCGGTGCCCTGAGCATAGGCTACATTGAGTCAGATGGCAGCACCCAGCACCTCACATCGAAGCTCCTTGGTGGCAGAAGGTTGTTTCATGTAAAGGTGTCATTTACGAATGGACTGGGCTAGAGACACTGTTACTTCGGCTGCGGTGTGTTGATTGTGACTCAGGCTGTGGTGGACATGTGCAACGTTGCCGGTGGTTCTGCGCTCACAGAGCTGTGATGTTAGACGCAGCTGTTAGAGAAACAAGAAGCCTCGCTCGAACCGGAAGCCAGAGCTACAACCCCAGGACGTTTCAAGAGTGGAAGCCAAGGTCGTGTCGGCTCTGGTCTCTGCGATTTCCCTCTCTGCCTGGTCTGCGTTCTCTCTCCATGGGTCACGGCTTGAGGCTGTCAGGGCCATGCGGCACTCGGCGGAGCAGAGCCTCTGACGAGAAGAGAGCTATCGGTCGTTTGTGTCCTCCCTCGCTCCGAAGATGGTGCGGCGAAAAGGCCGCACCCTGTCTTGACGCAGGTGCAGTGTCAGCCCGAAAAGCAGCAACGCGGTTGCGTAGAGTGTGGAAAAACGGTTCGCCCGCAGCTTCTCGCCAGCACCAGCACCAGCACCAGCACAAACATCAACAACAGCAGCAACATCAGCAGAAGTGCCAGTAAGTTATCAGTAATTAGCACGAGGGGCTGCTGCAGTGTCCACACAGAGCCTGCATCTGTTTGTCTGCGTCACGCGAAGCTGAAGCAGTGAACCTCGCTTTATTTGCACCGTGTTGGGGATTCTCACGGCGACGGTCAGAAGTAAGGGAAATACTACAGGGCCTGTGAGGTTCAAAACCAAGACAAGTCTGCTTCCAGAAACGTTGAGTTCATTCAACCCTTGACTTTCATTCTTTCTATACCATGCCTTGAACTCTCTGCAGCCTCATCTCAGGCTGTCGGTGTTTACATGAGACATGTGAGCTTCAGAGCTATGTATGTCTGTCTGTCTGTATGCATGTACGTATGTATGCATGTATGTATGTATTGTGTGTATATACATACGTGTACATAATATAAGTATGAATATACATATATGTATATATATATATACACATATAATATATGTATGTATGCGAGTGTGTTTCTGTGTATGTATATGTACGGGTATGCATACACGCACATGCACATGTGCACACTTGCAAATCTCTCTCTGTTTCTATGTACACAGGTTTGTACGGACGTATGTCTGTACATCCGCATATTCTGAATGTTCTTAGGTTTCTCTTATCACATCATACCATATCAGATCATACCATGCCACATTTATCTGGGAGGAGTTTGCGTTAGTTTCTGGTCCGGCATTTCGAGCATATTTTGGTTTGGGATTCGGGGATATCCGTCGACGTGTCCGGGGCTTCTGATCACAGTGAACTGTTGTGAACATGAGTGTCTTGCATCTTGAAGAACAGCTGAATCCGCAACCAAACAAGGCACAACACACATCGGTCCAGATGGTGCGGGTTGGTGTCTGACGAATTAGAACAATGATACTGTCCTCTTGCTTGGGCTGAGAGTCTTGGATGTTCCGTTCGTATTTTCACCCCCTGCCAGCGTCAGCGTCACTGCACTACCCTCGTCACTGAACATGGAGCTGAGTGAAGATGCGACATGTCTATCAGAGCGCGCCTGCTCGGCGAACTGAGATGGGTCCCCTGCGGCCCGGCTTCTGCTGGTGCCTTCGCCCCTTCGAGGCTTGACAGGTTGCACACTCGTGGCTTCAGGCTTGGGTTAGGAGCTGGGTGGTGAGTGCAGGCATGTGCATTTCAGGGGGTAGGCACGGGTGGGAAGTCTTGGTTGCGCTCTAGGATCCTGTTGGGCATCAGGCCCGCCCCGTGAAGAGAATGCTGTAACCGTGACCTCCAACTTGTCATGCTTGATATTTATCGTCCCCTGGATCTGTGCCTGCGAGACCTACGACAATGTCGTGAATGCTCGGGTCGGGCCCTCGAAGTTCAAACTAGTCGGAGAGACGGCGTAGTTAGGAACTCCAGGTGATATCCCGAGGTGGGCAACTGTGTCACAGGAATGCTGGATGTCGACGTAATGCCAAGTAGCAGTCAGTCTTCTTGTGTAGTGAGCGGAACACTGAGACGAGGACACATTGCGAAACAACAGTTGCTGATCCCACAGCTGCTGGCCACTACCACTGGTACTGCTTGTACAACTGCTACCACTAGTAGTACTACTACTGCTACTGCTACCACTACTACCACCACTACTACTCTTACTCCTACTCCTACTCCTACTCCTACTACTACTACTACTACTACTACTACTACTACTACTACTACTGCTACGACTGGTATTTCTTGCTTCTGCAGCTGATCCTACTGATGATCATGGAGTTGGATGGGCACTAGCAATTGCGAGATTTCAATTGTAGTATACAACACCGTTAATGTGTAGAATAATGCAAGCGTAGAACTGTGTGGCCGTCGGAGCACCTTAATCATTCGGATGCTCAGTCTAACATGGTCGCAAACCTGGAGAAGCGACGAGAGCCGGCCCGACACAGTTGTGCGTTGCAGAGGCCGTCGGATCTTTTGTGGCTGCATAGCCTTTGACGTTGCTTGCTTCTGGCACCCTGCGTGCTGAACATTTTATGTAGCATACCAACATACCAGCACTGTTAGCAGTTTTGTCATCATACGAAGGTGTCGCAGGAGTAAGAAGCGGCGCTTTTGCTTCGGGCTCCGTTGAATGCATGAAGACTTGGCATCGACAAGTCGTGCAGCTTCGAAATGCCAGGGAGTCTCGCAAACGCCAAGAGCCACTGCCTCGATTCAGTTTGCCGCCTTCTTGTGCGAGAATTCGAGGTTTCAGGCTTTCTGGCTGGGCTGCACTGATCTGCTAGTTGCATTTCGGCAGCAGAGGGAATCCTTTATCATTGCTTCAGAATGTCAGCTAGATCGCCAAGGCAGAGGAAGGAAGAAGCAGAGCAGAAGAAGCTGGAGAAGGAGATTGCCCACATGTCAAAGCCCAGCACGTTTAAGCCGCCGGACAAGCAGGGAGAAGAATGAGCCACCTTTCATCTTTGACACGGTTTGTGATTGGTGCATCTTGTTTGCATGCCACAGCAGTTACGTGTGCTAGTGGACTTTCAGGAGGAAGCAAAGCGACAAGCTCAGGCGAGCAAGACACCCTGTGTCGGATTCCACAGCTTCTGTCACGATTTGACACTGGAGTACCTGCTGTGCACGCATATGCTATATCAGGGAATCTCACCTGCTTACAGTAAGCTCCAGATGTTCTACCAGACTCTGCCGAAATGTCATCGGATCTATATCAATTTGGGAACTTGCCCGGAAGGATCTCGGGGAAGCTGGGAGATATTGCTCAGCCCGGCGGGGTTTTGTCTTGCATTTGGATGCGTTCGGTACTTTGCATTGCTTCTTTGACCATAGTCCCCGTTCTTCCAGACGGATATTGAAACTATCCTTATCATGGCACATACCACGCCGTCATGTGCGTATTCCGCCTTGTCAGGCAGAGAAGGAGAAGCTTAAAGCGAAGCTTCCGCCAGCCAAGGATGCTGCCTCTTGAGCGTGGAGTGTGGAAAGTTATGGAAATCAAAACAGGAAGGTTTACATACCCTCATAAGACTGATCTGTGTCTTGGTTGCGTATTCACATACTCGCTTTGCAAGACGTTGCTGGCCGCCAAAAGTCGAAAGTTGCAAAAACAACGCACAGAGCCTCCGTGGTCATGAGCTTCACTGGGCTTGCAAGGATGAGCAGAAGAAAAAGAAAGAAGAGGAGGCCTGGCATGGAGTAGATGCACAGGCTTGGTACTTGCAGCAGTGTTTCTTCTGCACTGTAGGCACTGTCTGTGCATATATATATATATACACACACATACAGATGTGTATAAAGATCCATGCAGACATACATCCCCATACGTGTACACACATCTCTTGTGTGACAGCTGTGTAATGGTAATCGATTAATTTGTAGACTGACGAGTGCTGTGAATTCCATGCAGGATGCGGTCAAAGCTCAGGAGGCTGCGAGAGCCAAGGAGGCCGAGGCCCGAGGGCAAAACGATGCAAAACGCCTGAAATTCTGAAAGTGCATCCCGAACCCTGTAAACCTCAGAGCTCAGGAGCACCAAACTGGGGTCAAGATTTTAGATTAGGGCTAAGGCGGCTGAGGCCCTTTGGGTTCAAAGGACCAGGTTTTTTTCAGGGGTTAGGGTTTGTGTCGATCACACCCGCTTTGGGTTTGGGAGTCTGAAAGGAGGACTCCTGTTCCTTCTGAAAGGTGTGTCCGAGTACTTCAGGGAGGATCAGAGCGTGCGTGTTAGAGGGTCAACCTTCGCAGGAGGCCAAGCGAAAAGAGCTCGCCGCCAAGGACCTCCCGACGTGAGACAGAGCAATAGCACGTTCTTGCCCGTCCTGGGGGTTACTCGAATACTGATACTGGTAAAAATGGCGACGATTGGAAGGATCGCTGCTAGTACAGTTACAAGTTTCTGCTCCTGCAGCTGCTCCTCTGGCAATGACTGCTCCTGCTTTGACCACGACTGCATTTGATGACGAACCAGGAGCAGCTTGCAGAGATGAATAGTTGATGTTAGTGGCTGCAAAAGATGTAGTGCAGCCCTGTCTGCCGCCAGGCCAAGCAGATTGCGGCCGCCAAGGTCGCGATGAGCTAACAGTGCTGCAGTATAACTGTCGACTGGAGTCCTCGATCTTTCTCGGAAGTGACACTCTCATCTGACAGCATTCCCGTGTCCGACTACCTGTTACGCGTCGTTTGTTCGCTGGCCAGTTTGTGGTCAGCTGTTCAAGCCCTGCGCTTGCAACGCTTCAGCTCACTTGCACCGTTGGGAGGCGAAGGCGAAAGCAGCTGCAGGCTGTCCATGGATTCGTAGCAGCCTTCCTTTAAGAGTCTGTGCCGTCCGTGTATCGGTTTCCGCTTTGCAGCCTCGAAGAACAGCCGAATGCCCGGTGGAGGAACAGCCCTGATTGATGGCTTTAGACCCAAGTTGTACTCAAGTCCTAAGATGTAAGTGCAAGTCCCTATTAGGTGAAGGCCCACCGCTATATGTGCAGAACTTGGTTGCACCAGAATCGTATGCTTAGGAGCTTGTGTGAGCTTGCTGCACTTCTTCATTATAATCCGCTGGTCAGCGAAACATGTCAGCAATTTCTGCGAAGCAGCCGGCTGCAAACTGGGGGATGAAGCTTTGTGCTTTAATAGCCCTTGTTCAATTCATGCTTGCATGTTGTTAGTTCGGTCAACCGCTGCGTCAGAAGCTGCCAAAGCCGCGGCGGCCAAGCCGACAGCGACGACTGCAGAAGGCGAGGAAGTTCTTGTGAGGCTTTCGGGTTTGAGCTCGACAAGTTTCCAGGCATCCGAAGACTCTTGGCTGTTTGGCATTGGAGAGCTTCTGGAACCTGTAACTTGTGAGTCGGAGTCTGCGGGAAGCTCAGGTGCTTCGCCCGAGTCGTTGAGTCCTGGCAGGCCGCCTTGCTGGTGTATGGGTCCCTATGTAGACCATGACGGGAGTGAACAACACGACAAGGGCGACGACGGATGATGATGAATAGGAAGATGACGATAATGATGGTGATTCTGCTGATGGTGATTGTAGTTATTTACGCAGCTGCAAGGATCCATGACAGCAAACTTCTGTAGAAGGTTGCTTGGTGCTCTCACTTTCAGCACTCCTAAGGCCAGCGGCGGCAGCAGCGTTTCTGGATGTCTAGAGTATCAGATGAACTAGAGCTGTTGCACAGTCAATGTATCATTTTGCTCCGCTTTGCCTGATGCGTCAGAGACCTGGCGCTTCCTCCAAGGACCCCTTTGTCCGAAGACGACAGATAGACTGATGCAGAAATGGCTGTCAGAGTAGGAGGAATGCTTTAGCTTGCAGAATACCGATGGCGACAAGGATCATCGCTAGGCGCTGTAGAGTCCTGTAGCTCTTTGCTTAAACTTAAGCAACCGGAAGTTGAAGCTGCTACCAGGGGGCTCTCCAGCGGTGGCTACGACATCGGCGAAGAGCACGCAACGACGGTGCCACGAGGGTAAGGCCTGCCTACATCCGGGTCTTCTCAGAAGTCTTGTAACCCACAGAGAAGAATTGATGCTCGGGAGGAGTTCTGGTGCAGGCGCGGTTTGTTCACAGCGTAGACAATGTGGGTCTGTCTCCCACTCGGTTGGGAGCAGCCTGACATGCCTCGGATGGATAGAAAAGCAAGGTGCACGTTAGCAAGTCTAAGGCTGCTTCCAGTCTGGCATGCGTGTCATCTGTCGACTGGTATCTGTCTATTCGGCTTTGTCTGTCTGTCTGCCTCTGTTTGTCTATCTCTGTGTCTTTAGTTTGTCTGTCGTTCTGTCCGTTTTTCGGCCATCTTCGTTTGTCTGTCCGTGCTTGCCCTGTCTCCCTGTCGGTCTGCCCATGTTCTGCCTGTTGGTCTGTGTGAATGTGAGACAGCTATGTCAATGTACAGCGTGTGCGGATGCGTACATCCAGAATCCACTCGTTTACACCCATGAACCAGATAGGCACTATATAGGAAATACATGTGTGTGTGTATACATTATACATATACACATGTCTCTCTAATTACTTGTCTATTTACCTATCTATCTATCTATCTGTCTATACACCAAGAAGAGTGTGTTGACACCGAATGCTGTCCAGAGTATCACAATCTTGTCGCGAGATTGCTGAGACCTCGCATAGTTCGTGGACTTCATGGTGAAGTTAGGTGGTTCCTTGCAGGTTCGGTTGCTCACCCGCAGATTGACGGAGATGTGAGCCGCAGCAGAATGACAGATCGGGCACTTCCCAAATCTGTGCCAAACGTAGGCTCGTAGATGCCAAACGGACCATCAGCGCATGATGCATTTACGAATGCGTCCCGACATGTGTGCATGGACAGATGGACACATGTCTATGCGTTCATTGTGAGTATAGCAGTTCGACTTCATATCGCATCTTTATATCACATACCGCTTACTTGAGATAGATGGACACCCACCCATGTACCCATCTGTCTATCCGTCTACCACTCCTTGCTCACTACCTTTAGTTTTGCAGGTCATCCAGGTATGTATACGCGCAGATACAGGACGGTTCTACAGATGTATAAACACTCCTGGCTGTGTGTTCATATATAAACGCTTGCATGTCCTGATTTGTTTTCTGTAGGCACCATCACACACACGTACATACCTGCGTGCGTACATGCATGCATAAAACATAACATGACATTACATAACATGACGTGCTTTACATTACCTTACATTGCTCTCAACCATATTAAAGCACACTAAATGGCATCAAATCACATCAGATGACATTATAAGACAATTTGAACTACATACCATGACATTACATTCACGATGCATACACAGACATAGGTACGTACACACGTAGACACGTATATACGTACATACGTGCATACATACCTGCATACATACATACATGCATACATACATGCATACACACATACCTTGTTACACACGCACATACTAGTTACATGCATCAGTACATATGTCGACATATGTTCATACATACATACATACATATGCACATGTATGTATACATACATATGCATGTATATACATAACAGCATATACAACTGCATATATGCACATACAGAAGCATACACATACACATGCACATGCACATGCACATACACATACACACATGCATCCATACATACGTATATACATCCATACATATGTACATACATACATACATACATACATACATGCATGCATACATACATAGATACATACATACATACATTTGCACTACATACAGACAGCAGACCGACAGACAGACGGACAGACAGACCTTCGGACATAGAGGTACCTTCAGAGACGTGCGAATACATGCAGACCGCTACATGAGCACTGACGGCCTGATGGCACTTTTGGGAGACATGCCAATGTAGTCGACATTAGCTTTGCGCATTTGCTTTTCAATTTTCTAGGTTTCACTTCCCACGAAGAGTGTGGCTCCACTGGCAAACGGCCCTACGAGAATGGCAAGACATTGGGTATCGAATGCATTGCCTTTTTGTCTGTGTTTGCGCATGTCTGTGTGCTTGTTGTGTCCGTGTGTGTCGCTTGAAGCCTTCTTGTCTTAGCACCCTTCTAGTACAAACCGCAAGTCTCAGTTCCAAGACTGGACAGGTTTGCTCGGTGCGGCCAGAAATTCGCTCGGCCAAGGTCTTGCATCGCATCGGATAGGCCTCCACAAAGTGGAGAGCTGCCATAAATTCACAGACCCGACCAGTCGCAGCACGTTGGATTGCGAGACTACGAAGGAAGTTCGTGACGGTGTTCATTATGAAATCCCCTCTGCTTATGCATCTTGACCTCGTGATTGTCTATTACGTTTATTTAGTATTCTTTTGCAACTTTGAAAGACCTCAAAAAGGGGCTGTAGTGCATGACTCGCATGCGCAGTGCCATGGACAATGTAGACTGCCAGCTGCAATATGTTCAATACGAATGGCCATGCGGTGATGTGCGCCCCGTGTACCACGAGTATGTGTTTGTGTGCGTGTGCCACAAGTGCGCCTGACAAAAACTCGCGCACGGTGTCCGACATACATGTCCGCCCCCGCCTAACGGGTCGATGCGCGGAGTGGCAGTACATGCCGGTGGGTTGCGGCAAGCGCCGGCCTCACCGGGAGCAACTCTTATTGTCAAGGGGCTTGTTGCAAGGTGCAAGGTGCGGGTAGCGCTTGCTTTGCAACCCTCTTTCAGGCTTTGCAGTAAATATCCGGGTCCGCTTGCGGATCGACGCAAAAAGCGGACCCTCCACGGAGGCTTGCTATCCAGATGAGCTTCTGCCGCTCGAAGATGGCACCAGGCAGCAGAGAAGGCAGAGGCCCATCTTGGTAACCTGAAGCCTCAAAGTTTGGTGTAAGGACCCTCGGTGTCTCAAAGCATTGTGAATTCTCAATCCCATGCGGAGGGTACGTATGAAATCTTAGTCGTAGTTTGGCACCCTGTCCTCTAGAGTCGATGCTCTGGAATTGAGGCCCAAGGTCTCTTTTCCATCCCAGTCTGACAAGCAGCTAGTGAGATGTTGCAGCGTCGCAACCAACGGGTCAGAAAAAGGCATCGCCAGGGAATTTCTGGCTTGTGGTGTGAAGTCAAGGAGTTTCAGAAGTGACGCCGTGTCGCCAGTGGCAAGTCAGTGCGCTGCACCATCCCGCCGGCTTAAACTCCAGTGTTTAAGTATTGGCGGCCTTCCCTCACCAGCCAAGTATGGCGCGAGCAGGCAGGACGAGCCAAGCCCTCAGCTCCGCGAGCAGCAGCACTCAGCATCGCGTGAGTATGCCAGCGTGGATCACCAAACAGTGCACAACGACGATGGAGACCACGACGACCCGGACGACCCGTAATCATGCGACCAAGGAGACCACCCACAAACCACTGGGAGACCAGAAACCGAACATAACCGAACACTGGAAGACCACAAGGACACCACCAGGACCACCACACCCAGAAAATTCTTCTTCCCATGAGCCCAACGTATGCACCGCACCACAGTGGGAGCCGAGCTCCGCGGAACGTTTCGGCGGGCAAGCGCGGACCGATTCTTTCGGCTCCGCAGATTTTTCAACCCACACTGCGCACCACACTGCTTGGGGAAGAAAACCGCTTCTGCCGAAGCCTTCCTTGCATCTGTGCGATCGCCTTTTAAATTTTAGAAGCGGCGGACGATTGATCCAGCTCGTGCAAGTAGGTGTGCATCTTTGTCGTTTCTTGTGTTCAGGCGGTTCCAGGCTTGAGGAGTACTTGGGGGGTCCGTTTTAATGACCTCTCAGACAGCTTAGGTGCCGTGCTGGGTCTGGGAGCAGCTGTCCGGGGCCCGGCACACGTCTTCCCTTTTGAGTCCCCCAAGGTGCTGCTTGTGTGAACAGTGCTGCAATCGCCTCGAACAGCGCGTGAGCTGAAGAACCCCCTTTCCCTTGGCGGGGTCCACAGTGTTGGTTCCGGCATTCACTTCGCATCCTTTGATCGGAAAAGGCCGCAGTACCCACCAAGGCTCCCGAAACAAGAGCACGCACTCATGGACCGTTGTATCCCAGTGCATCGCTAAAAGTTGGAGCTGTGCTGAGGCGGTGATCGAGAGAGGCGGCACTTCCTGCTGCCAGCTGAGCCGGCACCGCGCCAAACCGTGACGGCAGCGGCCGAGGTGCGGCCGGTCACGGGCAGTCTCCGGACACGAGGAAGTTCGATTAGACTCGGTGTGTTTGGACTGGATGCATTCGACCGGCGGAAGAGCTGGTTGTTACTGTTTTCAGATTATGCTCCCTTCGTGCGCGATTCTTTCTACCTCGCCTTCCAAGTCGTGGAGCCTGCTGGACACTCATTGATCTGGATGGAAGTGCGCCGTCGTAAGTTTGGAGTCTAGATGATTGTCCAACTGGTCCGCAAGATTTGAAGTTTAAGGTTCAGGACCTGCTAGAGTCTCGAGAACGAATCATCCTGAGCATGCTACGCAGCATGCCATGCATGCTGCTCCTCGCCGGCCTTGTAGGTGAGGCCTTCGCCAGCAATCTGACCTGGGAGCTGGTGGCTTCGGGCCACGGCTCCACGAGCCAAGTCGCTGCAGCCACCTTGGAGCGGCAGATGGTGATCTACGGCGGACAAAGCCAGCTCTGGCGCTTGGACCTCGAGGCCGGAGCCTGGCAGAGCATCGCAGCCACGGGCAGCGGTCCCAGTGGCTCCAGGTCCTACATGGCAGGAAGCCGGACGGATGGAGAGCTCATCTACTTCGGGGGCAGCAACGATGCAAGCGTCTTCCGGCTCAACGCTTCAATGATTTGGGCGCAAGTGGCCCTCACGGGCCCAAGCCCCACCAACCGCTACCGCCACACTGCCGTGAGGCTCTCTGACGGCAGCCTCCTGATCTATGCGGGCTTCACCTTCAGCAGTCAGCCGCTGGGGGATGTCTGGAAGTTGATCTTTACTTCGGAGGATGAGGGCTTTTGGCAGGAGGTCCACACGACCGGCGGGGGTCCGGGGCCACGTTTGGGGCCTGCGGGACTCGAGGGGGCTGATGGCAGCTTCCTGACCTTCGCAGGCCACGAGGCCACTTGGATAAACAGAACAGTCTCAATAATCTAAGCAGGACTCTTGGGTTTGGTGAGCGCTGCAGTGACGCGCCAGGACTGGGGCGAATTCTTTGATGACGTTTGGCGGTTGACGATCAATGGAACAACTGGAGTCTGGCAGCTTGTGGTGGTCTCTGGCCCGACGCCCGGCGTCAGGACCTTCCCTTCCGCCGTGGCGGTCCCGGGTGGCATGCTGATCTACGGGGGCTTCAACGACCAAATCGGCCATGCGCTGAAGCAGACGGCTTACAACGACGTTTGGCACATGGCCATCAATGGGAACACGGGAGTCTGGCAGAACTTGGAGCCCGCTGGGTCGAAGCCCGGCGCTGGGTCGCACTCCCAGGCGGCGGTCCTCTGTGGCGTGGGGCTGATTGTGACCATCGGCAGCAGCACCCACAAGCTGAACTGGCCAACCGGGTGCCCTCCGGGCTATGCCTGGCAGGCCGGTCACTGCCTGCAGTGCCCCGATGGCTTTGAGAGCTTTGGGGGCTGTGACCTTTGCCAAGCTTCGGCAGAGCCTTCGATGGAGTCTGTCTTGGCCAACCTCTCCACCCCGAGCCTCGAAATCTCCTTCTGGGATGAAGAGGTCCACCTGAAGCTTCAGGTCCCCCAGGTCCCTTTGGCCGAAGGGAACCTGACCTGGAGCTTGCAACTCAGTGCCTCCAAGGAGGAGCTCCAGGTGTTTGGCCCACAGTGCCTTAGCTGGGAGACTTTGCAGCCCGAGTCCGAAAGCTCAAATCTTTCCACCTCGACCTACCAGGCCTTTGCGCCTTTCCCGGAGCTGCTGGCCTGTTTCAATTCCACGAGGAATTCCACGAACGCCACCGATGTCAGCGGCGTCCTCGCGGACTACGACCTGATTGACAATGACTGCTGCCTCACTTCGTATCATTGGAGATCGTACCACGACGTTGTGGATCTTGAGGCATGCGCAGCCAAATGCTCGTCAGAGCCCGACTGCCAGAACTTTGTATTTGACTTTGGGTCGTGTGACCTATACTGGCCCTCCGCATGTGAATATTGGCCTCCGGCGATGGTGTGTGGTTCGTGGGGTAACCGCTGGTATGCTAAGAAGGCCAAGATTCTGCCCGGCTACGAGCCGCTGGGGCCTTTCACACACTGTGAGACTTTTCCTGGTGGGTGGATGGATCGTCAGGAGCAGCCGTGCGACCTCGAGGAGTGCGCTGCCAGGTGCTCCTCTGAGCCGGACTGCCAGTTCTTCTCCATGGAGGCTCTCCCTTACACATGTACATGTACAAGCTTCAACTTCACCGCCGAGGACTGCGGCAGCTGGTCATATCTTGCGTTGGCTGCGCAAGCCTATGTCAAGAATGCCACGCACACGACAACCACGCCGGCGCCGCGAGATCCCAACGTCCTGGTGCGAGATGCATTCCTGGGCGTGTACCTGCTGGGATCCGAATTTGAGACGCTCGCAGAGTGGGCCATCCCGGCGACCCTCCAGGCTTGCCCAAGCGGTTACAAGTCCGTGGCCGTCGGCTGCCTCCCAAGCCTGGCCCACGCTCTGCCACTGCTTCCGAGCCCCAGCTTCCAGACTTCCCTTCAGGAGAACTCCATGCTTCGACTGAGCTTCGAGGCTGATCTTCCGACTGTGGCGGAGAACATCTCGCCGGGCTTTCGTGCTCGTCTTGGTTCGGACGAGGGTCAAACGGATTGCAAGGCGTGGAACCAGACCGGGCAAGGTCGATTCGTCCTGGAGCTGAGCGTCACCGACCTCGACGACTGCAAGTTGAACGTTTCGACCACGGCAGACTACGTGACTTGGAGTGGAGTCGCAACGCTGGCCCTTCTGGGGGACTTCTATGACAAGCCGGTCGCGTTGTGGATCTTCCCGGTGACCTTCCGCTTCGACCGCCTCATACACGCCTTCTCCTCCCTCGAAGCGGCGGGCCGCCGGGAGGTCGTGGCGGAGGAGGAGGTGATCCACGCCGGAGCCCTGAACACTACGCTGACCCTGTACGAGTCCGATTTCAGTGCCACGAAGCAGCAGGCCGTCTACTTCGTCTGGGAGCGGGCCTTCGTGGAGCTTGAGCTGAGGTCAGTGTCTGTGGTGGCGAACGTGGACCTGGTGTGGCTCGCGGCATCCAGCGATGCCTCAGCGCCGATGGTCACCACCTCAGACCTCACAGCAGCTTGGGATTTTTGCGGACAGGAGCGACGCACGCGAACTTCTGAGGAAACTTGTTCCGCTTCTAAGGTCCACAACCTCACGGATTCCATGATCTACCTTCCGGCTTCGCCGTCGAGCCGGCGCTTCAGTGTGCAGCTGGAGGCAAGGGGACATGCGCCAGGATTAAACAGACCATGGTGATCACCCGCGGTGATCAGTGCCAGGTCTGCGATGCCTGCTTCCTGCACGTCTTGGCGACCATCGACTCCATCGCCGGCCGCCGGCTGAGGGAGAGGCGGCTGAAGGTGCCCCAGAGGCTCTTCGAAAGCTTGCCCATCGTGGTGAAGGCCCGCCCCCCTCCGAGTGTCAAGTGCTTCCGAAGTCAGAAAAATCAGGAACAAGCAGCCCGTGAAGGTGCCGAGCTCCACGAGTTCCACGAGCTCCGGGCCCTCCTCGACCAGCTCTTCCAGCCTCGCGGGATTCTCGGGCTCCTTCGAGCTCACCGTGGCGGATCCTCAGGCCTTCGTGGAGGCACCTCAGGCAGGGGGCCCCAAACCCCGCAGTTTTTCCTTCAATTCGCAAAAAGTGACTTGAAGGTCAGTACATGGATTCGGTCTTCAGGGATGGGTTTTGCGGTTGTTCTTTTTACAAAGTTCTGAGCTTGTGACAATTGCCAGCGGTTGTAGGATGTTCATTCATTAAGAGCTCGTAAGCTGCCAGGTCCGGTGGTCGCTGATGCAGGCCTTGGGTGTCCTGTGGGGCCAGGAACTCGAGGTGCACCTGGCGATCTTGGACCGCCCAGCTGACCCAGGCGGGTCAACTCTTCGTGAGTGAGGCTTTGTTTTGCTCCCGCCCGCCCCTCTCACCACTGTTTTAACAGTTCCCACGAATCTGCCCAGTGCTTCTCCAGGCACTCGTCGTCTTGCTGGACTGGTTGCCGTTCGCTTCCATGCGCCCTCGGCCTCGTCAGCAGAGTTGGAAGAGCTGGAGGCACAGGTGAGCGTCCAACTCGAAGAGCCTGGCTTTTCGGCAGACCGATTTAGGGTTTTAGGTTCAAAGCCCTGCCCTGAGCCCACTCCCTCCCCTCCCCTTCTTTCCGGATAAGTGATGCCCCTCTCGGCGCCTCTGGGCATCTCGCATGGGCTCCCAGGCTTTGCGTCGGACCTCGTGGAGCGGATGAACCATGCGCTCGAGGAGCTTCCCAACGCTTCCCAGTACCAGATCATGTCCATTCAGAACCTTGAGGCAGAAGTCACTCTCCCCTCGACCTCTTCAGAGACTTCGGAGCACGCTTCGGAGCCCAGTCCTCCTTCGGGCGTGGGTCTGGAGCTGGTTTTCGGTGCTGTCGCTGCCTGCATCTTCTTCTTCATTGTGGGCATGTGCTGCATGCACGCCTGCTCAAGGCACCAGAAAGTGCAGCCACAGGCACCTCCTAGCATCTCGGTGCCTTCCCCTGCGGGCGAAGCTAAAGAGCTGCCTGTGCCTCCAGTGCCAGCAGACCCTCCGGCGGCCCTCCGGAGCCCTTGCGAATGGGTCGGTCCGAAGTCTGAACCTTGAATCTTTGAACTACCGATCGAATACACTTGTCTAGCTGCTGACGTTTGGTCATCAGCGACTTTTCTGTCGCCCGCAGGGGATCTCCTGGGACCGCATGCCAAGTGTGCGGCTCACCGGGCTGCCCGGGCGCGAGTCCTTGGCCGTCAAAGACGGAGCTTCAATGCTTTCCGCTTGTGGATCGCAAGAGAATCTCGGGTCGGGGCTTCGCACGCTATCGCTTTTTGGGCTGCACTATCCTTGCTCACATTCTATATTATGTGGGCTGTATTCTCTTGTGTGCTATAGTCTCTTCTTCATACTGTCGTTTTTTCGGTATGCTCTTCTTCCGATGGATCCTCAGCAGCGCTGCAGTAGCTTCTCAAGACCTCCCAGAAGCAGCAAAGAGCACACTCCAAGCCTGGGAGGTAAGGACCACCTGCATCCGGAGCCCACTTGGCACATCGAGCTGACAAGCCAAGGCATCGAGGGCTACACCTGAGTGCCTTCTTAGGGCTGGTAGGGACATCGGGCTTCGGGTGATATGTCCAGGCGTAATCTAGATACTAGCCTTGCAGCCGTACATCTGCCCTCTCGCGTCGCAGGCATCGCAGGCCCATGAGAAGATGGTGAGATATGGTGAGATTGTGAAGGAAGGCCTTGGCACTGTGTCCCACTGCAACTTGATCAGACTCACTCTCGCGCTCTGCCAGCTGCAACAGGTACAGTAGGAAAGGCCATACCGTCGTGTGCGCCCCGTGTACCACGAGTACGTATGTGTTCGTGTGCGTGTGCCACAAGTGCGCCTGACAAAAACTCGCGCACGGTGTCCGACATACATGTCCGCCCCCGCCTAACGGGTCGATGCGCGGAGTGGCAGTACATGCCGGTGGGTTGCGGCAAGCGCCGGCCTCACCGGGAGCAACTCTTATTGTCAAGGGGCTTGTTGCAAGGTGCAAGGTGCGGGTAGCGCTTGCTTTGCAACCCTCTTTCAGGCTTTGCAGTAAATATCCGGGTCCGCTTGCGGATCGACGCAAAAAGCGGACCCTCCACGGAGGCTTGCTATCCAGATGAGCTTCTGCCGCTCGAAGATGGCACCAGGCAGCAGAGAAGGCAGAGGCCCATCTTGGTAACCTGAAGCCTCAAAGTTTGGTGTAAGGACCCTCGGTGTCTCAAAGCATTGTGAATTCTCAATCCCATGCGGAGGGTACGTATGAAATCTTAGTCGTAGTTTGGCACCCTGTCCTCTAGAGTCGATGCTCTGGAATTGAGGCCCAAGGTCTCTTTTCCATCCCAGTCTGACAAGCAGCTAGTGAGATGTTGCAGCGTCGCAACCAACGAGTCAGAAAAAGGCATCGCCAGGGAATTTCTGGCTTGTGGTGTGAAGTCAAGGAGTTTCAGAAGTGACGCCGTGTCGCCAGTGGCAAGTCAGTGCGCTGCACCATCCCGCCGGCTTAAACTCCAGTGTTTAAGTATTGGCGGCCTTCCCTCACCAGCCAAGTATGGCGCGAGCAGGCAGGACGAGCCAAGCCCTCAGCTCCGCGAGCAGCAGCACTCAGCATCGCGTGAGTCTGCCAGCGTGGATCCCCAAACAGTGATCGAGCACCACGACGGCCACAACGACGATGGAGACCACGACGACCCGGACGACCCGTAATCATGCGACCAAGGAGACCACCCACAAACCACTGGGAGACCAGAAACCGAACATAACCGAACACTGGAAGACCACAAGGACACCACCAGGACCACCACACCCAGAAAATTCTTCTTCCCATGAGCCCAACGTATGCACCGCACCACAGTGGGAGCCGAGCTCCGCGGAACGTTTCGGCGGGCAGGCGCGGACCGATTCTTTCGGCTCCGCAGATTTTTCAACACACACTGCGCACCACACTGCTTGGGGAAGAAAACCCCTTCTGCCGAAGCCTTCCTTGCATCTGTGCGATCGCCTTTTAAATTTTAGAAGCGGCGGACGATTGATCCAGCTCGTGCAAGTAGGTGTGCATCTTTGTCGTTTCTTGTGTTCAGGCGGTTCCAGGCTTGAGGAGTACTTGGGGGGTCCGTTTTAATGACCTCTCAGACAGCTTAGGTGCCGTGCTGGGTCTGGGAGCAGCTGTCCGGGGCCCGGCACACGTCTTCCCTTTTGAGTCCCCCAAGGTGCTGCTTGTGTGAACAGTGCTGCAATCGCTTCGAACAGCGCGTGAGCTGAAGAATCCCCTTCTCCGTGGCCTTCGAGACCAGACGCGGGTCGGCAGTGTAGGTATTATTGGTGCCGGGTTACATTGCATCGAGCTCCTGCATCCACTTCTGATTCTGGTCTTTTGATAGGAAAAGGCCGCAGTAGCCACCAAGGCTCCCGAAACAAAAGCACGGACTCATGGGCCGTATGCCAGAGCATCGCCAAAAGTTGGAGCTGTGCAGCACGAAGCTCTTCGATCATGCTGAGGTGGTGATCGAGAGTCTTCAGACTAGATGACTCGATTTTTTGACCAAACCCGTGGCCCCGAACTCGAGCGGGAAGCACCGCACGTCGAAGGCGGCACTGGCTCCCGGCTTCCTGCTGCCAGCTGAGCCGGCACCGCGCCAAACCGTGCCGGCAGCGGCCGAGGTGGCCGGTCACGTGCAGTCTCCGGACGTGAAGAAGTTCGATTCGGCAGACGGGCTGGTAGTCTTCACTCAGGGTTTGGCAGGTCAGCATGCAGCTTTGCACGATGCGCTTTCTTGGTGATGCTGCGTGGTGGACACGTACATGTAGCAATGTTCTATGCCAGACCACATTCAGCATGAGGTAATTTCGTGACTACTTTGCACCCAGTGCCTGCAATCGTTCAAAAGCAGCGCAAATCAATCTCGGCAGTCATCCCTGCTTGGTGGAGGAGCAAGCTTACTCCTTCCAGAAAAATAATTCCAGGCTCTCTAACCTCAGAACCTCGGCACCCCCCCGCACACTTCCATCCTACCAGAATTTCATCGAACCCGAACCCAAACCGAAACCTCCACCCCCCTTCGACAGCAAAACAATCGTGGTGCCTCGGAACCCCAGAACCTGGAACCTCCGCCCCCCCCATCCGGAAAAAGAAAATTGTGCTCAGAACCTCAGAACCTCGGAGCCATCCCCCCCCCCCCCTACCTCGGAACCTCAGAGCCTCAGAACCTCAGAACCTCCGAACCTCCCCCCGCCTCCCCCGATGAAAAAACTCAAACCGCATCTCCAAATCTTGGAACCTGGCAAACGCACCTGAACCTAAACCTGAACCAGCACCTGAACCTCCCCCTCCCCCCTCCTCCAGTTTCAAGCCAAGGCATGTCGGAACCTCCGAAGAAAACAAGCCAAACGGCATCTCCAAATCTGAATACCCTAACCTGAACCCGAACCCCTTCCCCCTTTTCCGTCCAGGTCCACGCCTCGGACTCTGGGAACCTCCGAACCCCCGCCTCCCTCCCGCAAACCTCGGAACCTTCGAACCCCACACAGTTCCGGTTCGGGTTCACAGTTTGCCTAACAGGGCTTAGTTACAAGGGTAAGGTCAGCCCAACTGTCACTTCACAGAGCAAGGCCTCCGCGCCCCTTAGCGCGGCTCCCCGTCCCAGTGCTGCCCCAGCTGCGAGGGGCCCTGGCATGACTCTGATCTTGAAGTCTTGACAGAGATTTTGGTACCTCAAAAGGGGAAGCCTACGCACACGAAGGAGGATTAGCCTTGTGGAGGCTGCACTTCCAGGGAGCCTTGAGCTTCCCGACTTGACTTCCGGATTGGGTCGCCGATTCTATATAGCCTAGTCTCGCAATATAGCCTAGTCTCGCAGCCATTTGTGGGATGTGAACACTATGGTGCAAACAACGCGCATCGCATGGCAAGGTCACGGTTGGCTTGGGCGTCGCTGCGGTTGCGGCTGCGAGGCTGCTTTGTAGACTCAAAGACCGAAACTAAACTGAGATGGGTTATTGTTAAGTGTCGGCCGACAGAAGCGTTTGGCACACAAGTCAGTGGCACCATATGGTTCGAACGGAGGTGCAACGGTCTTTCCTGCAATTCGATGACAGGCACCGCAAAGCCAAGGACGTGCGGTGCAGTCGCGTCGTTCGTCAGGCTGAGGCGCTCTTTTGTTCAATGGTGTTGATAGGTTTTCTGTTAAGGGGTTGAGGTTAAAACGCACATGGACAGACATGCGCTTCTTCGCAAGCCTCTCCCCAGTCCCTCAGCAGGTTTGGTGCATGCCGTGTACGCATTGTAGCACGAGAGAGTGAGAATCACTGCCCTCAGCGCCCACTGCGACCTCGCGATCGCGCAGACGGACACGGCTGGGCCGGGGAACTCGGACAGCAGTGCTTCGGATGGTGTTGTCAACTATGTCTATGTGGACGATCCCAGTGTTGGTAAATTGCCGGAAGCTGTTGTTCCGGACGTGTTGATACTGGCGGACTGCATATTCTGCTGAGGTGAAGGAGGATCCAGACTTCAACGCTGCAAATGATGCCGGCATCACTGCGTCGCCCTCAAGGTCCAAAAGGTTAGCAGTTGTGAAATTGTGGCGAGTAGCAGCCATGTTGGACATCAAAGTGCTCGGAAAGGGTTTGTGCAGCAATGACACAGGCGGTGCATCAACGCCGAGGTATACTTTGAAGCAGAATAACTCTATGACTCTAGGACAGATGTCCTCAAGCGTTCCGTGCCTGAAGGGTTCTCAAAGCGTTTTGCAAGGCGACGCACACCGTCGAGCTGAAAAAGAGGCAGGACAGAGTGGGCTGCGGCAGTTCTGCTGTTACGGAAGGTTACAGTACTTATAGTCGTCTCTCGTCAGGTTTGGAATTTGAAGCCTTGTCACTATAACTCACTTTATGAATAAACATGTATGTCACTCCATGCGAACACTCAGCATAGACGCATGCGTGCATTCACGCATGATTGAGTGACATACTTCCAGACCCACCTTCCAGTCGTACTATCTATACATATATCTATACATACATATATATATATATATACATATTGATACTGCCAGTTATATATATATACACATACAGATGTGTATGTTAGTTATCATGATACGCATAGTACGAAGGTGCATGCAGAACTGTTTGCATCCCCGCCCAAGTTTGCTCAGGGAAAGGGGAAAGCACTTGCCAAGAGCACTTTCCTCCATACCCTCTCTCTCACTTCGACTTCTGACATGGTTATGTGGTGGAGTGTGTGGCATGGTGCAATGCCTTCATCTAGTCTCCGCGCGCACACAGTAACAGAGTACAGACCAGATCGCTAAAGTAGGTGAACGTATCCTACATGAGGTCGATTGTCAGGTAACGTACGATTGTCAGGTAACTTATGTTGGAGATGCTCTTTTTCCTCACAGGCTTGCAGTGTTCAGTATGCCGCAGTAGGTAAAATATGTGTGGTATGTCTTCGTATATTGGAACGCACAACCCAAACCGCACTGGAGCACCGTGGCCTAGAGTCGAGTCAATAGTCTACTCGGTATGAAAATGTGTACATACTGATTCAGGAAAGCCTGGTTTAGGGTTGTGTGCTGCGGTCTCCTCTAGAGTATACATAACTACGTTTTACTACACCAATTACGCAAGCGAACACATGAGAAAGACACATCCAACAAGCCAGCTCATTATGTACAGCATGTGACGCCTGCATGTCCGTGCAGCTTTCAACCAATCGCAAGGCCCAGTGGCATCAAGAGATATACGCACGGCCTTGACGGCAAGGGGGTGCAGGGCTCGTTGCTGCACTTCGGCTTCTCGAACCCATAGATGGAATGAATTGCCTAGTAGATGGGCACAGGAGGGTGACAGTGACAGGGTGGGATGACGAGTTTTGCTGAGCAACGGTTGGTCGAACTGTTGTAGGAGTATGTAGGTATGCGGCTCTAGCCGTCTCGCAGTTTCAGGGGTCCTTATGCATCCTATGAGTGTCCCATGTTTTTTTGCCGAGAGGAACATGCAGTTAATGCAGAGTTGTCTCGCATCAGAGCTTGACTGGGAGGCAGTGGAGGGGCAGCTACGACAGCTGTGCCAGAATTCCATCTGAAATTGTCCTGGGGCTTTCTAACATTGTACTTGCCATGAGATCGGCCACCAATACTAAAATTGCACAAGATTAAAGCTTGGAGCACCAGAGCGTTACTCATACTCTGTAAGCCATGTAAAAGGAACCCCACATGCAAGTTTGAATAGTTCCAGCAGGATGGCTTGGATTCGTGTCTGATCTCTCAGCGCATTCTGAGGCCATGGTTATGGACATGAACGAGAAGGCAGCAGCGCTAATTCGCAGAAAATGGCAGTGCCAGCAGTTTGTTGACCTGCTGGATGATTTGACATGGTGGCGGCAAGAAGCAAGCGCTGCAACCAGTGCTCCAAGCGAAAATCAAGGAGCCTGTTCGTATCGATAGGTGCTTCTCTTCCGGCTTCCCCGGTTTCGGTGAACCGCAAGCTAAGACCCCAAACAAGGAACCTCCAGCACCCAGTGCCCAGCCGACAAGGCCCGATATCCAGGCGACCCGCTGGGTCAGGCAGCCGTGGCAGGGGTGAAGAAAGGCGAGTGGCGGGCTGATGTAGCTTTTCTTTTGCATTCGGGGTTCTTCGTCTTGCTAATTTTTATGGGGCTTTTCCTTGCTTTGCAAGTTCTACTCCAACCACTACCTACGACTACCACGCTGCGAGTACTACCGCTGCTACTACGACGAAGATACCGACTACCATTGCTGCTTCTGGAATCTAGAACCACAACAACTACAACTCCTCCTACCTCTACTCCAACTCCTACTACCCCTCACTGTACCCGTACTCCTACTACTACTGCTACTGCTACGCTACTGCTACGCTACTGCTACGCTGCTGCTACGCTACTGCTGCGCTACTGCTGCGCTACTGCTACGCTACTGCTGCCACAGCACCTAGCTACCACCACCGCCGCCACCGCCACCCACTGCCACCGCCACCGCCAACCCCACAACCACCAGCATCTGCTGCTACTAGTGTTTGCATATGTTTGCATGATGATCCTTCTTCTGCATACTTACTGCCACTGCTGCTGCTGCTGCTGCTGCTCAGGTTCCTGCCTGCGGTCCAGGCATTCAACGCCTTAGCTGCTCGTCTTGCTGCGCTCCATTCCTGGCTTTCAGGCTATGTCGTCAAGACTGTGAATGGCCAAGATGTGCGCAGCCAGCTCCTCGGAACCGTTTGGTTGCGTTGCGCCCCTAGCTGATCATGGGATGGTACGGAAAGCTTTCAGGTCATGTCAAGTGTAGAGCCTAGCGCTCCGCATGAACAGGCTGGGACTTCGAAGACATCATGGACCTCCTTGAGGCAGCAAATCCCATCTGCTGACGCAAACGAGATCCGGCATTCTCATCTTTCCCCGCAGCAAAGACAATCACATTCCTGTAGCACATTTTGCAACACGTGCATTGCGGACCAACGCCGCTTAATCCAAGACCATTCGCCTTGATGTATGCCTGTAGGTACATGCGCATGAGCCGCGCAGACATGCTAACATCATGCATCCATGCAGCTGGCAAGGTCCGCGAAACGCAAACGAAGGGAAGACAAACTACGCCCCTCCAAAATCCAACCTTGCAGGATTTTATCCCAGATCCGGATGTCCAGTCCACCGCGGCCTTCAAGAGCGGGGACCGCCTTCCGAATGAGCTTTGGGTTAATGGGGCTCATGGAAAGGGCTGCCGTAGGACCGCATGGGCTCAGCAGCCTTTGTTGGCTTTTGGGCTGCAGGGCAGAGGATTCGGGTGATATGGTTCTTTTTCCAGCTGCGGGATATCGGATGACGGATGCCTGGTCAATTGCAAGGATATTTGAAGGCGCAAGCATAGACCCCTACAGTCGCCTTCCATCCAGTGCAACTTCACTGCAGAGAATTTCCAACCTCTTGTCAGGCGCAGAGAGCTCGTAAGCATCAGGCGGCCCTGATCTTGGTGGTCTGTGCTTAGCCTGTCCGGTATGGCTGCCATTTCTTTCTCCAGGTTCATGGTGTCTGCCCATGAATCCTCACAAACACCCGAAGATGCTGTAACAAGGTTGACTTCCCCGTCACCATCGAGTACGTCGAGATGTCGGCCATGGAGAAGGCCTCCATCGGGTTCAGGTTGATGAAGGGTGTTCAACTGTCTACTGAGCCCCCGACATCGACCGTGCAGTTCTAGCGCAATCGAACATTCCGAGAGCGGATGCACGAACGGGAACGGTTTTTGTTGGATTTTGGAAGGCTTGCAGGAGCGTCAGAGGCGTTTCGGGTGCTGCAATGAAGCAAAGCAATGCGTATGCACGCCCTGGGTCAGTCAGCAGCAGCTGCGCCGGCCATTCCTGCTGGTGCTTGGACGCCTCGTCTCAGTGGCTGGTCCGACGAGGAGACTGTCGGCACCCGACAGTATTATGCACGGCCTTGTCATGCAGGTTGGTGCACTGAGCAGCGCTTGTGATCCGGGTGGTCCCACCATTTCTGCATCCGCAGCTTTTGGCAAGTGCATCTCCAGCTGCGTGGTATTCATGAGAAGACAATTAAGCAGGCATGCAGCTCATGTCCCACTGTGAGTTCTTCGCACCAGGTCCTGAAGCCAGCGATCTCAATGCAGAAACGTGCGATTTTGGAATGCAGAGCAGAAAACCGCCGACGGCAACGTAATTTAACGTTTTGTGCCGAAATCTCTCGTCTGAACCATGCCATGAATTCGAGCCCTATGCCGACCTACACCTACACCACATACACAACCACAAGCTCCACTTCGACGACAAGTCAAGCTGCCAGATGCAGCTAGACAGAAATCACCGAAAGGTTGGCTTTCCTGTTCAGGTGCGGGCCCGTGTCGAACCGCAGTGTCCTCATCCTGTGAGTTGGGATCAGGCACCAAGTGGCTGGTATCCGCAAGTTATCCCCCTTCTGCAAGTGCTGCCGGACTCCACTTTCCAAGCGCCGCTTACATGTATTTCTCTAGCTGATTGTGGGTTGTGGGCACTACAGCGCCGAAGCATCGCCCAATAGATTACCCATTTGCGAAAAAGTGTTCGTTCTGCACTAGTTGAAGCCTGAGCTCCTCAGTCCTTCGTGTGTTTGTGTATATGATACCTGGTCACAAGCAAGCGGCCTCAAGAAGCAAGCTCTCAGTCGCATCGGGAGCTTGGCTTGTTCTTCATGCTGCCAGTCATATTCCCGAAGCTGCACAAAGGCACAATCTGCCGCTACCTGGACTTGAACATCGATGCTTTCCTGGACTTAGTGTTTTACTCCTCCCACTACGGCAACCCATGTTGTGGTGATCGTTTGGAAAGGCGAGTTACTACTTGCTGGAATGACAAAGCCAAAAAATCGGCACGCTTGCCTTGAAAGCCTCTGACGCAACCCGCAACCTGGATGCGAGGAATGTCGGTGTAGGACATCATATGCACAGCCGAGGAGGAACACAATGCGCGCAGCGACATCTTGCTGCTGATAATTGGGGATTCGTCGCTCTACCAATCTGGAGGCTTCAGCAAAGCTTCAACTGTTGAAGCTGTGACGGATTCATGAAGCTCGTATCCCAGGCAACAGTTTCATGAGCTTCCCTCATATTTATGGCGACGCAAGAACCCTTTGTAGTCTTGCAGGGTGGCTCCTTCAAAGCTTCGTTGCAAGCCTTGAGCTGAAAAGCGCAATATACCCACTGCACAGGCAAGCATGCCTCCTATGCAACAGCTTGGGGCTGCTATGCCGATGCATGGAAGATGAAGGTGGCCCTGCATCCACGTGTGCCACGTGACATGGTAGCTGACACTAGGGTCACTAGGGCTTGGTTTTCGCAGGTACTCTGGTACACAGCCGGGCATGCACTGATTGGTTCGGGTGTTCCGATGTCCCGGGAGCCGAGCCTGCTGCGTATTGGAAGGCACGAGCCATCGACCCTCTCAACGTGCCGACATGCGAGGCCAAGGCCGCACCCTGTGAAAATGTAAGTGAGCGCGACTCCTTCAAGGAAGTTTTTTTGGCTTGCCTTTTTTGGTGCAGCACGTCTCGCCTCGGCCATTCTCGGCAAGGATCCGGACTTTGGGCGATTCTGCGCGCAGGCCCGGATTCTGGAGGCTGCCTTCTTGTGGTCCATGTGAGAACTGTGCTATGTAGTTTTCCTGTGCCATGGAGTGAACATCGTCTAGTAGTAGTAGTAGTAGTAGTAGTAGTAGTAGTAGTAGTAGTCGAAATCGTTCGTAGTCGTAGTCGTAGTCGTAGTCGTAGTCGTAGTAGTAGTAGTAGTAGTAGCAGCAGCAGTAGCAGCAGCAGCAGAAGCAGCAGCAGTAGCAGTAGCAAGTAGCAAGTAGCAGTCGCGTCAGCAGCAGCAGCAGCAGCACGTCGACGGTAGAACACGTTTTGGGCCAAGAGCATGCAAGGCCGAACAGTTTCTCCTGCACAGATTGTTTTGTGGGGGAACAGCGCAGTGGTAGGGCTCAGGATCTGGGTCTTGCCCACCGGACGTGGGTTGGTGCGCAGCGCATCGCGATTGTACCGGAATTTGCAGTGTTTTATTTGGGTGCATCGCCGCTCATGCCGTGCCCCATAATGTCCCACACTGTTGTTGTTATCCGGTGTTTCGAGGGCATTTTCGGACATCTCATTGGACTTGGATTCCTCAGGTTCTTCGGGCCAAGGTTGGTGAGCGGGGAATAACAGCGAAAAATTAGCAAAGCCACACTTCGTGATGATGAGGGTGGTCATCACGAGGATGAAGCTGAACATGGTGATGTCGAGGAAGGTCCAAGCGCAGATCATCTGGATGCTGATGATGACGATTGTGATTGTGATGATGAAGGTGCTCAACGACGGGCGTCGAGGGCAGGAGTAGTCGTCGTCGTAGTAGCTGTAGTTGTAGTGGTGGTGGTAGCAGTAGTACATAGTAGTAGTAGAAGTAGAAGAGTAGAAGAGTAGAAGAGTAGAAGAGTAGAAGAGTAGAAGAGCAGAAGAGTAGAAGAGTTGAAGAGTTGAAGAGTTGAAGAGTAGAAGAGTAGAAGAGTAGAAGAGTAGAAGAGTAGAAGAGTAGAAGAGTAGAAGAGTAGAGGAGTAGAGGAGTAGAGGAGTAGAGGAGTAGAGGAGTAGAGGAGTAGTAGTATTAGTGGTAGTAGTAGTAGCAGTAGTAGTAGTAGTAGTAGTAGTAGTAGTAGTAGTAGTAGTAGTAGTAGTAGTAGTAGTAGTAGTAGTAATAGTAGAAGAAATAGAAATAGCAGTAGTCGTAGTAACCGTAGTAGTGTTAGTGGTCGCAGGTGATGTTGTTGCTGCTAGGGGTGTTCTCAACAGAACGGAGGATCGATGCCTCAGAGAGAACAGCGTGAGTTCCGATTGTCTCACATCTATCTGCTGTGACCCCTGTGCAGGGAATGCAGGACTTGGGTCGGCAGCGGCAGACCCTGTCGGAATTGGGATTGAGCCAATTGCCAAGATGGAGTCTAGGCTGCAGCCTTGATGCAGCTGAGGCAACCTTGCCAGAATTCTCCCAACACTCTGCAGTGCAATACTGTTACCATTAGTTGTGATGGTAGTAGAAGTAGTTTTTGTTGTGGTGTTAGTAGCAGTGGTGGTGGCGTTGGTTGTTATCGTTGTCGTGGTGGCCGTGGCCGTTTTCGTGGTTGTGGTCGTCGTCGTCGTCGTCGTAGTAGTAGTAGTAGTAGTAGTAGTGGCAGTGGTAGGGAGATTTTTGTCGGTAGTGGTAGTGCTACTTGTAGTGGTGGGGGTTGTGGTAGTGGTAGTAAGTAGTACTAGCAGTAGAAACAGCAGGAGTAGCAGAAGTAGTAGTAGTAGTAGTAGTAGTAGTAGTAGTAGTAGCAGTAGTAGTAGTAGTAGTAGTAGCAGTAGAAGAAAGAATGCGAGTAGGAGTAGGAGTAGGGGTAGGAGTAGGCGGGGGAGGAGTAGCAGTAGCTGGAGGTTTAGGAGTAGTAAGAGTAGTACGAGTCTTACGATAAGAGTAGGAGCAGAGGTAAGAGCAGAGGTAAGAGCAGGAGTAAGAGTAGTGGTTGTAGTGGTCGTTGTGCTCGTTGTGGTAGCAGGAGCACTAGAATTAGCAGCAGCAAAAGCAGTAGACCCACCCTTTTGCAAGTCTGAATCCGAAGGCCGAACCGGAGAATTTGAGTGTCGGCCCTTGGGGCCCTGGTTTCGGCATGTCAACGTCCCAGGATCTTCCATGTCGACAGTGGCACCTTACCACTAAGCCGCAGACTGGACTTACGGAGGTTCGTGTACGCTGGCCGGCATTTGGTTTTCAGCGTGCCTTGGTGAGACTTCATAGCTATGCTAAGCAAATCCGTAGGGAGGAATAAACGCCAAAAGAGACTGAGAATACTCTAGACAACAGCACCACGAAAAAAAGCAGAAGTCGAGGAAGAGTTCCACACGGGCCGCATTCTCCCTGGCCCGTACATCTCGAGTGTTTCCAACCACTCAGCCCTCTTCTTCAGAGCTTGGGAACACCGCGCCCTGGCTGAAATGTGTGCTGCTTTCATGACAGTTGTTTCTTTCGAGCGGCCTTGCATCCTCATGCTTGGGTCGTGTTTTTTTTTACACGGCTATTCAATTAGAATATGTTCCCGGGATCTGTCATGCTCACTTCGTGTTCGACATGAGAAAGGCGGAGGTTTTTTTGCCAAGGGAGCTTCGAAGAGATGAGTACAATGACGACCAAGGTCAAAGGTAAACTCAAACCTGAGGTGCCATGGACTCCTTGCAGCTGCATCTACTCGACTGGCTACGCAACGTCAGAGCCTCAGGCCCCTGTTGTGCTATATACACAGCCCACAACGGAATTCACCAACTCCACTCTTCAAAGCAATCTAGTGTCCTGCAAAAGAGAGCATCTGAGCATGTCCTCTTGGGCCGATTCCTGATGATCTCTGTACCCGTTGCTGCATCTGAAGGCTACTGGTTGGATTCGGGTCGAAGTCACCAGTCAATAGTCTTTCAAACTTGACACTTGTCGCAAGCTCCACTGAAGTTTATGTTCAACTGGCTGAGCCGGGGCCATGCATGAAGCCTCGATCAGGAGCTACTGTACTCGGGTCAGACGCGTGCGACGTTGACCAATCTCACAGACAGCCTGCTGTGGGTGGCCAAGCTGTACAAGAACACTCAGGCCACCTGCGCCAAGGGCAGCGTTAAGTAGCAGTATTGATGCTTTCTTGGGGGCGACTGCGGCTTGTCTTCTTCACAGCAGGATGCTCGGATGGTTGTCTTTAACTCAGAGGTGTTTGCAATATCGCGGCAAGATGGCATGTGGAGCCTATATCGCTACGAATGTGTTAGCTGATAGAAAGAAAGATACTTGAAGAACTACGCCTACACAACCTCAACACATGTGTTCATAAATACATGCGTGCACACATACATGCATGCATGCATGCATCTTTACATGCAGAGTGCATGCCGTTGCATGCTTGCAGCTCTCTTAGTTAGTAACAAAGACAGGTTGCGAGCCAGCGACTATGCAGAGACAGAGAAAGAGAGAGACAGAGAGAGAGAGCGGGTTCGATTCTTGTAATCATACGAACATCGACCAGAGCTACCGGTGAATTGCATGTGTTTAAGAACACCAGTTACGAACCCAGCCTTCTTCTAGACTAACTTTTCTAACTTCTGCATACTGGGGGACTAACCGGTTTTCTCACGCCTTCCCAAAGTCCCCATAACAAGTGGGGGGCCCATGCGGCCGGAGGGCCTAAACAGCCCTCTACGCCCAGCGGAAGAAGAGAGAGCAGCAAAGAAAGCATGTGCAGAAAGTGCATGCATACTTGCGGCAGCAAAAGCTCCCTGAGGACACCGCCACTCACGACGTATATACGGCCGCCGCCAAGTTCGTTCTCGGACCGCGTCGCGCTCCGCCATCAAACCTAAACCTTTGTTTTTTTTCCAATCCCACCATCTGCCGGCCCTTCGCAGATGGTTTTCATGGTGACAGGCAGGTTGATGAAGTGCATGCAAGCTATACAATCCTCCGCTCTGCCGGATGGTAGACTTCTGTCCCTCTCTATCTGTGTCTGCCTCCTCTCTGTTTCTTGCATCAGCAACGGGAACTATAGAGCTACACCGTGTCTGTCCATGTACATGTTGTCAGAACATGTGTATGCATGGGATTCATGTAAACTTGTATGCCTGCACGACTGTGTGGGATGCAATTGCGTGCGACGTCTAGTTCTTTTGTGCACTGCAACAGGTACTCACATTCATGTGCTTGTGCATGGAGAATCTGTGTATGTAATGTATGCAAGCTCATGCATGCATCCTTGTCCAGTGTGTTACTGTGACTGCACATGTGTGTATAGGTATGTGTATGAATTTGCATATGTTATGTAGCTTAACGGCCTTGAGCTCCCTATCTATCAGAACCTACCCGAGTCCTGAGTCCTTAGATTTACGTGTGCGTGTATGTATGTATATATTATATATATGTGTATATATATATATACCTATGTATATACACACATGTATGTATGACTGCAAGTTTTTGTGCGCACACCTCATGTGTATATACTAGAAGCGCATATATGCATATGTATATGTGAGTACATATGAGGACATTTCTGTGTACGCATGCGTATACATGTACACATGCTTACATCTGTATATATATATATATATACATGTATGTATATATGTATATATATATATAAAAGCACATGTACACGTAGATACATGTATACATCTACACAGATGGGTACATATATATATATATATATGCTACCCCCCCCCTCAGGTACCCAGGTTTTCGTCTTTGTGCTGATAGCACGAAGGAAGTCGGACAGAAAAGGCTGCAAGTGCACGCGCATGGTCGCGATAAGCCGACATATAGTACTAGTAGTGAGCGAGTGTGACAAACTGCAGGGTATGGCGAAGCAGGCCTACTGAAACCCAGTAAGAGAAAGAGCTTTGCACGGCATAGAGGTGATACTGTAGCATCCCTCAGGCCATGCACGCAGATTTCGGATCAAGGTGGATAGTGGCTATGTTTAATTGGCTGTCGTTATGGTTTTTTACACAGGCAACAATGTCATTGCTGTGGTGGGTGTTGCAGTCTCTCACATGAATTGCTGTGTTCATTGGTTCATACAGCCATATATGGAATAAGCCTAAAGCAGTGTCATATAGTGTCAGTATACTTGTCAAAGCCTTTAGTCTCCGCAGCACTGTACAATGATTCATGCGTGTCTGTCAAATTAGCAGTCAATAGCGACAAAAGTATGAAATCGTGTTTCACGATGGTGTGTGTAAGCTTCGCAATTGTTACTGCAAGTATAGTCTCCATTGCCTTAGGAATCCGATCTCCGTTTCTTTTCCCAGTCATGAAACTGCTACATGTTCTGTTCTTCTATATCGAGCTCAAGTGTCAAGTGTGGTTTTAATATTACCTTTCACAGTGTTGTTATCACATCTTGTAAATTGCCATTATTCCTGTTACAGTGGTTATCATACTTCACCAATACCAGGCCATTTAGGACCATGTACCACCCGGCTTGTTTAATTTCTGCATCAAATTTTACTGTGTCAATTACTGTTGTGATTGTTCATTCAGACTGCCTCGTATATTGTTCGGGAACCTTGCTTAATAGTAGCCAAGCATTATGAAGTAAATGAAGTACGTGCTGAGTCCTGTGTTTTATACTCCCTGCTAAGTTGAGTATAAACCTACCAGAGAGCACCACGTGAATACGTACACTTGTGCTTCAACACACTTCTTGGTAGGATGATGGTTAACCAAGTCACACATTTGCGCTTGCTTTTTACCTGCTGAGAGTGAGTTGTTAGTCTTCCAAATCAAACATGATCCAACACGCCGGGGCTGCGTGTTACACGCTAGGTTGTATGTTGTAGTTAATGTGTTCGACTATAGTTTTTTCACGTCAGGTGACTTCGACATGTTTAATCCGAGTGCAGTTCATCAAAAGTGCGTGCATCATACAGCTAATATCCATTTTATTGGTCGCAGAATCGTTTTCGAAAGTCTGCACCTACCACATGATGACAAGTTGACAACGATGTATGTCAGAATTCTGATACACATGGTAGTCTTTTGACTACGGGCTCTTTGTTTTTTGTAAGCACCAGTGCCACACCAAAAAAGAATACACAACCACAACGACCAAAGACCCCCATGCAAACACCAAGCAACATAAGTAGATCCTTCTACATTTATCTTAAGAAGTGGGTGATTAAGCCAGCTAAGCTTGCATTGGTCGTGCAGCAATAGCTTTCCTATAATAAATTTTTGAATCTTAGACATGGAGTACAGCCTTTTACGTGATAAACAGAAAACCCATGAACTGGTGTTCCCACAGTAGTGTCTTCAAGCGGAAACTATGAATTACCTAGCTTCGTGTTGGACCAGCTAGTGAGTTTAATCAAGGATGCAAATACCTTACCGGCTTGTCTGCAAAACGCCTCGCACGAGTACGTAAGATCTGCTCAATCGCAACTTTCGGTAACAACGTATTGAAATATGTAGTACTGTGGACAATGTTGGCGAAACCAGCATGTTCAACCATTCCCATGGATCTGGAGAAACTTCGGGAGACGGAGCCGCAGTTTCGGGAATAATGGAAGTTGTTGGTAAAACCAACACTTTCCATGATCCCCATTCAGACAAATCATGGAAATTGTTGGTTTTACCAACATTTCCAACAATTTCCATGAATTTGGAAAAACCTCGGGAGCTCATAGTTTCGGGAATCATGGAAATTGTTGGAAATGTTGGTAAAACCAACAATTTCCATGATTCCCCTCAGACAAATCATGGAAATTGTTGGTTTTACCAACATTTCCAACAATTTCCATG
>CAJNDT010005831.1:52500-100000 GCA_905221615.1 Symbiodinium sp. CCMP2592 | reverse complement strand
TATGGACTTGGGATGGAAAATGTAAGTGCAATACCAGATATTGATGGTGTGCTTGCAGGTCTCAGCTACAATGCTCGTTGCCACCCGCACCAATCTCGCGTGGGCTGTTGCTGCAACGAATCTAGGTACCATGTTGGGATGTCTTTTTTTGTCTTCGCTAACCTGTGTTCTTGCATAGGCATTACGGAAAAATGAGGGCTGCCGAATGTAATACTCAGGATTTCAACATCATCGAAGAGCACCGAGCGGCGCAGAAGGCTGACATGTATCTGCAACCCGACCAGATGGACACGAGAAGAAACATGAGAAGGCAGGAAACATGAGAAGGATCTTCATGGGGCTATGTCTTAACCGGCCGGGTAACGTGAAGTCTCTTTTGTGACATGTTGTCATGTCGGCATGCTTCTGCCTTGTGTTTGCTCTGTTGGTGCAAAAATAAGTACGGTGCACAAATAGGCACAATTCCGGCAACTGCAGATTTAATCTTTTAGGGTTTAACCGTTTCACCTATGCTGGAGCACTTGCCGACACCTCCAAGTGCGGACGTGGACGCGCTTGCCTTGTCAGTTTCGGTCTTTAGTCTGTTTTGTTTGAGTAGCAAGATGGAGGATTGAGGTGGTTTGGTTTCGGGAAGACAAAGCAGTCTTATCCAAGGCTGCTGATCGTGTCGTCCGTTGGGGCCCGGGGCCTAGCAATCACATGATGCTGCAAGCTTCAGGCGACTAGCTTGGGGCATTTATTTGGTTTCTGCAGACGTTTTGCGACAGTCATGCTTGTCCTGCAGCTTTTCGATCTGTGGCTTAACGCAGACCCCAACAAAATCCCAATCTAGGAATTGGGCTGAACTTTTCTGGTTTTCAAAGCTAAAGCAGCCGAACTTGTCAAGCCGAAAACAGAATGGTACACTTACCACGGCTACTGCGACTGCTGAGGCGAAAATGCTCCATGCTATTGTGCCCACACCACCGGTTTCCTTCCACCCACTAGGGATTGCCACCGGACGCCAGCACTCCGTTTCGGATGTAGGTACGCTCAATTCTGTCATACGGTCAGTCCGTTCAGATCATCCATCAGTGCCTCTGGGCGCTTCGAAAGTGGCAACGTGCTTAGATAACTACAGCTGCGGCTGTTGTTTGCGCGACTGTGACTTTACTACTACTCCTGCTGCCGCTGCTACTACTGCTGCTACTGCTACTGCTACTGCTCCTGCTCCTGCTCCTGCTCCTGCTCCTGCTCCTGCTCCTGCTCCTGCTCCTGCTCCTGCTGCTGCTGCTGCCGCTACTGCTACTGCCCTCTGCTACAGCTACTGCTACTGCAGTTTTGCTGCTACTGCTGCTGCTGCTGCCGCTACTGCTACTGCCCTCTGCTACAGCTACTGCTACTGCAGTGTTGCTGCTACTGCTGCTCCTGCTGCTGCTGCTGCTGCTACTGCTCCAGCTGCTACAACAACTACTACTACAACGACGAAAACCACTAGTACGACGACGACTACTACCACACCACAGCAATACCAACTGCTTGAATTTGTCAATTCGCAATGGGCTCTAGCCACCATCCTTAACTCGGATAGCTGCACCAGGTGTTGATTGGAATGGCCTTTGGAACGACGCTTGGACATGGTCACACAGTGCCAGAGACAAGTTGTTGTGAAGGTTTATGCGTTCTTGTGTGGCTCTCGGGTCTGGTTCGTATCTTCGTTCGCATCTTGCACAAAGATCTCAGCAAGCATAAACTCGCCTGACTCAATTACGTCCCTTCTGATGTCCCCAGCACGGCCGGCACCGGAGCCAAGCAAGCGCAGTGAGGATGCTCATTCCGTACCCGAACCAAGGAGGCATTGCTACCGGCGCTGGCGACGGGGGCGGCGACGTGCTTCGCTGTCTGGTGAGGCACGCTGCCGGCACACCCATGTCCAAGGGAGCCATATTTATGTATACATGTATGGTTATATATATATATATATACATACAGAGACATTCGCGTGTATGTGTATAAATGTATGTAGGTCATGTAGGTAGGTATGTTCATATGGATATCTTCATATCTGCATACATACATATATATATATATATATACACACAAAATTTTAACACACCAGTTTACAGTACAGTTAAATCAACGCAAGGAAGTTGTGCAACATTGTCATGCTGGGTAGCGGCCCGCGTTGCCGTTCCCCTGTACATCGGAATATGTTCCACGTGGTAGCAGTTCAACTAATCAGCATCCATGTTCATGTCTTTTTCACAGGTGGAGCTCACCCACCTTCCGCAACGCTTCAAGAAGAGCTCCCAGACAGTCTGACCTGGCGGGCAAAAGTGCGGTGACATGGGGTTCCCTGATTACTGCGCAAGACTTGGATACATGTGGATAGATGCGCTGCAGTGACCGATGCGCGACATCTGTTGTCATGTGGATGCAGAGCACATGATCAACAGGGAACGCATAAACAGGTCAAGCAAGGGGGTTCGGTTGAAGGAGTACGCCCTACCCAATAAAGTGCTTACGACGTACCTCCATTCCAGCCGCGCGCGCATAGCTCTGCGGTTCATGTCCATAATTCTCACAATCCATACGAGCTTTCCAGCTCAGGCGTTAATGCTACTGCCTGCATACTGGTTCGGAGTCTCGAAACAAGCATAAAGGGGGCGTTGAAGCGCGCAAAGCTCCTCCAGAGACCCATCAAGCCAGAAACACAGCGGCGAAAGGACTTGGCGAAGGAACGCCAGCGGGCCATGGCTATGCCCGAACCGGTAGGGTTCCCAGTCGGCTGCATGAGAGTCTGTTCTGGGTAGCAGTATTGTCCAGTTCAAAAAGATTCTGATGTTCACACCTAAGGCCCCCGGCTACAACGGACCGCGCTACGCACAGGCTGCTCTTCGTAGGAACGCCGGAACGAATCGAAGACGGCGAGCATCCGCATCCTCGGCCGTTACACAACTATGTGAAGGGCTGAGCTCTTGTGCCAGGCAAGCGATGTCAACGATGCGTGGCTCCAGAGGCTTGCTCCGCTTGTGCTGCAAAGTCTTAGTCCTGGGTTCTTGGGCTCGGGGAGCTCCGACGTACAGATCGAAGATCGAAGCTTGAGGAACTACCGCCAGCCGCCAGAAATGGCTTCGCAATGTATTGGTGTGAGCCGATAAGAACATGCTAGTGAGATAGGGGAGTAGCTTTGATAACTACACGTACACTTATCTTTCATAGTTATGCTATATATATATAACTTTGCTCCCGCAAATCCGTGTCCCCATTTCAGACCTCTGTGTTGGTGTAGTTGCTTTTCGATTTAGGTGCAACAGACGGACGCCTGACACATCACGATGCCTTGCATATCCACCTATCATTTTTGTGTTTTCTACTTGTCGGATCTCCGTAGACTTGTCTGGAACTACTGTGCTGAGGTGTGCAAAGTAGTTCTGTGGTCAGAGCGAACAGCTGAAGGCTCCTGCAGTGCCAGCAGCAGGGACAGCTCCTTCCCAAGAAGGACACCCATACGGCTTCTCGGATACTGATACACGTGTATGTTCGTGTGATATTGCTAGCAAGGAACAAACGGAACACACCAGGAGAGCAGCTGTCATGACGGTTTTCACATCTGCCTGCAACAAACTAATACATTAAAGCCATTGGCGCCACAGCCTGAGGTCTGGATGAGTTTGTGCGCACGTTTACAAGCAACATGATGCCGATGATTACTTGAGACTTGCCGTCTGTTGACGCCCTTTTTGTCGTCCCACATCGCGACATGTGTCAACTCATCCAGAGATCTGGGATGCATCGGGTAGGCCAAGAGGCCTTGCACTTAAAGACCATGAAACCTCGCCGGGCAGATCTTGAGATTATGTGCTTTCCGATTCTTGTGAGTGCAAGAGAGGCCTGTTCCCCTGAGCATGTCTGACAACGGAGCTTGGAGAGTCCAAGAAGCCAAAGTAGAGCATGTGCTGAGCACCGTGCTTACATGCAATGTGACATCCATAGGTGCATTGCACAGTGCTGAGCTGGATGAGCCAGTTGCCAGTTACAGCCAGCACTGCAGCAGTTTGGGCTGCGCACTATGAGGCCGCAGACGACCAGCTGCAACTCCAACGCCCGAGAAAACGTTGTCCTCGCGCAGTAGTCAGACGTCCGGATCTAACGCGCCCGCGACACGCAGGCGCAGCCGCCCACATCCCGGGTTTGCCCGAATAAGAATCCCAAGCAAGTGCTTCTGCTGACCGGAGGACGCATATCTGCTTGTGTTGGATGTGATCCGACAGCTCAAGAGCGAGCAGACCCTGGGCCGGATCCAGGTGTCGGACTCAGGGTTGCACTTTCACGATACCTACCCGACTGTCTCCTCTTTGTTGCTTCCTTGTTGCACTTGCTGTTTTTGGTCATCATGAAAATACCATATGCTTCCTTATTATGCATTTTCTCCTTCTCATCCGGACTGCTCCGTCACCAGCATGGTTGTTCTGCTCACCAAGGTGAATCCGGGCCAGAAGGTCACGGTGTTCGGGGACATCCACGGCCAGTATTTCGACTTCATGAACATGCTGAGCCAGGGGCCTGGGAAGTTCGCCATCGACAGATACGCACGTGTATGCATCGGGTGTAAGCATAAGGCATGTAGCAGGAACATGTTTCGGTTCGTGTAGACGTGGTACATTCTCGCTTGATTTGTTATCGGTATGAACAATATATCTCATGTGTCTGCATCCATGCATGTAAGTATTTATGCACCTGTGCACGCATGCATGGACGGATCGACGAATGGATCGACGAACGAACGGATGGATGGGATGGATGGGATGGATGGATGAGATGTATGTGCGGGATGTACGTACGGCATGGATGTATAATGTATGTTACCTGTATGTAGGTGTATGTATGTATGTATGTATGTATGTATGTGTATGTATGTGTATGTATGTGTAAGTGTATGTATGCGTATGTATATGCACATATGTGTATGCATGTTTATGTATGTGTATGTGTCTGTATGTACGGGTATGTATTTGTATGTATGTGTATGCATGTGTATGTATGTGTATGTATGTGTATGTATGTTCATGTATGTGTATGTATGTGCATGTATGTATGCATGTATGTATGTGCCTGTACGTATGCATGTATGTGTGTATGTATGTCTTCATGTATGTGGGTCTGACTATCGGCAGCTGGTTGCCTGTTGAGCCTCCTCACTTGTAACAGCAAAATCTGTTCCGTTTGTACAGCATGTTGCACCTGAGTAGCCACGTCCCATGTGCATCGGCTTCATCGTTGATCGCCCGCGAGTCTTCCTCAGACGGTCTCTTGCACTTCTGATTGCATCAATGTTCAGCAGCTTCAGGCATGACCGGCATGCCTTCGGTCAATACGTTCGGAGCCCGGTGCTGGTTCGTGTCATTTCCAATTATTCGACGCGCGGTTCCTGCATTCTCCTGGAATACTACGCGTTGATACTCGCTCTTGACGCTGCACGCAGGCTGCTGGCACTCGACGACCCATGTACTGACAAGCAGTGAGGCCCCATTGAGGCCACCCAAAGGCATATCCGGAACACTGAACATGTCGCCAGAAGGAACCCAGAAGCCCGGACTCCTGAAAGCGTTCGGTCAGAGTCTTTCTATTGGAGACACGAACCGTGCAAATTGTGAAGGCCTAGGCCCTAAACATTTCCGACGGCTGTTGCCAGTCAAGCACAAAGCGCCCGACAGAAGCCTTGCTATGCTGCAGACATCCTGCGAAACCCTTCAAACTGAAAAGCTCAGGCCCTTCCTCTTCAATGGGGACTTCGTTGACCGAGGCCAGTGCATCTGAGGTCACGGCAATCGAGAGAGGCCATCAATTTTCGACGACGGTCAGTGCGGGCGATGACATGTAGGCTTAGGAGGCTGGAGATCTTCAGCTAGGTTTGCTTTCTGTGCATTCCAGTCCAGTTTCTAGCAGAAACTATGCTTCTTTTGGGGGATGTTCGTCTAAAGACATTCTGCCGCGCCCTGAATATCTGGAGGATCCTGGTCCGTGGAGGTCATCACCATGATCTTTGCCATGAAGATGCAGAACCCGCCTCTTGGCTCTAAGCCTCCACTGCTCCAGAGAGAATCAGCTCTTGTCTGTGTCTGCGGGAGTTCGTATGATTTCGCGTATCAGTTAAAGGAGACGGGACTTTCACCAAAATTTGTCTTCGCCAGGAATGCCATCTTCATGAACCGCGGAAACCACGAGATGTTGGAGGCAGTCTGAAAGTTGTCTGTCTGGGAGAATGTGTGCACAGCCAGCTTCAGCAGCCTCGGAGAAACCATCGTGAGGTTTCACTATGTTTCGTTGAATATCAGTTCGCATCTTCGATGACTCGGGCGAAGCGTGAAGCTGCTGAACTCGCAGGATTCTTTGTGCACTTACGGACAGCATATCTCAGCAGGGTAAATAGGCATCTGAGCCGGAAAAGAGCTTTATGAAGTAGTTAGCATCAAAACCATCTTGTTCCTTCTTCAACAGAAAGAGAATGAGTTGCTGGGTGCTCTCGTGACTGGCTTTTCTCCGTTCGTCGTTACATGCTGTGGCTGGCCCATCGATACACGTCGATGCCGGCCGCAAGGCACTTGCCACTACGAAGTAGCAGCGTGCATGACAGCACACAGATTCTAGTGATTCTAGTGGCTGGCTTCGGCGTTAAGAGCAAGGCAATTCTTTTGTGGTTGTGCTAAAACTGCCAGTATCCGACACGGTGTGAGACACAAGTGACCCGCACTGGTCTTATGTGTGGTGCTCATTGTGCGGTTGTCTATTTGTGGGCATATTCGCTCCTCTATTCGCATCTTTCGTGTGAGTGTTGCCTCTGCCTAGATGCATGCAGCGTGAGTCTTGTGCGGAAGTTGCCACTGCAGGCCAACATGATCTACGGCTTCGCCGGTGAGGTCCGGCAGCTGACCCTGCGCATGTTTGCCGTTCGTGAAGTGTGTTGTGCTGTGGTGATAGGGGTGAAGCGACTTGGGATTTAATTTTAGAGTTTTGGGTTTTGTGCAAGTTCATCTCGTCACTATCCGTTGTGAAAACATGCCTCGACTCGGTATCCACTCCGTGGGACATACTTCAAACAGCATCTGAAAGGTGGGCAGCAAGTACGATCTGGACCTCTTCAACCTCTACTCAGAGTCCTTCCGAAACCTTCCCCTGCTTCACCTCGTTGCTCGGCTGCGAAGCACCGGGAAGTGGGCATTAGAGTTGAAGTAAGGTCTTTGCAGCCCTTGGACTGTTGGCACCGTTCGAAGTCCAAGTTTCAGGCTGGTGGCAGTGCTCATGACGAAGCTGCTGGTGGCAATGGAATGGTAATGGTGGTGATGACGATGTTGTTACTTATGATGTTGCGGGGATGATGGTCACAAGATGGGGAGGACTATGTACATGTTTGCCAGCCAGACCAGCATACCGTGAGTTTGTTTATGTTTATATGGGCTGTGGTCGACTTGCGAAGCGGCCCGTGTTTCTCAAGGTGAACAACCAAGTCCTGGTTGTCCACGCCGGCATCCCGGGCCCCCGGCCGCGCGTCTGGCTGCCTGGCCAGACCCACGACCCCGAGGCGCGACCGGGATGGGGGGAGCAGCAGAACCGCAGACATGAGAAGAACTCAAGGACGCCGTGCCGGTGAACCTCCAAGCGTGCACCTTGGCGGAGATCGCCTCGGTAGACCGCTGCTTGGACGCAGAGTGCCAGTGCCAGTGCTTTGGGGAAGGGTACTATTCAAATTAAGCGGTACGCTCATATAGGGTACGCTCATATAGGCAGGTTACCGGTGGTTGAAGCACCTGATAGGAATCGGGGCGGACTTGCCACTCCTGTGTCAAGGCCTTGCGCTGCTGAGAAACCCAACTGACTGCCGTTGTGGACTTTTCTTGTTGCTTGTAGTAGCTGTCAACAGGCCTTGAACGTTCGAGGCGGCTTCTGGTGATTCATTTCGAAAGGGCACGGGACGACTCAGCTCGTGTTCGCTGTGAACAGACATGAACTCTGTGACCAAGAACTGCAGCACACCTCCGCAATGCCACTGTGTATTCTGCACACACCTGAGATACTGCATGGCTTTACTTTTTCGGAAACCAGAGTCTGAAGCCTCCTTGCTTTCATAGCAGGTGGACATGAGTTGATTTGAGCGAGAATCTCGGTACTTAGCCCTTGAAGTCGGCAAGAGTTCTGCGCTTACGCTCTGTAGTTCGTCCTTCGGCCAAGGTTACACGGAGCTGACGCCCAATTCCTACAAGGCACGGCTGAACATTTCTATGTTCTTTGACTCTCTCTCTGTTTCTCTCCGTCTTTCTCTGCCTATCTGTCCATCTGTCTATCTATCTGTTTAGCTATCTGTCTAGATGGCTATCTACCCATCTGCCCATCTTACCCATCTGCCTATCTACCTATCTGCCTGTCCGTCTGTCCATTTATAGCTACCCGATGAATGCCAGGACGCAGTCGATGAGGCCCCGAGGAAGGAAGAGAAGTGGGAGACGGACACCCGCATGATCATCGACTTCCTGTGGCTCTGTAGCAGAGGGTGCTTCTTCCAGACGGAGAGTTGGACTGGCTCTTGGCTGGTGGTTTGTCAGTGGTGGTCTGTGGCCCGCGGCTGGTGGCTTTGGTGTTTGGTGGCTCTTGGCTAGTGTTTTGTGGCTCGTGGTTTATGGCTGGTGGCTGGCGGCTTGCTGGTGGCTCTTGGCTAATGGTGGTTAGCCACACCCTCCAGCCAAATACCCTCCACCAATTGCACTCAAGCCACACACCCCCTCCAGCCGCACGTGCTCCAGCTACACCTATCCAGAAGCCCCAAGCTAGATTGGTGGCTCGAGTGTCTGTGACAACCACGACCGTCGTGGATGGCATACAACCTAACGGCCAGGCTGATGACCGAACCGCAATGTGTCAGGGTTGTCGTAAGCAAGAAGGCGATATCACGCTTGTGCCATATACATGTGGTTCAGCAGCCCGCAATCAGAAAAATCAGTTGTCTTGGCTCTGGCCGTGTGTCATGGATGAACTTCGGCCAACGATTCCCAGCAGCACGCAATGGTGCACCTCTTCATCCGTGGACCGCCTGCTAAGGTGGTCTGACCCTCGAGGCGGCTCTGGCTATGGCCCTTCCTACCGCAAAAGCCGCGGTGTCTTCATGTTCGGCCCCGATGCTGCTCGCACGCACTGCAGTCTGTTGAGCACTGCTGTGTTGAATGGCGTATACTTTCACAGGTGCTGGCTGCTTTACGCCATGCAGGCTGACAGTATTGTGTTCTCTTACCATGTAGCGGAACATTTCTGATTCCGAGATGTGTTGATTTCTCAAACATGTGTGGAGCCCTTGCGGGGCTGATGTGTGTTCTTCTTTGCACACTTCCCGCAAAGAAATGGGCTTGCCTTTTTCAATCTCCCGCTGCTACTGCCCGAAATCCAGGCGTAGGCACCCTTTGATCAAAGGCCGTGAGCCAAATTCATCCTCTCAGGTGTCGGATCAGTTTGTTCGGGAAAACAACCTTAAGCTCGTGATCCGCTCGCACGAGGCCCTATCATCCTGCTGCTGTGGGGGTTCGGGGTTCAAGGGGCTGTTTCATGCCAGCCATGGACAGCATTCGATGCAAACTTGGGCCTTGTCTGCAGTGAGCTCAGTTGTGGCCAGGTCAAGGCAGAGGGCTACCTTAAGGACCGTGCACATCCCGTGCCTTCTCTCTCAGCATCTCGCTGCTTGCGACTCTTCAGCGCCCAGAGTGGATGCGGGTTTCGACAGACGAATCAGCTCATTTACTGTCGAGCCGGTTGAAGGATGCACAGAGGACTCCTATCTAGCTGAAGGTGGCTTTGACATAGGCCCGTGTTCAAGATTTGTCAAATCAGCGCAGCCGCATGCAGCCGCTGCTGAACAGACGGACCATGCAAGCGCCGGCCTTGCAGGACCATCCATCGTTGATGCAACTTGGCTGCATGTCTTCCGCTTGGGTTGTTTCCACGAAGTCAGCTTCAGGAGAAAGCTATCTCAGCTGACTTCCACCCACTGCCTTTGTCTGTAGCAAACATGAACCATTCTACACTTAAGCCTTAGCCTACCGCAGCACTTTCCTGGCTAGCCACGACCCCCATTCAAGCAACTCGACTTGACCTGAACACCTGGGATGTCAACTTGTAACATGGCTTCTCTCAAGTTCCTGCATCGTGTCTCATGGGCAAGAGCTTGAAGTGATCTGTCAAGGAGTGTGTTCAGCGCGCCGAATTACCTGGACACCGGAGGCAACAAGGTGGCGGCGACTGAGACTGTTGCTGAAACCACTGCTGCGAAGACGATTGTCTTCGCTACTACGACTCCGGTTGTACAAGCCTTAGTGCGAGTAGCAGCAGCATCAGTGGCAGTGGCAGGCCGTGGCGGTGACAGTGGCAGTGGCAGCATAGTGGTAGTGGTAGTGGTAGTGGTAGTGGTAGTGGTAGTAGTCGTAGTAGTAGTGGTACTACTACTACTACCACTACCAATAATTACTACTTGTAAGTACTCGCTACTCGTTATTCGCTACTCACCACTACCTACTCACCACTACCTACTAAGTACTAACTACTACTTACTAACTACTAATTTCTAATTCCTAATTACTAACTACTAACTACTAGCTACGAGTTACGAGCTGCGATCGACGAGCAGGAAAGCTACGAGCTACGAGCTGCGAACCGCGAACTACTACTACTACTACAACTACTACTACTACTTCTACCACTACTACTACTACTACTACTACTACTACTACTACTACTACTACTACTACCACGGCTACTACTGCTTCTACTACTTCTACTACAACTACTACCACTACTACGACTACTACTCCTGCTACTACTACTGCTACTACTACTACTACTACTACTACTTCTACCACTACTACTACTACTACTACTACTACTACTACTACTACTACTACTACTACTACTACTACTACTACTACTACCTAAGCTGGCTTGCGTCAACAACACTAAGCCAGCACAGACTACTACTACTACTTCTACTTCTACTTCTACTTCTACTTCTACTTCTACTTCTACTTCACTTCTACTACTACTACTACTACTACTACTACTACTACTACTACTACTACTACTACTACTACTACTACTACTACTACTACTACTACTACTACTACTACTATGACTTGGACGAGGACGACGGCTCATACTCCTGCTACACTGCTAAACTGCTACACTGCTACGCTGCTATACACTGCTGCTGCAACTGCTACCCCTACAACTGCTGCTGCAAGCGCTCGTCCTATCATGACTACCGTTATCGCACATACTCCTATCACTGTGAGGTGCATTGTTACCGAAAAGGTGCTCCCTTCCGGAGAGTACGCGGCGTGAAAGTTTGTCTTCATGTGAATCTGCTTGCCAGGGCGCCTTCCTGCAGCTTTCTCCGGGCCCGGATGGGAACCTCCAGGTGCGTTGTGCGCAATGTGCTTAGGGCGGCTGGCGGCATCCTCTGCGACAGCCGGCAGCAAGACCAAAGTTGCAGGTCACGCCAACCAGTTTCACTGCCGTGCCGCATCCGGACTTGCCACCGATGTACCATCAGGTCAGACGGTCAAGACTGCAGCAGGTCGCCAGTGTGAGATTGCATCAGCATCGGAAGAAGCGCTTTAGTTGGAAACAGTAGATCAATGTCGGGTTGCTTCCCTAGTTCTGGCTTCCCATAGCATCTGGCATTGCTGAAAGTGCAGCTGCCCCTGTTGTCCTCATTTAGCCCATGTCTCCTGCGGATGCACCCGCTAGAACTACATCGCGGAGAACCATCCTCACCTGACACGGCAGATGAAGAAGAAGCAGGCGCCGAAACTTTGAGTGTTTCGGGCTTTGCCGGTCGGCGTCCTTGGAAGTGTCCGGAAGACTTTGTGCTTGTCTCGCCGCACACCGCATCCCACCCAAGCCAATATCACAATTTGTCAAAGGGTTCAACTTCCGTACGTCTGTGCTGAAAAGACTGTACCGCAGCATCAGCAGCAGCTCGTCTCGTCCAAGCATTCGCTATATCCTGTCCTACTTGATCTGATCACAGAGCACGTGGTCTATTCCTCGCCGCGTAGGTATCGCCCTTGCAAGCCCCTTGCCCCCCCCACCCCCTTTCCCCTTCTTCCCCCACTCCCCCCCTAAAAACAAGATAATGCGCCTTGCCATCTGTGCAGGTGGCCCAGTCGGACGATTTCGGCGACAGCGACTTCGCAGGCTACCAGGCAACGGAGCTCACGCATCCTAACTTTACGTAGTTCCCACAGTGCCGTGCGCCGAGCTCACTCGTCCCAGCACCTAGTTTGCTTCATTCTGCTCTCTTGGGACAATTACTGCAGCTCCCGTTTTCAACCATGCAACTTTGTGCCGAAACCCCCAGATCACAAACCCTATTCCGAGTCTCGGACCTTTAATTCGGGAGTTTCCAGGATAGACGTTGGAGTTGGGAGTCTACAGGGTATTTGTACGGAGATATCTCTTCCAAAGCTAAGTCCTAGGCGAATCAAGACGCCCTCTCTTGTGTGCAGCAGCGACTGCTGAACAGTGTCAGGGACCCGACGAGTGGGAGGAGGTCGATGCTGGAGCCAGCCTGAACGCAAGGTAGTGTAGTGACCCAGAGCTCCAAACCCGCAGCCCGACTCATCCCGTGTCAATTGCTTTGAAGACTCAGCTCCCACAGGGACACCAGACAGAAGAGCGAAGAGCCAAGCAAGTCTGTGCGATGGCCTTCAATTCCAGATGCAGTTTTCCACTGTTGGCTGAGTCTGACTGGAGACTACATAGTAAAATAAGACATTCAAGGAAGTCTGAAGAAGAGCAGGTGAACCCACACAGAATTCTCGTGAGTAACGAGACATCCAGACACAGCCCATGCAGCTGCCGATCTTCCCGCAATGTGGGACGATCCCATTTTTGTCTGCAAGTTTTCCAGGAAGCTTGGTTGATGTGCGCTCGAGAAAGCTATTATAGTTTCTGTCCTATGGCGCTCTGTGCACCTTCTTCGCGAAGCTTTTGAATCAAACTCTGCAGGAGATACTCGCAACATCTGAATGTGCATCCCAATGTTGCCCCGAGAGTATGTAAAAGCTGAGACGTGGCATCTACTTGCGGTTCCCGCCCCCCCCAGGGTATTAGAAATCTATAGCCATGGTCCACGTACTTATCAGGTGCATGCGTTTGCATCTTCGTACGTAGGCACACAGATGCGCAGATAGGCTGAAGCAATTAGTTGCAAAATCACTCGCCGAGGTGACCGATGTGTGCACCATCACAAACACAAAGAGAGAGGCAGATAGACAAAGAAAGGGAGAAACCAAAGACAAAGACATGCTCAAGGAGGGAGGGAGGGACACACTTCTCGACGATTTTTGCACTCCCACAGCCATTGCCCACGGAGTATCGACTTCATCAATTCCGCTCTGACTCTGTGAACCGCACAAGCCATGCACTCACGCCGTTTTGCCTGAACGCATGCAATCAAAATGCTCATATCCACCCAATATAGCAACGATAGTAGCTCTACTCGTAGAATTAAGCAAGCTGTATCTGTTGTGAACATGTCTTAGAGCCGCTGGTCTGTGGTGGGCCTCCCTACGACGGTCACGAGGCCTTGCGTTTGTACATGCGCATTTCTCGTTTACAATCGATTGGCTCGCAGTGTCTTGTCAACTTGCAGCTGCCATTGACCAGAGTCACTTTCTCTAACTGCTTCGTCAGGCGCTTCATATGGTGGCAGATGTGGCAAAGCTGCAGGAGGCGGCACTTCGCGAGGCAAGATGCAGCTCATATTTTTGTGGTAAAACAGAAATCTTGGCCGCGACTCCTTTGACAATAAATACACCACGACTAACTTTGCATGCCTTGTGGAAAGAATGAACCTTTCTTTTCAGTCTATGCTGTAGCTGGATACAAGGCTCCAGGAAGGGTAGCATTGAAGAGTCCCGACATCATGGGAAGGCCGAAGTTGCGGGAAAGGATCATCGAGCCAAGAGGAGTCTCTTCTTCACCCGCCGGCTTTCATGCAGTTCCAAACGGTCCCAGCGGTCCCAGCCCTCCTGGGCTCAAGTCCTGGTGCCTTTTGCTATGCATTGCGGGCCGTGCGGGCCTATGCTGCCGGTGGGCCCCACCAAAGGCTTTTCACTTCCAATCAGAGATGGGAGCAGATGCTCAGATTATGTAGGCGCCCGCCAAATTTCCCAACCATCTCCGCCGACGTCCGGGCTTTGCACAAGTCTTTCAGTCTGGGGAAATACCAGGAGTGCGCCAGACTCTACGACAAGATCCTTGGAGACACGCCGGATGCAGTTCATCCAGCAGTCCTGGCGTTTCGCTTGTCAGATTGTCGACTGTTGACCTTGTGGTGTAATGTACTTACAAGAACAAAAACCGTTTGTGTCCTCTGATCTGGGAACCTCAGCCAAGGAACTTGGCCTTAGAAGCTTCGGGCTGCTCCAACAAAAGCAGCGGGTGCAGGAGATATGGGGTGAGACTGACTCTTGGACTTACCAGATCGCAGCTTCTGCACTTCTGCAAAAGAGTGCCTCTCAATTCTTGCATGGTATGTGCAATCTCTAAAGCTGGAAAGTTGAGCGAACACCTGCACAGGAAAAGAGAAATCTTCGCGACAATGAGATGTTCTTTGCCATGCTCTGTGCCCTGGCCGACCTCGGTGATGTTGAAGGCGCTGCTCAGCTCGTGCAGCTAATGCTCGAGAAGAAGCAGGAGCGGGTCGAGGCATTCTGGTTCCAATTTTCGCCATTCATAGGACCATCGATGTCAGACACCGTGCCTCTTGCACAGACCAAACCAGTCCCCGCAGGAAATCAATGAACATATTCTTGGCTCTGCCATCGACGCCTGCAAGAACCGAGAGCCTCCCAGCGCTTCGGCGGCTCGATGCTTCTTCCAGGTCCTCGTGCATGAGCCGCTCGGGCTTCAGGATATCGGACTCTCACGTCTTCGGCACATCGCCTCGTAATCATGGTTGAACTGGTTCTTAGTTCGTCGTCGCATTTGAGCAGTTTCTTCAGGTCAGTAAAGCACAATCAGCCAACATTTTGAATGCTTAGGCTTGTTCTGTGTCTACTGCTGCAGGTTCAAGGTGTGGATCAAAGCAAGACTTCCCGAGCTGATACAGCACTTTGATGTCCCAACCTTATTGCCGATGGGTGAGCTTACTCTTTCTGCCCGAGACTAAGCGGGTGTGTGATTACACGGATTATTATAGGGGGATTAACCCCCGAACAGAGAGTACCCTGGAACACTTTTGGTGTTGCAGGTTTGCGAAAATCAGGTCAGGTTAGGTTTATCAGAAAAGCTTCGGCCGTGAATCTCTGAAGACGTGTAGAGCATGGGCCGAGGAGAGGCGTCCAGCCCAGCATTGTGGCCTTCACGAACCTTGTAGCAGCCCACCGACGCGCGCCCATTGCACAGCTGACGACGGTCTACCAACAGGTAGGGGTGAAGAAAGGCTTGCAGGAGGTAGCAGTCAGTAATTCTCCGCGCAGACACGTGAGCTAAGCCCGCTCAGTGGCAAACTCCCTACAGATGACTCAAGAATTTGGTCTGCTTCCGAACCTGGTGTTCGCGGAGACATACCTCGGCTGCGTGCTGCTCCTGGGTGACAAGTTCCAGAACGCGCGCAATGTGGAGGAGGCGCTTACGCCAGAAGTTGAACTTTGTAAATCCTGCCTTGGAGCTGGGCTTGATCAGCGCTATACGATTAGAATGATTCCTCAGCTTGAAGAATTAGCAGGCTATGTCCCAGAAGCCCCCAACTTAAGCCTGATCCAGAAACGACACTTGAAGCCGACACGAGCATTGAGGTCGCCGATCGGCTGGCCGGGGCGGCCCTCCAGCATTTGTTTGGGTTGAAGCCTGTTTATGTTCATATCTCATTGGACAAAAGCATTAGGGCATTGCGTTCTCTGTGTAAGTCCCCAGTCCCCGGCCTTGGTCGCAGGTGGCTCAGAGCCGCCAGGAAGCCGCACGAGCCGCTCTCCGCGATTTCCGGGCAGCGGGCTTGCGGCTTTCGAGGCTCTGCAAAATCATCGAGAAGTACTTGTCCAAAGTTAGCCGAGCAAACATGGCGCGAGAAGACAGCATCAAAAAGGAAGTGCTGGATGCCCTTCACATTCAGATGGTTGGTCGTCGCAGGACATGTGCTTGTCCGTGGTTTCAGGATCACGAGGCATGCCAGCAACGTCCTGAAGCCGCAAAGCCAGACCGGTGGATGTAGACTTTAAACGCAAACACGCTCGGTCACGGCTGCAATAGGTCTCAGTAGATATACTGGTGGACCGTACCGTGAACCCAAACCATGAGATCTGAGGAGCCCCGCAAACGGTCTTATCCTATAGAAATCTTAAACCAAATCCCACCATCCGACAAGCTTAAATCTATGGTTTAAATCTGGCTCTGCACCTACTTCTGTACCGAATGCTCAACCCCTAACCCTGACCTCCAACAAATGGTTCATAAACCGTAAACTGAATCCAAGAATCCCTCGCCGTTTGTGCCCCTTAGTCTTGCAGGTTATCTGGCGGCTCGGTGGTTCTGCGCGCCGTCTAGAAAGGGCCTTTGCTGGGCCGCTGGGTGCCAAGCCCTTCCATGCAGTGATGTGGGATGCCTTCTGGTCGCGATATGGTAGCATGGACTTATTGCATGTCGAAGCGTTGCTGACCACGCTTTTCTGTCTATGGCTGAAGATCGTGCTAAGGAATTCGCCGATGCCTTAAAATGCCGTGACTGTGAAGTAGCCTTGGCAAAAGAGGATCATCGCAGCAGCTGCTGCTGCTGCTGCTGCCGCTGCTGGAGCGTCATCAGCGACAGGATCTCTAGAGGATGATGTTAGCAGAAACCTTTCTCTGACATAGTCTGAGTCTATGTCGCCTGCATGATGCAAAAAGTGCCTACGCCCGCATAGTGTCCGCATATAGTCGGTGAAAGTAGTTCGAGAATAACCTGTAAGTTGAACGCGCTTAGGAAGGAGACACGACTGCCCACCATGTCGAGGCGGCGAGGGCTTGTGTCCCGCAGAGACTTTGAGCATGGCCTAAGCGAGCCTGGCACCCGGATCCTTGGGCGTAGCAGGTGCTTTTGGGCTTAGCCCCTGCATGACCAGCTTCGGGTAACTTTGTGTTGGGGTTTCAGAGGTTTTGTGGAATGTGGGGTTTTCTTTCGTGGGTCAGCAGGTGCCCGATCGGGAGAGTGAGTTCGCAGGTTGGGCCTCAGCGCGGACGATCTGGAAGGCACCCACAAGCGCTCCAGAATTCAGAGTTCATACAGTTTACAGGCCCCATTCGTGGTCATGATTTGTGGGTTTCGGAAAAGTAACCCATACAAAGCGAGTTCTTCCCCGTGCTTCCGGCAGGCCTGGGCTACGTGGACTCCCGTCATGCGTTCTCTTCGTTGGACCATTCATCGCAGAAGCCTTGGTCGAGCTGTGTCACAGCCATGTAAGAGAACCAGAGCATGCCTCTTACTGCAATTGGCAAGCGTTTGCCGGCGCAGGCGAGGCACTCTGCTTCTCGAGGCGATTGCTTCATGTGTGTGTGGGGTGTTTTTAGGGAGAGCATGGTGCAGCACCAGGCGAATCTCGTCTCCAGAGCTCCAAGCTAGTGTCCGTGGTGTCTACAGGCATGTGGTTTCCAAACTACCAGTCATGATAACGACAGCTGAAAGCTATCATGTGAAGAAGCACAGCCACAGCTCTCATGTGGGCTTCACACTCCTCCGTGAAGCACGCAGTTGTCCAGGAGCTGACGCGGAAGCCAATCGCCAGAAGACACAGGTCGGATCACCAGACATTTTCTCGACTGGAATACGCGTTTTAAATTGAAGCAATGGCCATAACTGAAGGCAGCTGACAGCTGTGGAACGAGCGACGACTTGAGGACTGTCTTGTGGCCTTCACTCTGGAACCGTAGCGTCTTGCAACACTGCTGACTGAAAACTGAGATGTGGAAGTGGGAGACATGCAGATTGCCAGGCTATCATCGGCAACATCCGCCACCTCACGTGCTCTGAGGCCATCCTGAAGCTGGCCATACACCGCCCAAGCCATTGTATGGAGGTTGCAGACCATCCGCGAAGTAGCTCGATCGTCCCCGAATGATTAGGTTCGCGGTTTGCGTCCTTGCCTGGATTTGGATGCCCAAAGCGACGACTCTTTAGGACATGTTTCCAAAGTGGCAGATCGCACGATCTGATAGTACTTGTGATATCTTGTGATACTCATTGAGTTCTTAGGAACTATCTGACCCTAGAACCTCTCACTCATGCTTAGCCCTCAACATTCACTACCCTGAGCTCACTGGGCTGCCCAAGTGCCAAGGGCGGCACGTCCTACCAGTAGCATCCTCTGTGCCCTCGAATCTTCTCCCAGTGAGAGGCGAAGCACCTCTGTTGACAGCCTCTCATCTACGGAGACTTACGGCGGTTGGGCCCCGGGAAGTGCGAGCTGAGAGCTTGAGAAGAGATCCAGCATTTTTGTAGTGGGACCTCATGGGTGTGGGCTTCGACACAAAGGCTCGTCGGGCCTTGGGGTGTTAGAAGTACTGGTAAGCATCAGGATCCGACAGCTTAGCACCCAAAGCTTTACCCCCACACGAGGCGTTTAGAGACCCTCCGATGACTTAGAGTGGTCTTGAGGGCGGATTCAAGACCACAAGTTCCTACAAGCACTCCGTTGTCAGCAGAAGTGCCAGACTTCAGGTTTGGGCCTCGACTCTGCTCGCCTTCGTGAGGCTCCTCTTCGCGACTGGGATGTTCGGTTCAGGGCTTCGGATCGGGGCTGCCGGTTCTGCGTCAGGACAGAGACTTTGCAGCTTTGGAGAGTCATTCTCACGTAGTACTGCCCACCCCCATGTCGTGCCTTGATCTGGCTGCTTGAGAAAAGGCAGACCTTGAGGTTCACGCAGGTTTAGATTGATGACTTCCCAGACCTCCCTTCAAGTTTCAAGTTCTTGCATGCAGCAGTTTTGGTTCCGTGGTATCCGTTACTGTGGCATGAGGACGACAGCAGCAACATGCACCTACGCAGTCACTACCACATCATGAGCAAATGTGAATGAATGCCTGCAGTGTCGCGAGCAAGGCAAAAATTAGAGCACACCTCTCAAGAGATCGTGAGACATGTTGAGCAACAAGAGACCAGTCCAACCGCCACTCCTCTAACCCACAGCAGCCCCTTAAAGGCAGCTATGAGGCCGAACAAATTCAGCAAGCAGCGACCACTTCGCTCTGCAGCATGGCGTCTGGACAACCGCAGCCGCGAGCGAAGCGGTCTGAGACTCCGGTTCACGTTCTTTGGCTGATGTGGCCCATGGATGGATGTAAGCGAAACTGAGACCCTACACTCTAGAGGACATCCGACATTAGTGCGTTCTCTGAGGTTCCGTACCAGTGCCGTCGAATAAGCGTTCGGGACAGTCCTGGCATCAGCGAAGTTTTGATCGGAGCCAAGTGGAGGGTGTCCCCATGAGGTACCTGTACACACATAAACAAGTAAGTACAGTATGTATTACATACAGGTTCGGTAACCGTTTGATAGTTGCTTATGCTACAGACCCTCGTAGGGACGGACCACATCATGGGACCACAACGATACGTTCTCCGGCACAGGATAGCAAGAAGGATGATGATGCGAATGCGCAGCCTGAAGCTGCAAGCGAGGCCAAGCGGCTTGTGCAGAAGTTTTTGCGTTGTGAGCTTCAAACTGCGTTCAAGACCGATCATGGGAGGCAGGAGTCAGTGAGTGTGAGGCTCCAACCATTTAGCCTTGTTTCTGGGGTGGCAGCCGCCTTGTGTGCGTGATCAATGTGGGTTATCTAAGTTGCCTAGCTAGCGGTTCTGGAACGCACCAGTCTAAAAAATGCTGATCCATGCTCAGCTAGCCGGGCTTGTCGAGGACTCGCCAGATAAGAGCAAAGCAAAGAAGGAAAAGAAGAAGCCAGCGGGCAAGGCGGACCTGCTTTCTGCCACATTTTTCTGATGTTCGGGCCATTGGTGAACTCAGGAGCAGAGCTTGCTGCGAGAACATGCTGCCGATACGACATATTCTGATTTGGCTTGCAAACCCAAACGTATCTGATGCCGTTTCTCGAGGGTTTGCTGGGCGGAGCCGCCGAGATCGTGCCTGTGCTGATCCTGGGCTTCTCGTCAAATTTTATTCGACACCTGCCTTCATCCGATTCCTAAACGACAGACAAAGCGTTTCTGTTGGAAAGGCAGGCTACCTGAACATAATTCGTCAATCCAGCTGTGTAGTTAGTATTGATATAGGTATATCGATGGACTTCAGTCCTTCGGACCTCCCATAGACTTCTGGATTGCGAACTCGGAGTAGCTCTGCCGATGCGAACGATCTGGGAATCGTCCGGCTGAAAGTCAGTGGCTCTGCCCATACGAGGAAGCAGGTGCAATGCTGAAAACATATCCGAGTCTGCAAAACGGAACATACCCTGATGACGAGGCTATTTTTCGTATGCCGGAGGCCCAGCCCGTGCAGATTTCGTGGCACCCTGCGAACTGGTGGTGCTGCCACGCAGTGGTTTTGCCACAGTCAGCGTTCATGTCATGTGAGTTGCTGAAGCAATGTCCGACCCCCGAGCAGCATTTGGTGTGGCATCGTAGTCAGTATAGTCCATGACATCGCTTAGTCGGAATCGCAAAAAATCCATCCCCCTCAGTTTTCTGTGGATGTTGCCACAAGGTCGGCAAGAATCTCTACGGCATGCTCTATCCCACTTTTCCGGATCGGATTGCAGCCCGTGCTTGCAGTTGCTGCTGCGAATAGTAGAAGGAGTATAGGACTACCACGAGATGTTTCTGGTGAGTTTGATTTGAGCAGGGCCGTATCCGTGCTATGTATTGCATGGGCGTATTGCTTGTCGCAACATTTCATCTGCAAGTGTGTCAGAATTCGCGAGAGGTTGCGAGCTCCGGTTTTACGCAGAAACGAACAGTCCGTGAAACAGGACTTCGATGCAAATCACAACTATCTGCAGAAGTACCAGAACAGGACAGAGGGTTCAACTAGACACGCATGACTCGGTATGCCGTTTCTGGGAATACTTTGCACATGACCTGATTCAACGAAAGTTTTCCAAACCATAGAAGCGAAGGATAGAACGCGGAGAGTTTCTCACCCTCAACGTCTTCATCAAGGAGAGCAAGCCGTCCGACTGCAGTTTCTGCTGTCGTCCCTTGAACCGTCGAACTTGGCTCGTCATGAACAGAGGCTGTCTGTATCAGGTCACAGCCGACGGTGCCACGAGATGCAAAGCCCGACTGGACCGTGCGTTTCCCTTACGACGACGAGGACGGAGCTCTTGAGCCGGCCGCAAAGGATTCTGCTCCGAACAGGACTTGCTGGTCTCGTGGCAGGTTCGCATCTAGTGATAGCAGTTACGTCTACGTCATTAAGAGTGCCCTTCTCATCTGGTACGGCCTCAGACTCGTTGTGAGGACTTTGAACCTTCATCGACTTCGATTCCCGTCAATGTCACAGACAAGATGCTAACCAAGAAGAGGCCTGGCCCTCAGCTTCTCTCGTTGGTCGCTTGCCATCTGGCACGGATATGTAGTTGAGTGTAGCTTCTGCCCCGATTTTTTTTCCATCGTTTCCTGGCGCTGAGGAACGTCTGGGTGACTGCCCGCCTCCTGACCGAGCGAGGCACCATCTTTCTGGAAGCAGTTCAGGCTAATCTCAAAGCCATCAAGGCTAGACTTGGATTGAAGGAGGGATGGAGAGGGGGTGAGATGCTTTTACTTACACTGAGCCTTCATACTACGGGACTCACGCTAGCGCTCCGCACCGAAGAGCTGTGATTCTGTGCTGAAACAAAGAAGTTCAGCGATCGAAGCTGCCCCAAGCCGATGCTGCCTCGACTCCAGAATCTTGCAGCAAGGTGACAGAATAGCAGAAGCCCACGGCGGTGTCGTCAAGCACCGGGGCTATGCAGAGTTTTCAGCACAGGAGGCTTTCTGAGGTCGCCGCTGTGGCTTTAAGCTTTGTGGAGTCTCGCATGAGATCTGAACACCAACAGGCGCCAAGAATCGGTTTTAGGAGGGCTGCCAATGAAAGGTATGACAAGATGAAGGAAGAGACCACCAAGTATTGGCTGCTTTCAGGCGCCTGTGCTTTTGCCGAACACCTGGAGCAGATTCCTGCAGCATCGAGCATCGAAGCACCCAGGGTCCCGGCGCCTGAAATAGCTAAAGATCCCTACACCGGGTATGTACTTGGCATCTCCTGCACATCGCAATTCAATTCGCTGCCACAGAGAAGCTGAGCAGGAGAAATCTGCGAAGACAGCACGGAGAGGCTTCGGGTCCAGGCTTCTTGGGGCTTCCTGAGACCTTCATCCCTGTGCGTGCAGGAAATATGGCTCTTCGAAGGAGCCCCTCACAGCCCGGGGCATTCCGAAGATGCAGGCTGGAAGCTCGGGCTGTGCAGACTGTTTTCAAGACGAAAGTCACAGTCTGATCGTCAGACTTTGCCTGCCTTCCGGGGCCACCTTGACCCTGGTGCCCCGTAATTGGCCCGTGAAGCCGAACATTTTCATGAATTGTGACATGAACGCCTCTAAACGCTACATGCTTGCTCTAATTGCTAGGGCTCGCGACTCGTGACTGCGAGGTCCGACTGGTTTACGATCGCACGCACTATCCGCGGCCCTGGAAGTACGACCACTACTACCCTACAATGCGACCTTGGCTTTGAAGGGCGTGCCAAGTAGGCCTGGGAGGCGGTGCCAGGAAGAGCCTGTCCAAGGTATGTGGATGAGTTCTGGATGACCAACGACCAGCTCATTAAGTTCAAGACCAGCGGGGACGACAATTTTACCACAGCACCTCTTTCTGAAAAGTATTGGGGCCAACGCCGTAATGCTTGCCAGTGTTGTGTCCGTGGGCCACGGCTCAGCTTGTATTGTTGGGCAGGGGGCAGTGCCCAGCACTGGCTGCAAGCTCCCTTCAACTTCCCGCCTGCACATCATCCCCGCGGCCTACTTTTCAATCGCCCATGCCCGGACTCCACCCACCGGTCATGGCTCCTAGACTCCCAGACCGAATCCTGCTGAGGAGATCCACTTCGGCCTGATGTCCGCAGCACGATGGCGATTTCAGCACACGCCGCCCGACGGAGTTGTTCGAAATAACATTGCTTGTGGTCGGCTTTCGCAGGCTAGGGACCTGGCTAAGCTTGAGTTTTGCTGTCGAGCCTTGTGCACTTCGAAGGATGGAACACAGCATCAAGCAGATGACGCAGCAGTACTTCTCTGGTGAAGATGATGAGGCCATAGTCCAAATGCGGGATCTGACGCTCGGCAACACTGTTGTGTTTGCAGAAGACATGCCCCAGATCCCCAAGGCTGCGGTCATATCTTGCTGAATTCTTGCATGTACGTTCAGGTTTGCTAACACAAATTCCTATCTGCTAATTGCCACCATGGTGGTGTCTGTTCTGCATATGATCTTCGAGTACCTCGCGTTGAAGAACGATGCAGCCTGGCAGCATGTGGCGCCTGGAGATCAAGTGCACGTGCGCTCCAAGTTGATTGTTGCTTGAAGTCTTCGTAGCACTCGCGGCCTACACAGCATCGTGCACTTTCTGAGGTGTTGTTTTGGCGGCGGACAGATGCTGAAACACTGAAGCGGTTTGTTTCGCTGCGAGCTGTCGGCTTGGAGATCGTCTGTACCTTGGTGGAAGAGAGTGCTGGTGGTCTTGGTCTAAGGTTGCCTTGTAGGCAGTAACGGCAGCAAGGCTCGAAGCGATGCTTTTCGCAGCGCAAGGCATGCTGAGCAATAGCAGTAACTCAAGCTAGTATTCAGATTCAGACTATCATGCAATGCAGCAAAAGGCTTTGGTCTGGTTTGGTAGGCCATGAACTCGTAGATGATAGCAGATGGCTTGGGACAGACACTGCCAAGACGGAGTGCTTCGGGAGGTCAGTTTGTCGAGAGCCCGGTAATCTGCAAACCCAGATCAGTCTGGGCGAGTTTCCACCGCATGGCATGTCTTGCATGATGGCCTGTACAGTTTTCAGTACATGATTAGCAAAGGCAACGTCGTGCTTTGGTTCTACTTGCCACCTGGCAGCATCCACAATTTCTGTCGCCTCGAGGACTTTTGAAGTCCTCCGTTCAATTTGGATCGCGGCATCGCTTGAGATCTGAGTCCTCAGAGTGAATGGGTGCCTCCCAAAAATTGGTTGACAAGAGCAGGTTTAGGAGCCTGGATTTGGAGTAACAGACGCGGCGAGAAGGATCAACCAAGAATCGAGGTGTAAGAGTATATTGTGACATATTGTGTATGTGTGTGTTATCTATCTATCTATACATACATACATAGTCACCAACAGCTACATGTATATGCATATAATTGCATATACATTTGCATGTATGTTTTTTACTGTGGATGTGTGTGTGTATGTATGTATGTATGTATGTATGTATGTATGTAGATACATTCATTTGCTTATTGGCTGTATGCAAAATGCAGCGCAGCTCAGTATCGTGCAAACAAGAGTGAACCAGAACCTCTGCCAAGGTATGACCAAGAGTCCAACTGGCTGATCCTGATCTTGTCCCTGGGTCAGATCGGCGTGGACTGCTGGAAGCTCACGCAAGTGCTGGAGGCCAGAGGGTTCCCGAAACCATCTGAACCCAAGCCCTGAGGTCTGAAACCCAAGTGGAGACTAAGAAAACAGCTCCTTTCACATTTATATAGTATGTGCAGATGCAAATTATACAGATATGTATACTCATAAAGAATACCTTTGTAAAGTGGCAATAAAAAGGTTGTATAGTACTGATGCAGCTGGCTAGCTGGCTAGAAAGATGCTGCCAGAGCGAGTGCGGTTCGATCATGCCCTTACTACTTCTACCTCTGCTGTGCCTCCTCCTACAACTAGGACGATGGCGACTACTAGTACTTCTCCTACTACTACTTCTCCTACTACTACTACTACTGCTACTACTACTACTACTACTACTACTACTACTACTACTACTACCGCTACTACTACTACTACTACTACTACTACTACTACTACTACTACTACTACTACTACTACTACTACTACGACTACGACTACGACTACGACTACGACTCGACTACGACTACGACTACGACTACGACTACGACTACGACGACTGCTACAACAACAACTTCTTCCCCTACTACTACTACTACTACTACTACTGCTGCTACTACTACTACTACTACCACACTACTACAACTACTACTACTACTACTACTACTACTACTACTACTACTACTACTATTACTACGACTACGACTACGACTACGACTACGACGACTAGTGCTACTACTACTGCTGCTTCTGCTGCTGCTACTATTCCTACTACTAGTACTAGTACTACTACTACTACTACTACTACTACTACTACTACTACTACCACTACTACTACTACTAAATACTCAGACTTAAGAGTATTACAGTAGTACTACGTGGTAGACTCGGGATCACCGGAACACTAGTAGTAGTAGTAGTCGTCGTCGTAGTAGTAGTAGTAGTAGTAGTAAGAAAAGACTGCGTAACGTCCCTAGTAAGAGTACTTCTCGTCGTAGCGGTGAAAGAGACAAAGCTTTCACCTTAGTGGTGCAAAGCTGTCACCGCTGTAGTAATGGTCACAGCATAATCACAGTCGTAGAACAATGGACAAGCCTAGCAACAAGAATAGAAACCGCTATAGTCGGAACGGCAGTAGCACCCGTCGGCATCCCGTCGCCAGAACATGAGCCTGGCAACAGCACACTGGTAGTAACCTGGTAGTACAGCACCGCGCGAAACTGCCTCGCGTTTGTTGAGGTCAGTCTTGCCTGGAAGGGAGGCCTTGTCTATCCGACCTTCAAGAGCCGAGTGCCCCACTCCAGCGCGGAGCCTGGCATCGCACTGGAGCCCTAAACCGAGCCTCCACGTACTTCTCGTAACCTCTTTGAGGGCGGACCTCATCCGGCTTTGGGCTTTCCGAGCTTCCGCTGGCTGCTGTTTCAGGTTTCACACAGGCTTCAGGTTGGCTAATTCGTGGGGATGTCATTGGTTCAGGGCACCCCTTGACTGGCTTTGACAGCGAGCCGCATCGCCACATCTGGACTAAGGACGACTATGACAAGATGGCTCTAATATACCTTTCTTATGCAAGATCCTCAGTCATTGATGCTCGTTTTGGACCGTTCAAGCCTCCAGATCAGGCACGTTCGCACACAGGATGATGGACCAACTGCCTGACACTTTTCAAATTCAAGCATTCATTTGACCTAAGATCTTGCTTCCCATCGTCGTCGGCTATGCGGGATACTCCGCCAAGTACGAGTGCCACAAGTCCGTCCCAGCGTCCCTGCGACGCAGAATTAACCCAAGGAGACCAGGAGAACGTGGAACACAGCCGACACCCTGCCAGTAGGGCTGATTCCAAAATCTAAAGCGTTTTAGTGCAGCCACGGCTGCGACACCGAGTATACGGAAATCACCTGGCGCTGATAGGAAGACTATCCAGCCTCCCAACTCTGGCGGAAGCTGAAGCCAGAGAAAGCTCAGGTACATGCTGCACGTAGCTGCGTCTTTGGTGTATGCCTTGGGCTTTGCACTTATGACCCTCGGCGATGACTTGGACCTTGAGGGGTGTTGCTCGCAGCAGTTCTTTCGGAGCTGAGGTGGTCAACAGTTCAAAGGACTAGCAGATGGTTCACTGTAGGATACACAGCACTCTCAGATCGTTGATGTTCTGCACACACAAACAGAAAATCGAAGTTTTGCACTGCAGCCGCAGATGGCTGACATGACCCTTGCCGGGAGTCATCTTTCCCAGTTGAGCCTTGTCTCTCGATCTTTGTAACTATCGTCGCTCACTGGCTCCGTCTGATTAGCAGCAGGCAGTATTTGCAGTCGAAACATAGTTGAAGTCTGCAGCCCAACTCGAAACTCCCAACCGAAAGCCATCAAGGCCACCCGTGACCTCTTTCTGTCAACCCAACAACAAGACAGGACGCCACAGTTGTTCATCAACTATCGCATGAAATCCGTGGCGCACCTTCCCTGGAGGCGCTTCATTTACAGAACCTCGACATGCTTCAGTCAGTTTTGGCTGCGGGGCTTATGCTTCGGAGCACATTTTAGTCTGTCCGTGGGCATTGGGCTTCTTTTGCGGACTCGTTGTCTGCTCACGTAGTCAGAGTAAGCTGCCGTGGCCCTTCAGCCCATGCCGAGGAGCCATCAATACCTTCATTGTGTCTCGTCTGAACTGGGACACCGGCGCTTGGAACCCTACTGTTGCATGCACTTTCAGTTCTCAGGATGATCTCTTTGCATTCATCATCAAGATGCCGACAATGCACCGCCCGATGCTTACTTTCGGGTTTCAGGTCCTCATGCTTTGCGATCCGATGTTGTCTCATTCTGCCAGGCAGTGCATGGGTGCGGCGCAGACGCCCTGTTCTGAAGTGTAGCACCGAGGCATGTCATGCTTCAGAGATGACATCGTTTTCCTCCTCTACCTCTACCAGCGGCATATTTACCCGGTGGACAAGTCCCGTGGCATGGCCTACAATGGGGTTGCTGAAGCTGTTGAGGATGATAATGGTGACAGTGATGTTGAAGGGTGTCAGGGACGCCAATGATGATGCGTGAAGCAATGCCGAGTGGTGGGCTATGCCATGCTTTTCCTTTGTTGAGGTACTCAATCAAGGATTATCTGTTCTGCTGTCGTTTAAGATGAGGTGTTAGTTATTGCCGGCCACTGCTATTGGTTGTGCAGTAATTGCATTTTCCAATTAGCTCTCTTCCCGCCAGTACCAGTTTTGCCACAAGGCGCATTCGACGAGGACTTCACCGAGTCTGCTGAAACCGAGGATCAGGAGTGCAAGTCTTTCTGCACGGCGACGGGAGCGGGTGTGGCATACGAGCTGAAAAACTCAAAGTTCTTGAACGAACTGCTCTTCCTGCAGGGTGTTTTGCTCGCGCTTCTCGCACGCTGCTGCTGCTATGAGTGGCCTGCAAGAGTTTTGATCCGTGTATCCCATGCCGGCCTTGTGGCATTCGAGAGCTGAACATTCTAAAGAGCGTGTGAATGCCTGGGCCTTGCCGTCAGGACAAGAAGAACGACTGATGGACTGCTTGCCACGCGATGAGGGCTCGACACTTGGCAGTGAATAGACCTGGCAGACGAGCAATGGCGTAAAGACGCAGCAGCACGATACTTTTGGAGTAGCCGAAGAGTGAGTGTAGTGATAATCGGAACAGTAACTGTAGCCGAGGTGATGTGTAGTAGTGTTGTACAGTAGCAGCCCCAGTCGCAGTTGCTGTAGAAGTAGCCATAGTCGGTTTAACAGTTGCAGTCCTCCCGTGTTGATAGCAACAGTAGTGAGTCATCAGACTTGAGAAAGGCTTAGTGTTCACAAAGCCAGAGTCGTTTACTGTCACTTGGGCCTGCAAAGTGTGAGTAGAGAGAAGTGCCACTGCCAGGCCCCGGCTTGGCATCAAACCGATACGACTCACCAGAAGCCAGCTTGCTCGTTGCTTTGAGGATGCGGGACTCTGTACAGATTGGCGAGGGCTATCGGGGCGCCCCTTTTCGCCCATCACCACATACGGCTGCAGCGCGCAGATCACAAAAGTTATGCAGGGTCTGGAAGTCTACAAGCAGGAACAGGCCGATCAGACACTACGAAACGGCGTTTCGCTGCGTCTGAGACTCGTCACTAGACACTGTTTGGCAGCCATGCAGTAGTTAGTTCCTAGTTGGCAGTTTGGCACGACATGCCACTACTTGCTCGTGTCCGTTGAAGCTGATGATCGGGTGTGTGTTTGTCTTGGGGGTTTTCGGTGCTTTTCGACTTTTAGGCTGGACGTAGCCGTAAACAGGGGATTCGGGCATGGCACATTGGGAGGTCGGGAGGTGACAGATGTTTCGGTCAGCTACGAAGTGAATTGCGGAAGTGTGACGGCAAGTCTGCCACGTGGCAGCAACATCCCTGGTTTTCAACGGTCGATGCACGGATGCATGAACAGATGCTTGCTAAAGTTTCTTCGAAGCCGAAGCCAAAGAGGCCTCATTGTGCAGGCAATCCGATATATGATTTGTGTTCAACATCTGCCACGACAGGAGTTGGATGATGTTCTTGTGCCTCTACGCCAGCGCGAGAAGGCGAGAGTTGTATTCAAGTCCCCTAAAATCCATCTGTAGCCTGACCCGATTGAATCGATTTTGGTTGTGTGCTTCTTGCATGTTTGCGATGTACGAGCCTTGACACAAGCCTGCTCCGTGCTTTCATCGTACGATATAATGGTTTTCAATCACCCGCATGTCATGATTCCATGCAACTCTCTTTGCCTGTCTATGCAGATAATGCTCGTCAGAGCCGGAACAGCTCCAATCCGAAAACTCCTCGACAAGGAGATAAGGCAGCTCCGCCTCGAAGTGGACGAGCTCCAGCGCAAAAAGGACAGCTCCTGGCCTGGCAGGGGCTGCTCCGACACGTGCATACTCTTGTGTCTCCAGTGATCGTTAAACATTGTTAGGCTATCTGCACGGGTTAAACTTCTTGTTAGGTCTTGTTGTGTCTTCATGCGGTTGAACAACGCCATGTACCGCCATGTGCCACTCGCACATTTCAGCATGCGGTATGGAGCATGTGAGCTCCTCAGTATGTAGCTTCTCTTCCCTCCTGCCCTGAGTCAAGAACTCAGGAACGCCCCCTGTTGTAGGAACGGGATAGCTCGCGGCAAGTCCACGGAGCTGTTCGCGCCAGCAACCTACACATGCTGTCGACAACGGTGATCGAACAGGTAATCGCAGCGACGAGCATTGAAGCCTCTGCATGTATGTTTTGGAGTGGCTCGGAGTGGTGCACACCTGACTCTTTGTCATGCATCTCTTCCCGGAATCAGCTCAAGCCTGTGCCCCAATTCTGCTGCCGCCCATCCCTCCCGCAGAGTCCGAGTGTGTCCTGACACACCACAAGTGACTTCTTTTGATCTTTTCTGCCAGGGTTCTCAAGACTTGTTAAGGCCGCGGCCGATAAGAGACCCACGCATCGCGATGGGTGCGGGGAGTTCGCGATGCCTGTTGACGCAGTCAGGGGTAGAAAGTTCTTCCCCCTCAGACTGCTCAGAATCTGTCCTGACCAATGCATTGAAGCCCCGCTGTGAAATCATGAGTTTTGTGAGGGGCAGGGTCAGGGATGATCAAAGATGCATGGCTCAGTTCAGTAAGCAAGACTGCATCAACTGCGTGCATTCGACAAATCCACTTTTCAAATGCCGTGCCTAGGCCCGAGGCGAACAGCAAAGACGTATGGATGCACCTTTGAATGCATTGGCACACCAGCACACTTGTCCTGCTAGATCTGCGGTTCTTGCCTGCAAACTTGTGACGCGTCCTGAAGGTATGGAATGTGAGTCCTGAAACATGTTCGGTCAGGAGCTTTCCTGTCGGCATCGACAGAGGATAGAGGAGCTGCAGGCGCGCGACTCACTTTGCCCGCTGATGTTCGCCAGGAAGTAAACCGTGAACACTCCATGGCCAGTCTTCCCCGCTCCGATGCACTGCGAGGCCCAGACGGAGGCCGCTCGGCGTGCGGAGGGAGATCTCCTGGCCCAGGCTGAGGGCTCAAAGTGTCCGACCATGGACCCGATTCAATCGAATTTCGAGGGGAGTGTTTAATTGAGACATACGGAGATAGGAGCCTACAGAAGTCTGCCTGTTCCTAACATGAAAGCCGTTGCGAAGGTGGTTTCATCGCGATTTCGAATTGCGAGGGTCAGAACCTTGGGAGGGTCATGAGCCCAAGCGGAGACTTTCCAGGCTCGCGAGCTGCAGCACGCCGCTCAGCGCTCCGCTCGCGCGCTGCGGGAGACAGAGGAGGCGTCTTCACCGCCCGCGGCTTGGTAGCCTCGCACCTGGCATTGCCCTGTATTGGCTGCAGGACTGTGCCCGAGCGGAGGCCCGGCAGCATCACAGCTGGACGCTGTCTCTTGTATCATCTTTGCAGAGGTTCAGGTTCGACAGTTGCTCAGGCTTCAGTAGTTCTTGTTGCCGTCCCAGCTACAAGTCACGGGCAAGTGCCGAGTTTGTTGTTCGAATGCCAAACTGCTTAAGCGTGGAAGGTTCGCGCCGGCAGCTTAAAGCACGTGGTGGCACAGGTCGGGACAGCACCGGAGATCAGCCGGCCATTAGGATTGCCAACGGTATGCGGTTCCAGTATGCGGGTTTTCCCGAAGCTGAACACGGCTGGAATCTGAAGCAGAAGGTCTTCTCCGATGCTGCCCAGTACAGCATCGGCAATGAGGACGTCGTACAGGGTGTAGAGGGCTCTTAGATACTTGCCATGGCTGAGCGTCTGCCATCATTCGGTAAGTCTGGTTCTTCTGGAACGGAAAGCGTGCTTCTTGCCTCCGAACCCTACTAGGCTATACCTGGCTAATGTGTGAATGTGTAAAGAAGTGGCCTAAGCCTTTCTGATGTCCCATATTGGGATTCGGAGGAGTTGCGTGCGCGAGAGAGTGAACTCCGCGACCAGCTCCTCCGATGTGAGGTCCGGGCAGAGCAGCGGCACTCTGCATCATCCGCGAGGGACATAATTAATAATGTTTCATCCTTGTCCAACCATGGATGACCATCACCCTCACCATCACCAGCACCTTCACCATCACCATCATCGTCGTCATCATCACCATCACGTCATATCTTTGCTAGCCTCGTGGATTGTCAGTCTTGTTGCCATTGCCTTTGGAATTCATAGCATCCCTGTCCATCATCAAGGTCATCATCATCGCCATCACCATCATCGTCATCAGCGTCATCATCGCCATCATCGTCAACGTCACTATCATCATCACCATCGTCGTCATCATCAGTATCATCATCAGAAGCATGGTGTCCGTCATTGCCATCATGTCGTCGTCATCTCAATTTTCCTTAGCAGCGTCATCATGCATGAGTGAACGAGCGATGAGCTAATGGGTTAATACAAGCAGGCAGCCCACCAGGCAAACATAGACCGACATTCAGCCTTTGCGAGCAGAGCTGTTGTTGCCTCAAGCAGTGTTGGGAGGCGCGATGCAACTACCTGCGCAGCAAGGCGACGCACCTGAAGTGTGCAGCATACTATACCCATCTCACTTAGATCTCTGACCTTTCTCCATTTCCGCTTCTGACCGGTCGGACATGAGGCTTGATCAAGCTTCCTTGGCCCGCTGAATTCTGAAGTAACGCTGCTCTACATCTTTTTGCAATACAGAGGACTGGTTCGATGTTCCATCCTCAGCACGACATAATGTTGCCGACTGGCACCTGGTTTACCCATCAATCCCAATGCTCATCACGAGGTTGAAAGCAGTTCGCCCATCAGCCCGCGTCGGCGATGGTGGGGCTGCGGAAACCAAGCTGCTGCAGTTGCTGGGCTTCATGAGACTAGCTTCGGCCAGGGCTTAAAGCCCAAACCCTAACTCAGATACCGAGTTCGGGCTTGTCCACGGTTTTTGGTCTTCTGACTGTGTGGATTGCATCGGTTCAATCGTTCCCAGTCGTCGGCCGGAGACAGGTGCCTCCGCTGGGGTTGGAGCGGTAGGCCGCCAGCCTGTCATCAATCACGGACGAAACCACGAAACCCAACAGCCAAGGTCCCAAGACCTTGAACCCCAACAGCCGCAGCCAAGCCCGTGTGTTCGTGTGTATGCATACATACGTACATACATACATAAGGTTAGAGAAGTGCACCTGTAAAAATGCACTCCAGCACAAATTTTGAGACTGTATAAGCACATGACGAAATCAGTTAGAATATACATACCTCTTGTTGAATTATTTATAGACTGGCTCCTCCCCTCCCCCTCCTCCTCCTCCTCCTCCTCCTCCTCCTCCTCCTCCTCATGCTCCTCACAAAAGAACAATCAACAGGAGGCGGCTGAGGTGCTGCGCACCGAGCAGTTGAGCCAAGAGGCTGCGGGATTCAAAAAGCTGCAGCAGAGAGACTAACTAGCGACGCGGATGTCGGAGATCCAAACCCGTGCGCAAGCATGGAAACAAAGGGAGGCAGCTGCAGCCTCATACTACGTAGCTCACTGCCGCTCTTGAGCGCTCCTGTTATACCTGTGAGGTGGAAGACCTGCAAAAGCAGTTGCCTCCTGGATCGCAGTGGCGGATGGTCACGAGCATCATGCAACAAACGGGCGTCATCAAGCAGCAGCTCATGACTCGAACGTCCCTCGTGAGAGTCGACCATTCACAGTTTGTTTCGAGATACATGATGCTGACGGATCGAGACTCACATTTTTGGGCGTGACCCTCGGAAGCCTCCAACCTATAAGACGCTGCAAATCTCAAGCCAGAAGCTTCACCCTTGATGTTTGGTCACCGATACAACCTTGAATGTGCTGCGCTGAAGTCTCCGAAAGCCCAGGCTTCGAGGCAATCCCGATGTGCGGCGCCGGAACCAAGTTCTGGACGTCGTGGCACAAGGCCGTAGCAAGTCACGGGGCGCCCCCTACATTTCAAAAAATGCGTTTCCAATCACAGGTTGTCTCGTTGTCGTAGGTTTAGCGAACCACTCAGCCTAAACCAGCTCAAGTACAGTTCTGCGCAAGCAGCAACAGCTATCAGGCATTTCCGAGCTCTCCTCGGAGCTGCTGCAGCAGGAGGCCAAGGAGACGGCAGGTCGGGCGGAAATGGCTCGGACGGTGTCTTGTCAGCGAGGTGTTTAAGGCTTGTACTGGAGGGTTTGCGCATCGCATCGCGCGACCGCTCTGCCTCTTCTCTTCGCCCTTGTCTTTATCGTGGCTTGTTAGCTAAATCACGACTTCACATCCGAGATTCTGTTGTGTTCGGGAAAATCGCCTTCGCTTCTGAAGCCTTTTCTCAGCATTCCCTTCCGGCCTTGCCGGTTTTCTGATTCCGTAGATTGTTCTGTCTCGGACACTACCTCATCAGAATATACATCGGGGCTGTGTAAACTTCTTGGAGAAAGAAAGGTCAAACAACATTAGCTCTAATATAGTTATTTGCTGCTGCCCAGGACACCTCTCCTCTGCTCCTCTGGTCCATCTCGCCATGATATGGCATTATATGCAAAAAATACATCGACGGAGGTCTTTACATCCGGAGAGCATACAGAATGAAACGCAGCTTGAGAAGGAACTGTCGCCTCTCTCGTGTCCCACCTTTCCACCCAGGAAAAGAGCATCGAGGCTCTTCAAAACACCGCTGCGCAACAGGTGCTTTGTGCTTTCAGCAGATCTCCTATCGTTTTGTGTCTGCAGCTTCAGGCTCATTGTTCAGATGTTTGAAAGCCATCCCAGGCGCACCAGTATCCAGACTGAGCGAGACATGGTAAGAGCACCTCCAAGCTAATAATTGTAAGGGCCTTGTCTCGTTTGCAACTCGAAGGCGGCGGAGATCGCCACGCTGCGCCGGCACAGCGCCGAGGCAAGGCAGGCGGCAGAGGAGGAGATGAAGGCGATGAGCGGAGCTTCGTCTTTGTGGCGGGTTCTATGCGTTGCCGGTTTGTAAGCCCTGAATTGCACGGCGCACAGTGGGTCCAACATGTATGACTCGCCGCAGCACAAGTCTATGCGCACGAGACACCAGAAGTCTCTGAGAGAAGGAAGTTTACGCAAGCCCGCCCACCCCTCTGAACACCCATGTACATGCACTTGTGCATGCTTTCATCAGGACGGTCGTTCATCACCGGATGTACTGCGTGCATCTGTGCAAGCATGCATGCCTGTAATCCGTGTGCATTTGTCATCACGGGTGTTCATGCGCTCGGCTTCATGTGTTCGCAGACGCAGGCTTGCTTTGTCACGTGTTACTGTGTTTTGTAGGCCCCGAAGCTTTTTCCGGTTTCCTGAATAAGGCTCGCCCAGCCCCGCCTGTACAAGTAATTAGTACATCGGTACAGCAGTCATGTTAAATTAGTTGCAGCAGGAGGAGTAATGGTAGTTGTGGTTGAAGTAGCGGTAGTAGTAGCAGTGGTAGTAGTAGTAGTAGTAGTAGTAGTAGTTGTAGTAGTAGTAGTAGTAGTAGTAGTAGTAGTAGTAGTAGTAGTAGTAGTAGTAGTAGTAGTAGTAGTACTAGTACTGTAGTAGTACTGTAGTAGTAGTAGTAGTAGTAGTAGTAGTAGTAGTAGTAGTAGTAGTAGTAGTAGTAGTAGTAGTAGTAGTAGTAGTAGTAGTTGTAGTAGTAGTAGTAGTAGCAGTGGCATCCAATCCTGGATGACTTCCCTGACAACAGTAACAGCGTCATTCCTGATCACAACATGGGCATAACAGAGGTCGATCCGTAGCCTCGCACGGGGACGGCATTTTCATGCCACCCGATGCAACAGCAAGACTTTCTACAGCATAGGAGCGCATGCGAGCGGAGTGCCTCCACGAGGCGCATGCGGGCCCGCCTGAGGTTGAGGGCGGGTACGAAATCTCCCAGAGCTGCCGTGTTTTCTACTGCTTCATGATGATTGGCGGCTCGATCGGAAATTCGACGTGCCAGATGTTCTGTCTGGCACGAGCTTTGGTTTTGGCCTTGTGGCTTTTGGCTGTGGGAGCTATTGGCCACGTTTGGGGGCTTCGATTCATATGTGGCAAGCGCCTTGAGTGTTTTGCTGCTCGTGCTGCTGCTGTGGGAGCAAGCAGCCGTTTTGACGTGACACGGCCTGCTCGCCTTCGTTTTGGGCAGGTCTTCCGGCGGAAACGCAAGAAGCGTCGTCGGCGGAAGCGCAATGCTAAGGTCGCCTTGACGGCCTCGTTCCAGAGCGGTATGGCACACCGGATCGCTGCATGGTCTGCACGTTGGGCCGGTGGGAGAAGATTGCCTATCCGTTCTTCCAGTTTCAGGTTGTGCTCCAGGCCTAGTGCACAGATTTGGGCTTTGAGAGCTAGAGGATGCAGATGCTGCTTTAAGCATCCACCCCTCGCTGTGGGAGTTGCAAGTGGTTTTGATGCTGGGACCTCGGCTGCTTCGGCTGGTTCGTGTGGTTCTGGGCTTTGTGGCGGTGGTTGTAGCGACGCCCACGTCGTCGTGAATGTTTTTGCCCCTGGGGGGCCCCTTTGCAGGCAAGAGGAGACTCGGAGCATTTTGCCTGAGTCTGGCGATGGCACAGCTACGTTTGCGGTTGATCCTTTCAGGGGCGGTGCTGATGAAGGAGGCGCAGCCTCAGGCGGCCTCATAAGGCGTTCGCCTCGTGCTGCCGATGAGCTTCGGGGCGGCGCCGGCGCTGCTGCGGCCACCCGACGCCGCCGCACAGAAAAGATGTTGGCTTCGCTCTCAGAGCTTCTCAATGGATGGGCTGCTGGAGATGAGGAGACTGCCGAGGAGGCCGCTACTGAGGATGACGGGTCCTATGATGTGCTCTTCACTCAGTTGGAGCAATTGATCTGGCGGCGCCCCGCCGATCCCATTGGGGCTCTGACCGCTTTGTTGCAGGAGTGGCAAGCTCCCGCCAGTAAGGCGCCGCGATGGACCTCCAGGCGACGCCGTGCCAATGATCATGGCTGGCAGGCTGCAGCCTCTACTTCTTGGGAGGATTGGCCGGCTGAGGCTCCTGATTCTGGTCGAGCTTGGCACTCGGCCCCAGAGGAAGCCGCTTGGACTGAAGTGACTCGAAAGAAGAAGGCGAAGAAGAAGGCCAGCACTGAGCCTGCTCGTGTGGTCTCCATCTCTGGGCAGGCCAAGGGCAAGGCTTCTGGAAAAGGTGTGGGCAAAGGACAGGGCCAGTTGGGCCCTCTTTCGCCCGCTCAGTGGTGCCCTCGAGCCAGTGACTGGCAGCCTGGCTCTCAAGTCATCAGTGATGTCACGGAGGTCTTGCACGATCCCACCATTGATGCGGTTGCATATGTCTCTTCTGCTGATGAGCTGGAGCGGTATCGCACATTGCTTCAGAGTTCGGAGACCCCTCCCGATCTTACCATCTTGATCATGAAGGGCCACCTCGAGAAGGAGCGCTCCGACTTTGTGGAGGCCACTTGGGAGGAGATTCGTATGCCGGGGGAGTGGCGTGGTCAGGTCCGGGCAGCCAATATGTGGGCTGCCTTCTGCAGTGACAGTGCGCCACGGCTTAAGCAGCGGGCGTCCACGTTTCGGGCACCCTTGGAGCGCAGTACGGTGGTCCTTCGGGCCCACGCTCACTGGGTCCACCATGAACTCAGGTGGGACTCTTTGGTGCAGAATGCGGGGGCTCATTTTAGAGATTGGGCTCAGGCTTCTGTGGGGCACATCCGGGACTCCTGGGGCTGGTCCTTAGTTCGTGGCCCAGGAGGACATTCGGCGACGATCGAAGGACTTGTGCGAGTCCCTTCGGAGCATGCCATGGCCTTGTTGAAGCTTTCGGGGCACTATGCTCGTTCGGAGCGATGGTTCCTGAATACTGTGTCCAGGCAGCAGTCTCTTGAGGGAGTGCCGCCTTTGACGGTGGACTGGATGGACTGGCAGGATGGCGAGACTTGGACTCAGTATGCGATTCGGGCCAGACGGTCCTTGTCCGACACCAGCTTTGGGCTGGCCTGGGGCATGGCTCAGTTGGGCATCCGACGTGCGGCGACCGCCGCTGACTCAGAGAAGCCGCGCACTATCTTCCGGACTTGGAAGATCACTGGCATCCCTCGGGATTGGGCTTTTGAGGATGTGGAGACCTTCTTGCAGGATGCCTCTTACGATGAAATTGAACTGCACGAGCGCCGTCCGTGGCGCCAGGGAACAACTTGCTGGATGTTCAAGGCGAGGGCTGCTGCTGACTTCGACTTCTTCTCCACCGTTATCGACGAGCTCCCGGTTGAGGCGGTGAGGTTGGGGAAGGACCGCTCGACGGCTGCTTCGCGGCCTTTGCCGGCGGAGCGTAGCCAGGTTTTCCGGCCTTCGGGAAAGCCTGTTGGTCGTGGCCGATGGGGTCCTCCTGGGGACCGTGCTGTGACGGTGTCATCTGGGGCTTCGACTCCGACGGATGCTCCTACTTCGGGCATGCAGGTTGATCTCTCTGAGGCTCCTCGGCTGGATGATGGGAAATCGGCGGGCATCTCGGACTCTTCTGAGCCTGCCAAGCGCCAGAAGGCGGAAAATCCCGCCCCGGCGATTCCTGCTGGCTTCTCTTTACAGAACAACGCTGGGGCTGGGAACTGTTTGTACCTTGCTATCAGTGATGCTTTGGTCAGTGCTGGCCGTTCTCGAAGAAGTGCTGCAGACCTGCGAAATATTGTCTCGACACATGTTCGCAAACACACTGTGGAGTACGAAGGGTTTTGGGCTGGAGACGCCCCAGACCCTGAGTGCACTCCGATGCGGGATCAAGGATTTGCTGCCTACCTCTTGATGGCCTCACGTGATGGGGCGTGGGCTGGGTCGATCGAACTTGCAGGTTTCGCTGCCACGGCCGACACCCCGGTTTACGTTTTCCAGGCTGACGGCTCCATCACGCTCTTCGGCCCGTCTGCTAAAGGAGTGCCCATCGCTTTGTGGCTTGACTCCAAGCACTACCAAGCTTTGGTCGGCGAGCTCTCTAAGGAGCTCCGGCAGCAGGCTGTCCCGGCTAAGGTTGGTGACATTCGTTTCCGAGGCGGTGCCCCTTCCACTTTGGGCGGCCGCACTGCTTCACGACTTGGTGGATGCACGCCTCGATCCCACGGTTCTTGCTAAAGGTTCCCCGGCACGGCCTTCGGGAGCCACGTCCGGCGTGAAAGCTAGGGCTGGTTCGACCGGCTCCCGGAAGAGATCTGCTGCTGCTCTTGAGGTTTCGGCTCCTGCCGCTCCGAAGGCTTCGAAAAGTGGGCATGAGAAGAGCCGTGGCTCGGCGTCTGCTAAGGCTTCGGCTGGCGACCAGTCCATTGGCTCTCGGACTGCAGGTGTTGGCTCTGCTCCTCGGGGCAATGCTGAGGCTCAGTGGCGGTACCGCACCAATTCCTTGGTTGCTGATGGAGGCCAGCCCACTTTTCGCTGCGAGTTCTCCTTTTTTGTCTACTCGCACAAGAGTCGCAGCCGTGTCGCTGCGGTCCGTCGTGAGCATTGTGTTCGATATCATGATGGTTGTGGCTCACCTGGCCCTTTGCGGGCCAATGTCGATGCTTTCAGAATGCTCACACGTGCTGAGGTTTCGCAGGAGTCGTTTCAGTGGAAGTGCCCCCTCTGCAACTTTGGTTTGCCACGCGAGCTTGAGGAGCCGGTCAGCAAATATGCTAAGGAGGCTGCCATTCGAGCTCACCGCAACAGGCGGCATCCTAAGGTCTCTGATGCTGAATTCCAGGCTGAATTGGTTCGACAACACTTTCGAAGGAAGTCGACCAGGCGGAGGATGTTGGCTGGCATGCACAATGGGGTCATTGCTAGGTCTCTGGTTACTGCGAGTGCTGTGCCAAACGAGTTCACTGCTGTTCCATGGCCTGTTTTCTACAAGTGCGCGGAGCGGGGTGAGAGGTGCCTTTTGCGAAAGGCTTACAGCTGTGGTCGGTGTGGCCACTTTCACACCGTGGTCCGGAACCTGGCGACCCTCCAGGAGTTTCGCTGCTGTCGTGCTCCCAGGCTTTCGCTGAAGGCTCGTGTTGCTCGATTTCAGGGGCGCCTTCGCGCTTTCGATGCCAGCGCCCGACGGTTCCGGCGCAAGCGCTTTGGATGGAGCTCGGAGCACCTCGAGCGTATCCTGTCCTCCGCCAGGGAGGCCCTTTGTCGCTGCGATCCTAGTCGGCAACCATGACGGTGACCATTGCCACGATGAATGTCGGTCGTGCGCTTTATGCGAAGGTTCCTGAAGTTGTCTCCACTTTTGAGTTTGTTGGGGCATCGGTGATGGCTTTGCAAGAGGTTGATGTGAACCGGGAGTCGATTGCTTCGGTCACGGCTGCTTTTCGTCGGCATGGGCTTCACATCATGTTCGGTGCCTGTGTCGATTCTTTACATCGCACTGCCTTGATCTCTCGGGTGCCTGGCAAGGTGATCGCTCTGCCCTCTGTTTCTTCTCAGGATCGGTACGTGGCTGCCATGTTCGAGTTCCAGGGAGTGGCACAGCTTCGCAAGCTTTTGATCACAGGTGTGTATGGCGATGCGGGTGATGTTGTCAAGGCCACGGACCATGCTTTGGAGGTGGCCACGGCCCTGGCTAACACTGCTTACAGCTGGCTTGTGATCGGCGACTTCAATGTTGAGGTTGAGGAGGAGCCCATGGCTATGCGGGCTTCTTCGTTGCTGGCAGGCCGTTTCTTGGACGATGATTTTCTTCGGGACGGTGACCTTCCCAAGACTTCCCCCTCTCGGCTTCGCCGCATCGACTATGCCTGGGCCTCTTTGGACGTCTCTGCACTTCAGGTCAAGGCATTCGACACTGTTGCTGACCACCTCGGGGTCGCCTACGACTTTGACTTCACGGTCCCCTCGGCTGCTTGTGGCCCTCGTCGGCTTCCTCTTCGGTCCGAGGGTGATGTTTCCTGCGAGGACTGGGATGTGGTTTGGCAGCCACATGCTAAGGACTTTGACCGTGCTCTTGAGTGTGGCGATGCTTCGGCTGCTTGGGCTTTGTTGTCTGGTGCTGCAGAGGCTGCCTTGGTGTCGGGCGATCCTGGTGATGGTACTCGTGGCCGTGGCCTGCACGGTGTGGTGCCGCGACATGACCATTGGAAACCTCGTGTGCCGAGGGACCTGCACAAGGCCTCGGCTCCTCAGGAGTCGATCTTGCTTTGTCGCCTCCGGCGGCTTCATCGGCGCATGGCTCATCTGCTGCGCGTTCCACATGATGTTGCTCTTCGAGGTCATGTGGTCGAGGACTTGTCGAGGCTTGGTTCTACGTTTCCTGACCTCCTTCAGCACGTGGCGTCGCCTTCTCGCTCTACGGTGTCGTTGGTGTCTGACCTCATTCAGGCGGCGGAGGCCGAGGAGAAGCAGATCCACATCGCCAGTTGGCGGCGTCGGCTCGATGGTGATCTTCGTGAACAGCGGCATTGGATCAGGCGGCGCACGGCGATTGAGGTTGAGCTCCAGTCGCCGAGCTTTCCTGTTGACAGGCTCACTCCCCGGGTGACTGCGCATCCTGTCCGGGTGTTGGAGCAAGCTGCTAAGGATTGGCTGCCACGCTGGACGAAGCGAGACTCGTGTGATCCGGATGCCATTCGGCATGTGCTGCAGAGTCTGCCTGAGCGTCCTCAGTGCCAGGTTCGTTTTGTGTTTGAGGGCCACCGTCTTCGTGAAGTTGCTCGGGGCATGCTTGGCAAATCGCCCGGTCCTGACGATTGGCGCGCTGAGGCATGGTTGCTCTTGCCGATGTCCTTCTGGGATCTGCTCGCGCGCCTCTGGCAGCACATCATCGATACTGGTGACCTTCCGTCGGTCTGGCGGCGGGCACGCGTGGCTCTGCTGGAGAAGCCTCAGGGGGGTCATCGACCTCTTAGTTTGCTTGCCATCGGCTGGCGCATCGGCGCGAAGGTGCTCCTCGGCCAGCTCCATGAATGGATGGATGGCTTCCTTGATCATCGGCTTCTTGGTGGAGTCCATGGTCGTGGTGTCAAGGATGCCTTGGCTCAGATTTTGGGCGCTGCTCGGCGAGGTGACATGGTGGTGGCTCAAGACCTCGAGAAGTTCTTCGACTCCATCGGGGCTGAGCCGTTGGATCTTGCGTTGCATCACCTCGGTGCACCGGTGGAGCTGCCGTCTGGTCTCCTCGTTCTATGCTGTTCATGGCCGGCTCTTCTCCTTCATGGGCCAGCTGGATCGTGAGTGGCATGCGACCTCGCGTGGCATCTGCCAAGGGTGCCCGCTCAGTCCGATGTTGGCGGCGGTGACGTTGGCTGGCTGGGTGGCTCATGTTGCTCAGTCTGGGGCCTCTGCCATTTCGTATGTCGATGATCGCTACTTTTTCAGCCCTTGCAGTGCTGCTCTTCGGGATGCGAAGCGCCGCAGTGATGAGTTTGATGAGGCTTTTGGGTTTCAGTGCGATTCTGCAAAGTGCCAGGTCACAACAAAGACTGGAGTCCAGCTGGGGCCGATCCTGGCGAGCATGTGGGACTACGACCTTCGGTCCACGCTCAAGGTCCTGGGTGTCGTCATTGACTTTGACCTGCACGGCTTGTCCTCCCTCGCTAAGTTCGAGCTGGCGACTGTACGGAGGAGGCTTCGGTTGATCAAGGTTGCGGCCAAGTTCTGGGTCCATCGCTTGATCCTCATCCAGCAGCTGGTGACTCCGCTCTACACATGGGCGGGTGCCTTTGCTTCGGTGACTGCTGAGCAGGCGGCTCTCGTTCGTGCTGATGTGCTCCATGTGGTAGGTCATGGTTTTCCTGCTGAAGCTGCTCGGCCCATCTTGCTCGAGGTCATGGGCTGGCAACGAGATCCCGTTTTCATGCGGCGCTGGAGCATCTTCCGCGATTTGCTGCGGTACGCTGGCGAGCTGCGTCCTTGGCAGGAGACCGCTCCTTTGGACACCGCCTGCCTGCCTTGGCCGCGGTTGCTGCCTTTGGCGGGGTTGGTCTTGGCGGAGCTTGGCTGGTGGTGTGCCCCTTCTGGGCGCATGCTCTTTCGACGTGACCTCCGAGGTGTTCTTCGCTGCTTTCGTGTGGGCTGGGACTCCCCTAAGGTCCTCTTCGAGTGGCTTGCAGACTGGCATCGACGTGCTGCTCTTCGTGCTTGTGGGCGAGTGGCTGTGTCTTTGCACCGTTCTGGACAAGGCTTGGCTCAGGGCTTCGCTCTTCCTGGAGTTCCCTCGCAGGCGCTGTGTGTGTTCGCTGGACACGCCAAGGCCTTTGCTACTGGTGACTACTTTGCTCGGCTTTGTGCTTTAGCCTCTGGTTGCTCGGGGTGGCATCGATGTGCCAAGTACCACCTGGAGGGCCCTGCTCTCTGCCACTGTGGGCTTCAGGACCCCAGCCGAGCTCACTTGGTTTGGTCGTGCCCTTCTCGCCGTCACCTTCGACCCGCACAGGTGCCGGTGAACAGGGCTGAGGAGAGACTCTTTGCTCGTGTGGTTCAGGAGTGGCCTGCTGCTCCTGTGGTTCTCGACGAGGCCGACTTCATCGAGGACCTTGCTCAGGACCTTCGAGGTGCTCTTGCTGCTCGTGGCTCGGTTCTCGTCGCTACGGACGGCTCTGAGGTCACTGCTGTTGCTGCCTGTGCGATTGCTATCGCTGGCTCAGGCACCCACTCGTTGGGTGTCACGGGCGAGGACCAGACTGCTTTCCAGGCCGAGGTCACCGGTTTGGTTCTGCTTCTGAAAGCTTTGTTGCTGTGCGACGCCATCGGCCGGGTCGTGATCGTCGTCGACTGCTTGAGCGCTTTGGACGTGGCCTCTGGTGGAGGGGTCCTTCGTCTTTGCAGTGACTTCATGACTTCCGCTGCTGCCCAACTGAAGTCACGGGGCGTCCAGCTGCTTTTCTGCTGGATTCCTTCTCACAACAAGCCGGTGCCTGGAGGATGGCGGCCTCCGGATGGATTCACTGAAGCCCAACTTCGATCCATCAATGCCGTCGCTGACCGTGCTGCTCGGCTGAAAGCGGCTACAAGAGGCCATGGATCGCTGCGCCAGCAATGCCACCTGGATCGCGGCGCCGCTGCTCGCTGGGAAGCTGAGGTGTTGGCCGCTGCCACGGCAGTTGCCAAGGACTTCGACACCCACGGCTAGTGTGCTTCTGCGCGGCTAGGAGGACGTGCACCTCTTCGTGTACGGCATCCTGCTGGTCGTGACAATAAGATAAATTACAGCATAGGAGCCGGCTTGAGCCTGGAGCCGTTGCCGTTTCCCTCAACCAAGATTTGAAAACAGCGCCTCACGATCTCAAACCAGGCAGGCCGGCAAGCGAGGCCGTAGCCTGCCACCAAGCAAGGACACTGGACAAGAGCCATTTGCCGAAGATTGCAAGAGTGACCTCGTCGATGAACCTTCAACGAGCTCCAGTACGTCCCAAACCCGTAGAAGCGCTCCGAACGTGATGGGACCACGACGCATTCTCACGATCATCAAGTCCAGGCTGCTGTAGTACTGTGGTACTGTAGTACTGTAGTACTGTCGTAATTGTAGTACAGTAGTAGAACAGGAGGGTTTAAGGGTACCCAGGGCTGTTTAGAGCGGTTTAGGTGGGTTTGTTTGCGGACCATGTTTTTTTTGAAGGAGGGGGTTGGGTGGTTCTATGAAGGCATCCAGTCGGGTTTCGAAGGGTTTAAAGTTTAGGAAGGTTTGGTTAGAGCTCCAAGATGTTGTGGATGGACCGTGGTTGCAGCCGAGGATGCCTGGAGCTGTTTAGGGAGGTGTAAGCTAGGTGGGCTTGCTTTAGGACAGTTCAGGAGGGTCTAGGGCAGTTGTTATGTTTAGGGTTTAGGGCAGGCTTTTTAGGCGGCGGGGTTGGGTGTTGTTACTAATGCATTCGGTTGGGTTTGCAAGGGTTTAGGACGGAGATGGTGTGATGAACAGTAGATGCAGTTGAGGGTACCTAGATCTGTTTAGGGAGGTTTGGGTGGGCTTGCTCTAGGTAGCAATCCATTCCGACATATTTCGACCAAATCCCGAGGCTGGAGCATAGTATAGCGCGTTACATGGGACGCCCAAGACATGCCCGGGTCCTGAATTAGCTTAGCCTCCCGGCCGAGGATGTGAAAGAGGATGAACTGGTGAAGCACAGTGCCACGTCATGCCAAGCAGTTGCGCACACCTAGTACACTCGTGAACCGTGCGGGTATGTGCGGGTGTCGATATGTACACACGTATGTACACGCTTGTGTATCTGTGCAACTATCTGCAGATTCAGATGCGAACGTGTACTTAGGTGTAAACGTCTACAAGCTTGAAGCCGATGTGTGCATACATGTATGCAGACAAAGACCTGTGTAGGTATGATTGTCTATGTGTTTGTAATAGGGTACTACCAACGAACGTGTGCAAAGGCCGGCATGAGTGCGCACTACAGGTACGTGTGCTCCTACCGTGTATCTACACATGTCCAGACTGAAAGGTCGTTGGACGGATCGGCAGAAAGCACGGCTTCGTCGTGTAGCAGTGTAGCATCAAAACGAAGCTCGCGCTCGAGAATAGACGCAGATCCCTGAATCCGCAAACTCCAATATTCCCCAGAACTCGTCGAAAGCTGTGAACTGCAAGACCCGAAGGCCGCGTTGGCATCCTCCGATCAAACTCTCCGTCGCCTGTCTGCTGAGACAGCCGAGCGCAGGGAGGTCTTTTCGGGGGCCGCAGGGCTGTGAGGGTGAGGGCTTCAGGCAGTGATCAGTGCACGAAAAATGCAAGTCGCGCGAAAGGAAGCAGGAATCACAGTGCTAGATGGGTCACGCAGGGCTGCCAGTCAAGGATGGTTTACAGGCACAATTGTCCGGCGCTGGCTTTTGTATGTCTCGATTGTATTGCGACTGCAACCTGGGTCTAGAGCCGAGAACTGATTTTGTGAACCCACCTTTGCCGATTTCGGGACACGGAAGTATGGATGTCTGTCCATTCAGGGCTTGGAATACGCTCAAGCAACGGAGGAGCTGCAGGCAGAGATCGCCCAGCTGCGGTGCAAGCTTGTGGAGTCAACGGAGTCCGGCAGCATTCTGAGGTGCTATGGTCGCGTGTGGGTTGTGAAGGCTGTCGTGTCCACTGCTCTGTTTTCCTGGGGTCGTTGACTTCAATGTATTCTGTAGACCCCAAGCCTCTGGAACCTGAGCCATAACAAGACTACGCCTTGATCATCATTGTTAAACTCATTGTTATCATTATCATTATCATTAACATTATTTGAATTAGAAATATCAATATTAATCATTGGTTTGTGACATCTATATGAGTCTTCTCAGGGAGCAAACTGCCCCGGAGCCATCGACGGCCAGCGCCAGACGTGCAGAAGAGGACCTTCTTGAGGTTGTGGAGCAAAAGAGCACCAAGGAGGCGCCCGCCCAGCTGTTACTTTCGTCTGGTGAATTTGTTAAAGTTGGGGCGTCGAGGATGCCTTTCCGACCAGCAGGACCTGAGAGGATCTCGGGCTTTTATACCTTTGTGAGAGAGGGTACAAGCAGTCCTGTCGTAGGTTTGGACTTAAAGCTGCCATGCGGACGCCCGTAAAGTATAGGACATCTTTGCGCTCTTTTCCTTCCCTCCCTCCCTCTTTTGAGAGCATGACATCAACCGTGATCTGCCGTCCAGATGCATGTATCAAAAGCAGAAACCGTTCACTCACAACTCGTCGAGAGCTCCTGGAGTTTGTGCCTGTCAGGCCCTAGCTCTGAATGTGCAGTCGCTTCAGGCGGAGCTGCAGGCAGGGGAGCATGGTCGCCCCGCTTCACTGTCGTAGGCTTCTAGTGCCCCAACTTGTCTGATTTGCAGGATCATGTGACTGAACGTTTGGTTCGGTGAATTCTATCACAGATGACAGTAGCAAGCTTCAGCTCAACAGCACTGAAATTCAAGCCCTGAGACCAGAGCAGTGAGGTGCAGGCGCGGAAGGACGAGGAGACCCAGGAGGCGGACATGAAACTTTGTCACTACTAAATTTGATTTAGAATTGGATGGTATACCTGTAGTAAAGGGCTCAAAGTCCAGGATCCTAGTATCTTTCCTCGGCGTTCACCAACAATCGGCACTGTGAGATGTCCCAGGCCTCTGCCCCGAGACCCGAAAATTTCTTTCTTCTTTCTTCTGCATCCCTCTGAAGTGCATGCTCCATGGACGGGCGGCGGGACGTCTGCAAGAGACCCCTACTGCACATCAAAAGTCGGAGCCGCGACCCCGCATCATCAGGATTCACGGGCATTGCCCCACAGCTGTGAAAGCCGCCGTTGAATCAAGCCGTCTGCCATGCAGGTCTCGAGATTGGAAGAAGCGGCCGCGCACTTGACCCTCGTCCCTTCGTTGTGTGTAATGGGGCTCGGGCCAAACACTCTCCAGGACTCTGCAGGGTGTTACAGGTGCTGATTAGCAATTTGGCTGCGCTTCTTCAATTTGCCTGTGATGTCATCCTCCAACTGCCCTTGCTTCCCGAACCAAGGCACTATACCACTGTACTGTAGCCCGCCAAGGACTGACGAGTGTGACGCGCTCTGGCGCAGCGTGACCATGGAGAAGAGGCGCTCAGCTGAGGCGGCGGCCCAAAGTTGCGAGGCCCGAAACGTCTGGTGTTTGTCACGTAAACACAAGCAACCAGTGGGAAGTAGGGCACTAGCAGCCTTGAGGGGCGAAGGGAACGGAGGAGTTAAGGGTTTGAAGGATTGAGGCTGTCGGTTGCAGGAAAGACCTTGCTCAATGCGACAAGTAACATGTAGACCGATAGGCTATTTCATATCTTGTGTTTTCATGTATCAAATTTTGAAGCTTTCTTCTACATGGCTTTATGCCATGTCCTGTACGACATATTTGCAGTGTGCACATATGTATATATGTATGATCTGTAACATTCTAGAACATTGCATGATAATATGTAATGTTTGGTTGTAATATGCACTGTTGTTTGAAGCTTTATACATGCTGTGCTCTTACTGTCGGCTCTCAAGAATATCAGGATCGGGGGACGGTGTGGTAACGGAGTATGTTATACCACCTGGA
>CAJNDT010005831.1:0-47500 GCA_905221615.1 Symbiodinium sp. CCMP2592 | reverse complement strand
CCTTGCAGGAGCTGGGTGTGCAAGATCCGGTGGGATTTTGGGATCCCCTAGGGCTTGCGGCTGACAAGGACAAGGCTCGGCAAAGGAGAAGTTGTGAACCATGATGTCCAAGAGGGGAGTTGTTCCAAGGTTTCGGAAGGCAGGCGTACGCCGACTTACAAGTACCTAACCGGCACAGGCTGAATGCTCCGCCTGCTCGAAATGCATGCAGGCCACCTTCAATCGCCGTCGCGCGGTGGAGCTCAAGCATGGGCGGATCGCGATGTGCTCCAGCTGTTGAAATATTGTATGTGGCCTCGTATGCTTGGAGCGAAGTGCTGCTGAGGTATGCGACCATTGGCTACATTGTCCCGGAATACTTTCGCTGGCCAGGTGCGTGGATGATGTGGATGCCACTGAACCATGTAGAGACTGGTGATGTCTTGCTGCGTAGGCTTCCTGTCCCCCTCGTTGGGCTTGAAGTTCTCTGCGACTCAGCTTCATAGAGTGCAGCTTCGACGTAGCCGTTTCGAAAGTCGCACCGGATCAAGTCAGGACATGCCCAACGGCCTTGCAGCTCTTTCCAAGCTGCCTGTGCTGGGTGGTGCTCAAATCATCGCCTTCGCCGGCCTCATCGAGACGACAGGCGTGCGATCTGGAGCCTCTGGAGCCAGAGCCAAGTTTCAGCGACTTGCACGTGCCAGGCTTCTTCCAGGCGGCCTCGACCACCGATGGCCGTGGCCCGCGTGAGGGCCAGTTCTCCATGAAGGACTCCACCGAGCCCCTTGGAGGCATGTAGCCTGCGTGCAGCACTGTCGCTTCGTTGCATTTTTTTGCCTAGGAGCGCCGAGCCCGGCAACTACGGCGTGGGTTTCCCGAACTTCCTGGGAAAGGTCGAGGTGCGAGGGTGCCGAACATACTTTTACTCGTAGATCACCTTGCATATAGGCGGCTTGATCTTGCTGTTTTCGGTCTGCACTGCAATGCTTCATGGGAAGGATCCAGAGGCACGCAAAACCAAACTTGCGGCCGAGCTGGCGAACGGCCGCTTAGCGATGATGGCCATCATCGGCCCCTTGGCGTGATCTGTGGCTGCACAGGCTTACCTGCACATTCAAGACGTGGCCAGGCATGTTCTTCCAAGATGGTCTCACCGGCTCTGCTTGGGGAGACTGGAGCACATACACGGCGTCGCCCCTGAGGGCTTACGACCCCTCGGAGGAGGTCGGGGCCATGCCACCTCTTGGCTTCTTCGACCCCCTGAACTTTTCCAAGCCGGGCCGACCGCTGGGCGTGTACCTCCAGGACCTGAGCGATGAGGAGAAGTTCGCGTGGCTTCGCGCGGCGGAGCTGAAGAACGGCCGCGTGGCGATGATGGCGACGGTCGGAGCGGTGTTTCAGCACTTCGTGCGACTGCCTGGCTTCGAGAGCATGCCGGCCGGCATCAAGGCCATCGAAAAGGCTCCCGGGAGCTACGGCTTCGTGATCCTTTGGATCTTGGCCGGCGTCCTCGAGCTTGGGCCGTGGAGGCAGGTTGCAGACAAGGAGCCGTACATCTCTATCAAATGATGTCTGATGTGAGATCAGCGCATAGATAGTTGGATACTGAGCTACTTTCTACTTTCTTCCTTACCTTCTTATGCTTGCTTGCTTACTTCCTTACTTACTTTTTTACTTACTGCTTCCTTGCTTTCTTACTCATTACTTGCTTCCTTGCAAGGAGTCGCATCAGATAAAATCCTTGCAAGGAGCCCGGCAACTTCGGGGATCCCATGAACTTCAACCAGTACACCAAGGAGATGCGAGAGAGGGAGATCAACAACGGCCGCTTCGCCATGTTTGCGGCCATCGGCATCATCGCCGCCGAAATGTACACAGGCAAGGATGCCGTCGAGCAGTGGGGATGAGCGGATGAGCGGTCTGCTTTTTAACTTTAGGTGCATCAAATGTTTGTTATGGCGTTCAGCTGAACCTGCTGAGCCCAGTGAACCCACGTATGAGCCGCAGGGAGTCATCGATTTGCTGGCCTTTGGCGAAGCTATAAGTGTCGGCCCGCTTTGATAGTGGCAGAGCCCATTTTCATTATCCAGCTTAGAATCAAAACACTGCAGCAGCCACTCCCTGCATTGCCCTGCTGTGGATGAGAAGCTTCCTCGCAAACCTATACATTGAATTGCAATGACATGACGCCAAGACGAACGCGCATGGCCGCATTTTAACCCATTGCTTGGAGGTCCGGAGATCCACTGCCCTATGCATGACTATGTCGGGCTTTGCTCTCAGAGGGTTCCTGTCGAGACGTTTGAGCAGGCTAGTGCATGATTGTCAAGCATCTGGTGCAGATTTGGGCTCTGCAACTCCCTCTTCGTGGTTTGATTCGCCATGGCGCCTCGTACCCTGGCGCTTGCCTTGCCCGCTGCCGGCCTTGCCAATGCCTCAGCGATCTTGCAAGCGACACGAGCTACCAAGCTCTTGCAGAAACCGGTCCTGCGGCGCGGTGTGCTGTTGCATGAGTTGCTCAGGTGGCCGCGCCACTTTTCGTGCCCGGAGCTCCCAGCACTCAGGGCACCCAGGCACCCCGCACAGCCGCACACGCAGCTGCGCAGACACCCAGCAGCGGCCTTTCGGCAGCTACCGTCGGCACCGTCGCCAGCGCAGGCGTGGGACTGCGACCGCCGCTTTCAAAACAATCATGCATCTCAAGTCGAGATTCATCCTGCGAGGAGTTTTGGTGGCAGCCTTGTCTCGCGCTTCCGTGGCCTGACAGCAGAGCTGTGAGTGAGACTTGCGAGAGAGGCAAGCTTGTTGAGAGCTGTTTTGTGCTATGCAGGGCAGGACATCCCGGCCTCACGTGGCACGTAACTTCTTCGGCGGACCCACCTCGACACCGGCCAGCTTCGACCCGGCAACGGTGCGGCCAGCTTTGGTGTTTGAGTGTTGATCGTTGGGGATGCCGAATGTTGTGTCATGTCATGTCAAGACCTTGGAGACTCATTTGCTCGGCCTGCTCCGAAATTAACCTTGACATGCCATGCTACCGGTGAACAGTTCATGCTTCAACTTCAACATCTGAAACATCGCAGTCGCGCCCTTGCAGGAGCTGGGTGTGCAAGATCCGGTGGGATTTTGGGATCCCCTAGGGCTTGCGGCTGACAAGGACAAGGCTCGGCAAAGGAGAAGTTGTGAACCATGATGTCCAAGAGGGGAGTTGTTCCAAGGTTTCGGAAGGCAGGCGTACGCCGACTTACAAGTACCTAACCGGCACAGGCTGAATGCTCCGCCTGCTCGAAATGCATGCAGGCCACCTTCAATCGCCGTCGCGCGGTGGAGCTCAAGCATGGGCGGATCGCGATGTGCTCCAGCTGTTGAAATATTGTATGTGGCCTCGTATGCTTGGAGCGAAGTGCTGCTGAGGTATGCGACCATTGGCTACATTGTCCCGGAATACTTTCGCTGGCCAGGTGCGTGGATGATGTGGATGCCACTGAACCATGTAGAGACTGGTGATGTCTTGCTGCGTAGGCTTCCTGTCCCCCTCGTTGGGCTTGAAGTTCTCTGCGACTCAGCTTCATAGAGTGCAGCTTCGACGTAGCCGTTTCGAAAGTCGCACCGGATCAAGTCAGGACATGCCCAACGGCCTTGCAGCTCTTTCCAAGCTGCCTGTGCTGGGTGGTGCTCAAATCATCGCCTTCGCCGGCCTCATCGAGACGACAGGCGTGCGATCTGGAGCCTCTGGAGCCAGAGCCAAGTTTCAGCGACTTGCACGTGCCAGGCTTCTTCCAGGCGGCCTCGACCACCGATGGCCGTGGTCCGCGTGAGGGCCAGTTCTCCATGAAGGACTCCACCGAGCCCCTTGGAGGCATGTAGCCTGCGTGCAGCACTGTCGCTTCGTTGCATTTTTTTGCCTAGGAGCGCCGAGCCCGGCAACTACGGCGTGGGTTTCCCGAACTTCCTGGGAAAGGTCGAGGTGCGAGGGTGCCGAACATACTTTTACTCGTAGATCACCTTGCATATAGGCGGCTTGATCTTGCTGTTTTCGGTCTGCACTGCAATGCTTCATGGGAAGGATCCAGAGGCACGCAAAACCAAACTTGCGGCCGAGCTGGCGAACGGCCGCTTAGCGATGATGGCCATCATCGGCCCCTTGGCGTGATCTGTGGCTGCACAGGCTTACCTGCACATTCAAGACGTGGCCAGGCATGTTCTTCCAAGATGGTCTCACCGGCTCTGCTTGGGGAGACTGGAGCACATACACGGCGTCGCCCCTGAGGGCTTACGACCCCTCGGAGGAGGTCGGGGCCATGCCACCTCTTGGCTTCTTCGACCCCCTGAACTTTTCCAAGCCGGGCCGACCGCTGGGCGTGTACCTCCAGGACCTGAGCGATGAGGAGAAGTTCGCGTGGCTTCGCGCGGCGGAGCTGAAGAACGGCCGCGTGGCGATGATGGCGACGGTCGGAGCGGTGTTTCAGCACTTCGTGCGACTGCCTGGTTTCGAGAGCATGCCGGCCGGCATCAAGGCCATCGAAAAGGCTCCCGGGAGCTACGGCTTCGTGATCCTTTGGATCTTGGCCGGCGTCCTCGAGCTTGGGCCGTGGAGGCAGGTTGCAGACAAGGAGCCGTACATCTCTATCAAATGATGTCTGATGTGAGATCAGCGCATAGATAGTTGGCTACTGAGCTACTTTCTACTTTCTTCCTTACCTTCTTATGCTTGCTTGCTTACTTCCTTACTTACTTTTTTACTTACTGCTTCCTTGCTTTCTTACTCATTACTTGCTTCCTTGCAAGGAGTCGCATCAGATAAAATCCTTGCAAGGAGCCCGGCAACTTCGGGGATCCCATGAACTTCAACCAGTACACCAAGGAGATGCGAGAGAGGGAGATCAACAACGGCCGCTTCGCCATGTTTGCGGCCATCGGCATCATCGCCGCCGAAATGTACACAGGCAAGGATGCCGTCGAGCAGTGGGGATGAGCGGATGAGCGGTCTGCTTTTTAACTTTAGGTGCATCAAATGTTTGTTATGGCGTTCAGCTGAACCTGCTGAGCCCAGTGAACCCACGTATGAGCCGCAGGGAGTCATCGATTTGCTGGCCTTTGGCGAAGCTATAAGTGTCGGCCCGCTTTGATAGTGGCAGAGCCCATTTTCATTATCCAGCTTAGAATCAAAACACTGCAGCAGCCACTCCCTGCATTGCCCTGCTGTGGATGAGAAGCTTCCTCGCAAACCTATACATTGAATTGCAATGACATGACGCCAAGACGAACGCGCATGGCCGCATTTTAACCCATTGCTTGGAGGTCCGGAGATCCACTGCCCTATGCATGACTATGTCGGGCTTTGCTCTCAGAGGGTTCCTGTCGAGACGTTTGAGCAGGCTAGTGCATGATTGTCAAGCATCTGGTGCAGATTTGGGCTCTGCAACTCCCTCTTCGTGGTTTGATTCGCCATGGCGCCTCGTACCCTGGCGCTTGCCTTGCCCGCTGCCGGCCTTGCCAATGCCTCAGCGATCTTGCAAGCGACACGAGCTACCAAGCTCTTGCAGAAACCGGTCCTGCGGCGCGGTGTGCTGTTGCATGAGTTGCTCAGGTGGCCGCGCCACTTTTCGTGCCCGGAGCTCCCAGCACTCAGGGCACCCAGGCACCCCGCACAGCCGCACACGCAGCTGCGCAGACACCCAGCAGCGGCCTTTCGGCAGCTACCGTCGGCACCGTCGCCAGCGCAGGCGTGGGACTGCGACCGCCGCTTTCAAAACAATCATGCATCTCAAGTCGAGATTCATCCTGCGAGGAGTTTTGGTGGCAGCCTTGTCTCGCGCTTCCGTGGCCTGACAGCAGAGATGTGAGTGAGACTTGCGAGAGAGGCAAGCTTGTTGAGAGCTGTTTTGTGCTACGCAGGGCAGGACATCCCGGCCTCACGTCGCACGTAACTTCTTCGGCGGACCCACCTCGACACCGGCCAGCTTCGACCCGGCAACGGTGCGGCCAGCTTTGGTGTTTGAGTGTTGATCGTTGGGGATGCCGAATGTTGTGTCATGTCATGTCAAGACCTTGGAGACTCATTTGCTCGGCCTGCTCCGAAATTAACCTTGACATGCCATGCTACCGGTGAACAGTTCATGCTTCAACTTCAACATCTGAAACATCGCAGTCGCGCCCTTGCAGGAGCTGGGTGTGCAAGATCCGGTGGGATTTTGGGATCCCCTAGGGCTTGCGGCTGACAAGGACAAGGCTCGGCAAAGGAGAAGTTGTGAACCATGATGTCCAAGAGGGGAGTTGTTCCAAGGTTTCGGAAGGCAGGCGTACGCCGACTTACAAGTACCTAACCGGCACAGGCTGAATGCTCCGCCTGCTCGAAATGCATGCAGGCCACCTTCAATCGCCGTCGCGCGGTGGAGCTCAAGCATGGGCGGATCGCGATGTGCTCCAGCTGTTGAAATATTGTATGTGGCCTCGTATGCTTGGAGCGAAGTGCTGCTGAGGTATGCGACCATTGGCTACATTGTCCCGGAATACTTTCGCTGGCCAGGTGCGTGGATGATGTGGGTGCCACTGAACCATGTAGAGACTGGTGATGTCTTGCTGCGTAGGCTTCCTGTCCCCCTCGTTGGGCTTGAAGTTCTCTGCGACTCAGCTTCATAGAGTGCAGCTTCGACGTAGCCGTTTCGAAAGTCGCACCGGATCAAGTCAGGACATGCCCAACGGCCTTGCAGCTCTTTCCAAGCTGCCTGTGCTGGGTGGTGCTCAAATCATCGCCTTCGCCGGCCTCATCGAGACGACAGGCGTGCGATCTGGAGCCTCTGGAGCCAGAGCCAAGTTTCAGCGACTTGCACGTGCCAGGCTTCTTCCAGGCGGCCTCGACCACCGATGGCCGTGGCCCGCGTGAGGGCCAGTTCTCCATGAAGGACTCCACCGAGCCCCTTGGAGGCATGTAGCCTGCGTGCAACACGTAGTGCCTCGCAGGGCTGTGCAGGTACTTGTAGCACACGTAGTTGTGATTTAGCTTTTTCTTAGATGTAACTTTTCCAGCTTTTCCACAAAACATCTCAGTTGAAATTTTTCTGCTCCAAAAACAACAAAGCTCTGCACAGGGTTTCAACACAAGCATCTCTGCTATATTTTTGATGTCTTTAGCACCACGCCGCTAACTTTTAGGCTCTGGTCTATTCAGCATCCAGCCACAGTTTTGGTGCTGTAACATTCGTTTTTTTTTGACTTTGGTAAAGGCTTGCTGTTGGATTCAGTCCTTACGGTTTTGGTGGGTGAAAGGTTGTCGTCTTCGGGAAAAGGTTACGGTTGGATTCACTCCTTAAGGCTTTCGCCTTGGGTAGTCACTCCTGAGGCGGTTCTCGCCTTGGGTATTCCTTCATTTGGGTTCTCGTTATGGGTTACAGTTTCCTCTGGGTTCACTCCTTAGGGTTTCGTCTTCGGTCCAGGGTTCCTGCTGGATTCGCTCCTTAGGGGTTTTTCGACTTCGGGAAAGGTTCCCGCTGCATTCACTTTTAGGGTTTTCGTCTTGGGTATTCTCTCCTTAGGGTTTTCGTCTTGGGTATTCTCTCCTTAGGGTTTTCGTCTTGGGTATTCTCTCCTTAGGGTTTTCGTCTTGGGTATTCTCTCCTTAGGGTTTTCGTCTTGGGTATTCTCTCCTTAGGGTTTTCGTCTTGGGTATTCTCTCCTTAGGGTTTTCGTCTTGGGTATTCTCTCCTTAGGGTTTTCGTCTTGGGTATTCTCTCCTTAGGGTTTTCGTCTTGGGTATTCTCTCCTTAGGGTTTTCGTCTTGGGTATTCTCTCCTTAGGGTTTTCGTCTTGGGTATTCTCTCCTTAGGGTTTTCGTCTTGGGTATTCTCTCCTTAGGGTTTTCGTCTTGGGTATTCTCTCCTTAGGGTTTTCGTCTTGGGTATTCTCTCCTTAGGGTTTTCGTCTTGGGTATTCTCTCCTTAGGGTTTTCGTCTTGGGTATTCTCTCCTTAGGGTTTTCGTCTTGGGTATTCTCTCCTTAGGGTTTTCGTCTTGGGTATTCTCTCCTTAGGGTTTTCGTCTTGGGTATTCTCTCCTTAGGGTTTTCGTCTTGGGTATTCTCTCCTTAGGGTTTTCGTCTTGGGTATTCTCTCCTTAGGGTTTTCGTCTTGGGTATTCTCTCCTTAGGGTTTTCGTCTTGGGTATTCTCTCCTTAGGGTTTTCGTCTTGGGTATTCTCTCCTTAGGGTTTTCGTCTTGGGTATTCTCTCCTTAGGGTTTTCGTCTTGGGTATTCTCTCCTTAGGGTTTTCGTCTTGGGTATTCTCTCCTTAGGGTTTTCGTCTTGGGTATTCTCTCCTTAGGGTTTTCGTCTTGGGTATTCTCTCCTTAGGATTTTCGTCTTGGGTTGAAGTCTCCTGCTGGATTCACTCCTTAAGGTTTTGGTCTTCGGTCAAGGGTTCCTGCTGGACTCGCTCCTCAGGGTTTTCGTCTTAGAGAAAGGGTTCCGGCGGGATTCACTTTCTAGGGTTTTGTTCTTGGGTGTTCACTCCTTAGAATTCTCGTCTTGGGTTCGGGTTAAAGCTTCTTAGATTCTTGCTGGATTCACGAGCACAGCACCTTGATGTAGGGCTATCGAGCGGCTCCAGGTAGGATCTGTTTCAGCCTCATAGGTGGGCTACGTGGGGTAGGTACGAAACAGCTACGTCTAAGAAAAAGCGAAAAGTTACATCTAAGAAAACTAGAAGTTACAACTAACCCTGCTGCCGTTCGTTGCGGCGGTGCTGCAGCACGCCTGTCGGTTCGTTGCATGAAATGCTTAGGAGCGCCGAGCCCGGCAACTATGGCGTGGGTTTCCCGAACTTCCTGGGAAAGGTTGAGGTGCGAGGGTGCCGAACACACTTTTACTCGTAGATCACCTTGCATGTAGGCGGCTTGATCTTGCTGTTTTCGGTCTGCACTGCAATGCTTCATGGGAAGGATCCAGAGGCACGCAAAACCAAACTTGCGGCCGAGCTGGCGAACGGCCGCTTAGCGATGATGGCCATCATCGGCCCCTTGGCGTGATTTGTGGCTGCACAGGCTTACCTGCACATTCAAGACGTGGCCAGGCATGTTCTTCCAAGATGGTCTCACCGGCTCTGCTTGGGGAGACTGGAGCACATACACGGCGTCGCCCCTGAGGGCTTACGACCCCTCGGAGGAGGTCGGGGCCATGCCACCTCTTGGCTTCTTCGACCCCCTGAACTTTTCCAAGCCGGGCCGACCGCTGGGCGTGTACCTCCAGGACCTGAGCGATGAGGAGAAGTTCGCGTGGCTTCGCGCGGCGGAGCTGAAGAACGGCCGCGTGGCGATGATGGCGACGGTCGGAGCGGTGTTTCAGCACTTCGTGCGACTGCCTGGCTTCGAGAGCATGCCGGCCGGCATCAAGGCCATCGAAAAGGCTCCCGGGAGCTACGGCTTCGTGATCCTTTGGATCTTGGCCGGCGTCCTCGAGCTTGGGCCGTGGAGGCAGGTTGCAGACAAGGAGCCGTACATCTCTATCAAATGATGTCTGATGTGAGATCAGCGCATAGATAGTTGGATACTGAGCTACTTTCTACTTTCTTCCTTACCTTCTTATGCTTGCTTGCTTACTTCCTTACTTACTTTTTTACTTACTGCTTCCTTGCTTTCTTACTCATTACTTGCTTCCTTGCAAGGAGTCGCATCAGATAAAATCCTTGCAAGGAGCCCGGCAACTTCGGGGATCCCATGAACTTCAACCAGTACACCAAGGAGATGCGAGAGAGGGAGATCAACAACGGCCGCTTCGCCATGTTTGCGGCCATCGGCATCATCGCCGCCGAAATGTACACAGGCAAGGATGCCGTCGAGCAGTGGGGATGAGCGGATGAGCGGTCTGCTTTTTAACTTTAGGTGCATCAAATGTTTGTTATGGCGTTCAGCTGAACCTGCTGAGCCCAGTGAACCCGCGTATGAGCCGCAGGGAGTCATCGATTTGCTGGCCTTTGGCGAAGCTATAAGTGTCGGCCCGCTTTGATAGTGGCAGAGCCCATTTTCCTTATCCAGCTTAGAATCAAAACACTGCTGCAGCCACTCCCTGCATTGCCTTGCTGTGGATGAGAAGCTTCCTCGCAAACCTATACATTGAATTGCAATGACATGACGCCAAGACGAACGCGCATGGCCGCATTTTAACCCATTGCTTGGAGGTCCGGAGATCCACTGCCCTATGCATGACTATGTCGGGCTTTGCTCTCAGAGGGTTCCTGTCGAGACGTTTGAGCAGGCTAGTGCATGATTGTCAAGCATCTGGTGCAGATTTGGGCTCTGCAACTCCCTCTTCGTGGTTTGATTCGCCATGGCGCCTCGTACCCTGGCGCTTGCCTTGCCCGCTGCCGGCCTTGCCAATGCCTCAGCGATCTTGCAAGCGACACGAGCTACCAAGCTCTTGCAGAAACCGGTCCTGCGGCGCGGTGTGCTGTTGCATGAGTTGCTCAGGTGGCCGCGCCACTTTTCGTGCCCGGAGCTCCCAGCACTCAGGGCACCCAGGCACCCCGCACAGCCGCACACGCAGCTGCGCAGACACCCAGCAGCGGCCTTTCGGCAGCTACCGTCGGCACCGTCGCCAGCGCAGGCATGGGACTGCGACCGCCGCTTTCAAAACAATCATGCATCTCAAGTCGAGATTCATCCTGCCAGGAGTTTTGGTGGCAGCCTTGTCTCGCGCTTCCGTGGCCTGACAGCAGAGCTGTGAGTGAGACTTGCGAGAGAGGCAAGCTTGTTGAGAGCTGTTTTGTGCTACGCAGGGCAGGACATCCCGGCCTCACGTCGCACGTAACTTCTTCGGCGGACCCACCTCGACACCGGCCAGCTTCGACCCGGCAACGGTGCGGCCAGCTTTGGTGTTTGAGTGTTGATCGTTGGGGATGCCGAATGTTGTGTCATGTCATGTCAAGACCTTGGAGACTCATTTGTTCGGCCTGCTCCGAAATTAACCTTGACATGCCATGCTACCGGTGAACAGTTCATGCTTCAACTTCAACATCTGAAACATCGCAGTCGCGCCCTTGCAGGAGCTGGGTGTGCAAGATCCGGTGGGATTTTGGGATCCCCTAGGGCTTGCGGCTGACAAGGACAAGGCTCGGCAAAGGAGAAGTTGTGAACCATGATGTCCAAGAGGGGAGTTGTTCCAAGGTTTCGGAAGGCAGGCGTACGCCGACTTACAAGTACCTAACCGGCACAGGCTGAATGCTCCGCCTGCTCGAAATGCATGCAGGCCACCTTCAATCGCCGTCGCGCGGTGGAGCTCAAGCATGGGCGGATCGCGATGTGCTCCAGCTGTTGAAATATTGTATGTGGCCTCGTATGCTTGGAGCGAAGTGCTGCTGAGGTATGCGACCATTGGCTACATTGTCCCGGAATACTTTCGCTGGCCAGGTGCGTGGATGATGTGGATGCCACTGAACCATGTAGAGACTGGTGATGTCTTGCTGCGTAGGCTTCCTGTCCCCCTCGTTGGGCTTGAAGTTCTCTGCGACTCAGCTTCATAGAGTGCAGCTTCGACGTAGCCGTTTCGAAAGTCGCACCGGATCAAGTCAGGACATGCCCAACGGCCTTGCAGCTCTTTCCAAGCTGCCTGTGCTGGGTGGTGCTCAAATCATCGCCTTCGCCGGCCTCATCGAGACGACAGGCGTGCGATCTGGAGCCTCTGGAGCCAGAGCCAAGTTTCAGCGACTTGCACGTGCCAGGCTTCTTCCAGGCGGCCTCGACCACCGATGGCCGTGGTCCGCGTGAGGGCCAGTTCTCCATGAAGGACTCCACCGAGCGCCTTGGAGGCATGCAGCCTGCGTGCAGCACGTAGTGCCTTGCAGGGCTGTGCAGGTACTTGTAGCACACGTAGTTGTGATTTAGTTTTTTCTTAGATGTAACTTTTCCAGCTTTTCCACCAAAACATCTCAGTTGAAATTTTTCTGCTCCAAAAACAACAAAGCTCTGCACAGGGTTTCAACACGAGCATCTCTGCTATATTTTGATGTCTCTAGCACCACGCCGCTAACCTTTAGGCTCTGGTCTATTCAGCATCCAGCCACAGTTTTGGTGCTGTAACATCCACCACCACCTGGATTCACTCCTTCGGTGTTTTTGACTTTGGTAAAGGCTTGCTGTTGGATTCAGTCCTTACGGTTTTGGTGGGTGAAAGGTTGTCGTCTTCGGGAAAAGGTTACGGTTGGATTCACTCCTTAAGGCTTTCGCCTTGGGTAGTCACTCCTGAGGCGGTTCTCGCCTTGGGTATTCCTTCATTTGGGTTCTCGTTATGGGTTACAGTTTCCTCTGGGTTCACTCCTTAGGGTTTCGTCTTCGGTCCAGGGTTCCTGCTGGATTCGCTCCTTAGGGGTTTTTCGACTTCGGGAAAGGTTCCCGCTGCATTCACTTTTAGGGTTTTCGTCTTGGGTATTCTCTCCTTAGGGTTTTCGTCTTGGGTATTCTCTCCTTAGGGTTTTCGTCTTGGGTATTCTCTCCTTAGGGTTTTCGTCTTGGGTATTCTCTCCTTAGGGTTTTCGTCTTGGGTATTCTCTCCTTAGGGTTTTCGTCTTGGGTATTCTCTCCTTAGGGTTTTCGTCTTGGGTATTCTCTCCTTAGGGTTTTCGTCTTGGGTATTCTCTCCTTAGGGTTTTCGTCTTGGGTATTCTCTCCTTAGGGTTTTCGTCTTGGGTATTCTCTCCTTAGGGTTTTCGTCTTGGGTATTCTCTCCTTAGGGTTTTCGTCTTGGGTATTCTCTCCTTAGGGTTTTCGTCTTGGGTATTCTCTCCTTAGGGTTTTCGTCTTGGGTATTCTCTCCTTAGGGTTTTCGTCTTGGGTATTCTCTCCTTAGGGTTTTCGTCTTGGGTATTCTCTCCTTAGGGTTTTCGTCTTGGGTATTCTCTCCTTAGGGTTTTCGTCTTGGGTATTCTCTCCTTAGGGTTTTCGTCTTGGGTATTCTCTCCTTAGGGTTTTCGTCTTGGGTATTCTCTCCTTAGGGTTTTCGTCTTGGGTATTCTCTCCTTAGGATTTTCGTCTTGGGTTGAAGTCTCCTGCTGGATTCACTCCTTAAGGTTTTGGTCTTCGGTCAAGGGTTCCTGCTGGACTCGCTCCTCAGGGTTTTCGTCTTAGAGAAAGGGTTCCGGCGGGATTCACTTTCTAGGGTTTTGTTCTTGGGTGTTCACTCCTTAGAATTCTCGTCTTGGGTTCGGGTTAAAGCTTCTTAGATTCTTGCTGGATTCACGAGCACAGCACCTTGATGTAGGGCTATCGAGCGGCTCCAGGTAGGATCTGTTTCAGCCTCATAGGTGGGCTACGTGGGGTAGGTACGAAACAGCTACGTCTAAGAAAAAGCGAAAAGTTACATCTAAGAAAACTAGAAGTTACAACTAACCCTGCTGCCGTTCGTTGCGGCGGTGCTGCAGCACGCCTGTCGGTTCGTTGCATGAAATGCTAAGGAGCGCCGAGCCCGGCAACTATGGCGTGGGTTTCCCGAACTTCCTGGGAAAGGTCGAGGTGCGAGGGTGCCGAACATACTTTTACTCGTAGATCACCTTGCATATAGGCGGCTTGATCTTGCTGTTATCGGTCTGCACTGCAATGCTTCATGGGAAGGATCCAGAGGCACGCAAAACCAAACTTGCGGCCGAGCTGGCGAACGGCCGCTTAGCGATGATGGCCATCATCGGCCCCTTGGCGTGATCTGTGGCTGCACAGGCTTACCTGCACATTCAAGACGTGGCCAGGCATGTTCTTCCAAGATGGTCTCACCGGCTCTGCTTGGGGAGACTGGAGCACATACACGGCGTCGCCCCTGAGGGCTTACGACCCCTCGGAGGAGGTCGGGGCCATGCCACCTCTTGGCTTCTTCGACCCCCTGAACTTTTCCAAGCCGGGCCGACCGCTGGGCGTGTACCTCCAGGACCTGAGCGATGAGGAGAAGTTCGCGTGGCTTCGCGCGGCGGAGCTGAAGAACGGCCGCGTGGCGATGATGGCGACCGTCGGAGCGGTGTTTCAGCACTTCGTGCGACTGCCTGGCTTCGAGAGCATGCCGGCCGGCATCAAGGCCATCGAAAAGGCTCCCGGGAGCTACGGCTTCGTGATCCTTTGGATCTTGGCCGGCGTCCTCGAGCTTGGGCCGTGGAGGCAGGTTGCAGACAAGGAGCCGTACATCTCTATCAAATGATGTCTGATGTGAGATCAGCGCATAGATAGTTGGATACTGAGCTACTTTCTTCCTTACCTTCTTATGCTTGCTTACTTCCTTACTTACTACTTGCTTCCTTGCTTTCTTACTCATTACTTGCTTCCTTGCAAGGAGTCGCATGAAATTACAACCTTGCAAGGAGCGCAGGTATAAGAACAACCTCCGCGAGGCACATGCGGGCCTCACATGCGTCAGGTGCGAACCGTTCTCAATTTGCACTGGTCTTCCTGACCAGTCTCTCAAGAAGCGCGAGGGCTCAGATGATTGCCGTGTTTCCCACTCATTTTTCACGATTGGCATCACTGTAGTTCTGTGGGCATGTTGGTTGTCAGCCTGGCATGCTTGGCTTCGACGCCGTTACGAATGGGAAGGCTTGCTTCTGCCTTATGCTCTTTTACCAGCTGCAGGGTGTTGGGTGCTCGGTGGATGGTTGCTTTTCGGATGCTTGGCCCTAGCGATAGAGGGCTGCCTTGGGCCTCTTCCTAGGGAGCAAAGGCCTGCATTTATCGTCGAGACGCTGCCGTACAGGGTGGCGCTGTGAGCTCTGGGGCTTCTCTTGATGCGAGTCGAGTTCCTCAGCTGCTGAAGTTCCAGTGTTACAGCCAGATGTTGGTTCCCTGGCTGTTAATCCTTATGGTTTTCATCGGGTAGTCGCTTGGTCAGCTCGACTGGCGGGTGGCGCTCGATATGCGCGGAGTCGGCATCGAGTGCGGTTGGGTTGCCGTGCCATTGCTCAGCTTTGTGCTCTTCGTCGTAGAGGGCGAGTTCGATTCTCACGATGTGGTCGAGCTCCTTGCTTTGAGGCTTTGGTGTGCAGAGGTGAGCGGCTTGCTTGCCAAGACGGTGGCGAGCTTCTCCCAGATGATTGCAATAGTGGCGCCATCGTCGCCATGAGCGATTTTGCTGATGCCTGTGGTGTTGGCTGGGGTCGGTGCATTTTGCCTGGCTCGTTGGATGCTAGAGGTGGATTGGCCACTGCAGTAACGGAAGATGATGGCTCCTGAATTGCCGTGCCACAGCTCCATTTGGGGACAATCTCGTCTCCTACCTCATGTGGTGGAGGATTCGAGGCCGGAGATGCTTTGGCTGGAGATGGGTCTGGCTCTTGACTCTTGATCTTGGCGATGCCTTTCGTGGTGGTGCTGGCGGTGCGGCGACCACGAAGAGGACTGAGAAGCTCCTAGCTTCCCTTTCACAGATGCTGAGTGGCTGGGCCGATGCTGGCGACGATGAGGAGGAGGACGATGGCTACGAGCAGCTGTTTCAGGACCTGGAGAAGATCATCAAGAATCGGCCTAAGGATCCTGTGCGTGCTTTGCAGCAGCTGCTTGTGACTTGGCAAGCTGCTGATGAATCTTGGTCTGGCCCCACGGCTTCTCGGTGGACATCCAGGCGGCGACGGCGTGATGAGTGGACTGATTGGTCAGCTCCTGTTTCGTGGGAGGATTGGCCGGATCCTGAGCCTGTTGATCTTGGCCCACCTTGGCAAGCTGATGATGCTGATGCTGGTTGGGTGGAGGTGTGTCCCGCAAGAAGACCAAGAAGCCCAAAGGCCGGGATGCACAGGCGCCTCGCACTGTCACGGTTGCTGGCAAAGGTGCTGGCAAGGATCATAGCAAGGGAGGTGGCAAAGGCCATGGCAACGGACAATTGGGTCCCCTCACTCCTTCACATTGGGGCCCTCGGGCTTCGGACTGGCAGCCCGGCACTCGCATCATTGAGGACGTCACGGAGCTGTTGCATGATCCCACAATTGATGCTGTTGCTTATGTCACGAAAGAAGAGGAGCTGGAGAGGTACCGCACCCTGCTCCAGAGTTCTGAGGACCCGCCGGATCTCACCATCATTGTCATGCGGGGCCATGAGGAAAAGGCGAGGGCTGATTTCTTGAGGTTTCCTGGGAGGAGATCCGCATGCCAGGCGAGTGGCGCGGCCACGTTCGTGCGGCCAACGTCTGGGCTGCTTATTGCAGCGAGGAGGCACCGCCTTGAAGCAGTTGTCGGCTACCTTGAGAGCGCTGGTTGAGAGCTACTGCTGTTCTTCGTGTTCACGCCCACTGGGTACATCACGAGCTTAGATGGGAGGCTTTGACGAAGAACCCCGGAGCCCACTTCAGGGATTGGTGCCACACTCAGGGATTGCTGGGGATGGCAATTGGTCAGAGGCCCTGGCGGCAACACGGCCACCATCGAGGGCCTGGTACGTGTGCCCACTGAGCATGCTTGTGCTGTTTCTCGGCAGCAGACGCTGGAAGGCGTGCCAGCTCTGGCAGTGGAGTGGCAAAGTTCGGAATCTTGGTCGCAATATGCCATTCGTGCTCGCCGAGCTTTGGCTGATACCGGTTTCGGCCTGGCTTGGGGGATGTCCCAACTTGGGGTGAGGAGGGCTGCCACTCCTGCCGATGTGGAGCGGCCTCGTACTGTTTTCAGATCCTGGCGACTCCGGTATTCCGAGGGAGTGGGCTTATGAGGATGTCGAGACCTTCTTGGAAGACCCTCTTTCCAGGAGGTTGAGCTTCAGGAGCGTCGGCCTTGGCGTAATGGTACTACATGTTGGGTTTACCCTGCTAGGGCTGCTGCTGATTACGACTTCTTTTCCACTGTGATCGACGAGCATCCGGTTGAAGCTGTGCGCCTGGGAGAGGATCGACGAAGCCTCTTCCTGCTGAGCGTGCTCAGGTCTTCAAGACTGGAGGCAAGACTGGTGGTAAGAGCAGGTGGTCTTCGTCGGGTGATCGTTCTGTGCAGGGTTCCTCACCGCCGCCGGCTGAGACTGGCGAATCTTCTTTCGAGATGCAAGTTGACTCCAGCGAGGCCCCTCGCGTCGATGACGGCAAATCCTCGGCTAAAACTGACTCAGCTGAGCCCTCCAAGCGTGAGAAAGCTGGCCCGAGTGGCCCGCCCATCCCCTCCGGAATGGTGCTGAAGGACAACACGGGTGCTGGAAATTGCATGTACTTAGCGATTTCGGATGCCCTGGTTGGTGTTGGCCGATCATTGCGCAGCGCGTCCGATCTGCGCAATGTGGTTTGCATTGTAAGAATTTCTGCAGCAAAGCTTGAGGTGGGTTCCAGAATTAATTTTGTCATTTATTTGTCATGTTTTTGTCATTTGCTCTAGTCGTTTTTGTGTCATTGGGATTGTCATTTTTTGTCATTCTGGATTTGGTAAACGTTAACACTGTGATTTTGGTGTCATTTTTGTGTCATGGTGGGGCGCGGAGGGAGGGAGGGTGGGGCAGGCCGCCAAACCGCAATTTGCACATTTCCCGAGGCATTATCATTTTTTGTCATTTTGGAGCAATTTTTCATCATTTTGACTCCATTTTTTGTCATTTTGGAGTCATTTTTTGTCATTTTGGAGTCATTTTTTTGTCATTTGGGAGTCATTTTTTTGTCATTTTGGAAGCATTTGTTTGGCATTGGCGTCGTTTTTTGTAATTTGGGTGGGGCGCGGAGGGAGGGAGGAAGGGTGGGGCAGGGCACCAAACCGAAATTTGCACCTTTCCCGAGGCATTTTCATTTTTTTGTCATTTTGGAGCCATTGTTTTGTCATGTCGGAAGCATTTGTTTGGCATTGGCGTCGTTTTATGGAATTTTGGTGGGGCAGGGCACCAAGCCGAAATTTGCATGTTTCCCGAGGCATTGTCAATTTTTTGTCAAGAAGGAGTCAGGTTTTTGTCATTTTGGAGTCATTTTTTTGTCATTTTGGAAGAATTGTTTGGCATTGGCATCGTTTTTTGTAATTTGGGTGGGGCGCGGAGGGAGGGAGGAAGGGTGGGGGTGGCATTGTCATTTCTTGTCATTTTGGAATCATTTTTTTGTCATCTTGGAAGCATTTGTTTGACATTGGCGTCGTTTTTTGTAATTTGGGTGGGGCGCGGAGGGAGGGAGGAAGGGTGGGGCAGGGCACCAAACCGAAATTTGCACCTTTCCCGAGGCATTTTCATTTTTTTGTCATTTTGGAGCCATTTTTTGTCATTTTGGAATCATTTTTTGTCATGCATTTGTTTGGCATTGGCGTAGTTTTTTGTAATTTTGGTGGGGCGCGGAGGGAGGGAGGGAGGGAGGAAGGGTGGGGCAGGGCACCAAACCGAAATTTGCACATTTCCCGAGGCATTGTCATTTTTTTTGTCATGTTGGTGCCTTTTTTTTGTCATTTTCCGTGGGCGTGGGGCGCGGAGGGAGGAAGAAGGGCGAATGACAGAAACGACTAAAAAATGACAAACGGAAAAACCACCAAATGACAAAAACATGACAAATAAATGACAAAATAATTATTTGATGAAATCCAAGGTCTAGAGGCCAGAAATTCTTACAAGGTTTGCACGCGAGTTTCTTGCTGCGGTGCTAAAAGGCTCTCCTTGAAAGCCCGGGTGACTCAGTACAAAGGGCGTCTCCGTGCCTGTGATGCTCGTGCCCGCATTCTTCGGCGCAAGCGCTTTGGTTGGAGCTCCGATCACTGTGAGAAGATCCTGACCTTTGCTATCTGTGCCGCTGTGACGCCAGTCAGCAATCATGACGGTGACCATAGCCACCATGAATGTCGGTCGTGAGCTTTATGCGAAAATCCCTGAGGTTGCTTCTGTCTTTGAGTATGCTCAGGCCACGGTGATGGCTTTGCAGGAGGTTGATGTTAATCGGGATTAGGTGGCTTCCGTCACGGCTTCTTTTCGTCGGCATGGGCTGCTGATCCTTGTCGGGGCTCATGATGGCTCCTTGCGTCGCACGGCCCTGATTTCTCGAGTTCCTGGCAAGGCGGTTTCTTTGCCTTCGGTGGTGCACCAGGAGAGGTACGTCGCTGCCTTATTCGAGTTCCAAGGGGCGACTCAGCTCCAGAAGATCCTGGTGTGCTGGGGCCATGCGCTAGATGTTGCCACGGCTTTGGCCAATACTGCCTATATAGCTGGCTTTTGATCGGTGACTGTGGAAGTCGAGGAGGAGCCCATGGGCATGCGTGCTTCGTCGCTGCTTGCGGGCCACTTAATTCCTGGATGACGCTTTCCTTGGTTCCGGCGACTTCTCCTAGTCGGATGCGACGCATTGATGACGCCTGGGCTTCGCTGGATGTCTCGGCCGTGTGGGTCCAGTCCTTCGACACGGTGGCGGACCACCTCGGGGTCTCTTATGGCTTTGACTTCACGGTCCCTTCGGCGGCTATCGGGCCTAAGAGGCTTTCTCTCCGGTGGTTTCGAGTGAGGATTGGGAGTCTCTGTGGAGGCCTCATGGCAAGGACTTCAGTGCTGCTTTGGAGCTGGGCGATGCCTCTACTGTGCCTGGGCCTTGCTGTCTAGTGTCGCTGAGAAGGGTCTGGCTACGTGTGATGCTGAGGTTGGACCTCGAGGCCGTGGTCATCATGGGGTTGTTCCTCGGCATGAACTCTGGAAACCTCGGCAGCCGAGAGAGTTGCACAAAGCTTCTGCGTCACGCGAATCGATGCTGTTATGCCGCGCCTCCATCGTCGTGCTTCTCATCTTGTGCATGTGCCGCGTGACTCTGCCTTGCGTGGCAATGTGGTTGAGGACTTGTCGAGGCTTGGGTCTACCTTCCCTGAGTTGCTTCAGCGCGTGGAGTCGCCCTCTGGCTCTACGGTGGCTTTGGTTCACGAGCTGATCTTGGCGATGGAGATTGAGGAGAAGCAGGTGAACATCGACCTGTGGCGACGTCGTCTTGATGGTGATCTTCGTGAGCAGCGAAACTGGATTAAGCGGCGTACGGCGGTGGAAGTTGAGCTTCAAAACTCGTGCCTCCAGGTGGATCAGCTTGCCCCTCATGTAGCGGTCCATCCAGTCTGTGTGATGGAGCGTGCTGCTCAGGAATGGCTGCCTCGCTGGACCAAGCGAGAGACCTGTGATCTTGATGCTGTTCGTCACGTGCTACAGAGCCTGCCTGAACGCCCTCAGTGTCAGGTCAACTTTGTGCTTGCTGGCCATCAGCTCCGTGATGTTGCTCGGGGCATGGTTGGCAAGTCGCCAGGCCCGGATGACTGGCGTGCGGAGGCCTAGATGCTCTTGCCGATGCCCTTCTGGGACTTGTTGGCGCGACTCTGGCAACACATCATTGTCACTGGTGATCTGCTGGTGGTTTGGCGGCGTGCACGTGTTGCACTGCTTGAAAAGCCTCAGGGGGGCCATCGACCCCTTAGCCTGCTTTCTATTGGCTGGCGCATTGGTTCGAAAGCTCTGCTTGGCCAGCTGCACGGCTGGATGGATGAGTTCCTCGATCATCGCGTCCACGGGCGTGGCGTCAAGGATGCTCTTGCTCAGGTGCTTTGCACTGCCAGGCGCGGGGATACGGTCGTTGCGCAAGATTTGGAGAAGTTTTTCGACTCCATAGGTGTGGGTTTGCTGGATCTTGCTTTGAGCCAGCTTGGCGCGCCCACGGAGCTGCGCAGATTGGTCTCTTCGTTCCACGCCTCCCACGGCCGGCCTTTCTCTTTCATGGGCCAGGTTGACCGCGAATGGCACATGACTTCGCGTGGCATCTGCCAGGGATGCCCGCTAAGCCCCATGTTGGCGGCTGTGACTCTGGCTGGATGGGTGGCTCATGTTTCTCAGTCTGGAGCCTCCGCTGTCTCGTGTGTCGATGATAGGTACTTCTTCTCAGCGAGCAGCGCTGCTCTTCGTGATGCCAAGCGTCGCAGCGATGAGTTTGATGATGCTTTCGGGTTTCAGTGTGACCACGCCAAGTGCCAGGTCACCACCAGAACTGGGGTCCCGATAGGCCCGATCTTGGCGAGTATGTGGGACTACGACCTCCGGCCCACTCTCAAGATCCTTGGTGTTGCCATCGATTTCGATCTGCATGGCTTGGCCTCTTTGGCGAGGTTTGAGCTTAAGACTTTGAGGCGACGCCTTCGTCTGATCAAGGATGCGGCTAAGTTTTGGGCTCACCGGCTTGTGCTCATCCAGCAGCTCGTGACGCCCCTCTACTCCTGGGCGGGTGCCTTTGCTGCGGTGTCGGTGGAGCAGGCGGCCCTCATTCGTGCTGACGTGATCCATGTGGTCGGCCATGGATTCCCTGCAGAGGCTGCGCGGCCCATTCTCCTTGAGGTTATGGGCTGGCAAAGGGATCCTGTCTTCATGCGCCGTTGGAGTGTTCTGCAGGATGTTCTGCGCTATATGTCGGCGACCTTCGCCCCTGGCAGGAGACTGCTCCTCTGGAGTCTGCGTGTTTGCCATGGCCGCATGTGCTGCCCCTTGCAGGTGTGGTCCTTGCTGAGCTTGGCTGGTGGAGTGCCCAGTCTGGGCGAGCACTTTGTCGACGTGACCTTCGTGGTTCGCTGCTTTCGAGTTGGCTGGGATTCCCCTAAGGTGCTCTTTGAGTGGCTCGCTGACTGGCATCGTCGGGCTGCTCTTCGCGCCTGTGGGCGAGCGGCTGTGTCACTGCATCGCACTGGTCAAGGCCTCGCTCAGGGCTTGGCGCTGCTTGGCGTTCACGGACAAGCGCTGTGTGTCTTTGCAGGCCATGTCAAGGCCTTCGCTGCTGGTGACTTTACGGCTCGACAGCTTGCTCTTGCTTCAGGATGCTCGGGATGGCATCGCTGTGCCAAGTACCACATCGATGGCCCGGCATCTTGTTTATGCGGTCTTCAAGACCCTAGTCGGGCGCACCTGGTTTGGACGTGCCCCTCCCGTCAACATCATCTTCGCACTGATGTTGTGCCGGCGAATCGGGTCGAGGACAGGCTCCTCGCTCGTTCGGTCCAGGAATGGCCCGCTGCCCCTGCCGTCATTGACGAGCCTGACTTCGTTGAGGCTGTGGCGATGGACCTACAGGCTGCTCTTGCTGCTCGTGGCTCTGTCCTCGTTGCCACCGATGGTTCTGAGGTCACCGGCACTCATGCCATTGGAGTTGCTGGTGAAGACCAGCCTGCTTTCAAGTCCGAGGTGGTCGCGCTTGTCTTCCTCTACAAGGCCCTGCTGCAGTGTGTTGCTGTTGGAAGGGTCGCCGTTGTCGTCGACTGCAAGAGTTCTATGGACGTGGTGGCTGGTCGTGGCGTGCTACGGCTGTGTGGCCAGTTCTTCGTCGCTGCTACGGCTCAGCTGAGGGCCCGAGGAGTCATGCTTGAACTCCACTGGGTGCCTTCACACGGAAAGCCGACGCCCAAGGGGTGGTCGCCGCCGGATGGTTATGTGACATCGTCGATTGCGCTGCTCGTCGGAAGGCTGCGGCTCGTGCTGAAGGTTCGCTGCGGCAGAGGTGTTTTCTCGATCGTGGCATGGCTTCTCGCTGGGAGACCCAAGTGCTCGAGGCGGCTGCGGCTGTCGCTCGGGACTTCGACCTCAGGGGCTAGTCTGTTGCTGTGCGACTGGCAGGACGAGCTCCGGTTCGGCATCCTGCTGGTCGTGTAAACAGACAAGCAATCATCTGAGCCCTCGCGCTTCTTGAAAGACTGGTCAGGAAGACCAGTGCAAATTGAGAACGGTTCGCACCTGACGCATGTCAGGCCCGCATGTACCTCGCGGAGGTCGTTCTCATACATGCGCTCCTTGCAAAGATTTGATCTGACTTCTTATGCTTGCTTGCTTACTTCCTTACTTACTTTTTTACTTACTGCTTCCTTGCTTTCTTACTCATTACTTGCTTCCTTGCAGGGAGTCGCATCAGATAAAATCCTTGCAAGGAGCCCGGCAACTTCGGGGACCCCATGAACTTCAACCAGTACACCAAGGAGATGCGAGAGAGGGAGATCAACAACGGCCGCTTCGCCATGTTTGCGGCCATCGGCATCATCGCCGCCGAAATGTACACAGGCAAGGATGCCGTCGAGCAGTGGGGATGAGCAGATGAGCGGCCTGCTTGAAAACTTTAGGTGCATCAAATGTTTGTTATGGCGTTCAGCTGAACCTGCTGAGCCCAGTGAACCCGCGTATGAGCCGCAGGGAGTCATCGATTTGCTGGCCTTTGGCGAAGCTACAAGTGTCGGCCCGCTTTGATAGTGGCAGAGCCCATTTTCTTTATCCAGCTTAGAATCAAAACACTGCAGCAGCCACTCCCCGCATTGCCCTGCTGTGGATGAGAAACTTCTTCGCAAACCTACAATGATGCGAAAAGGCACGTGCATTGGCGCGCCTGTTCCTTCTGTGCTACAACCTATCAGTGCGAACCTCAGGCTTGGAGGTTGACGTCCCCAAATTCCGTCGAGGCCTGTCCAGGACCGATGAGTGCGGCACCCTGTGCAGCAGCGGCCCAAAGCTGTCAGGCCCGGGACGTCATGGCATTTTCCCGTATGGGCAAGAAACAACCATAAGTCAGGGATTCAGAGTTCAGCATTTAGCTGCCTTGAGAGGGAAAGGGAGGGGAGGAGTTGAGGCAGTTGAGGGTTTGAAGGTTTCAGGCGGTCAGTGGCTGCGGACGCCTTGGTGGTAGACACCTACATTGTATGAGCGTTCAAACAAACATGCCGTACAAAGCACAATGACACATACATTCATCCTCGTTGTCGTTCGTGCTCCATGCCTGTGCACCAGCTGTTCTGACGCTATGTCCTGCAGCCAAAGGCCATCCTCGAGATGCAAGCGCAGCTGCGGCAGCGAGTTAGCGAGAACTTGCCACACGTTGCCGGAGTCAGAGATAAAGTTTGATGCGCTTTGAGATCCCTCCACCCCTGTCTCTTGTTCAAAGGCTCCATGGAACGCTCTGCTTCCGCTGCGAGCAACCTGCTGGGGAAATCTGGGGAACAGCACTCGAGATCACAGTGGCGGACAGCCCGTGGACATGTCGGTCGCCGAAGTGAAGGTGCCAACTTGGCCTGGCCTGGCATTGCTTTGATTTCGTGTGCGCACAGACGCAGAGCAAGGCCAGGCAGCCCACTCCAACATCGTCTTCGAAGGTTGCATCTGGCTTTTGGACATATTTGGCATCCTTGGCAACAGACAGCGAGAACAGCGTGGACACTGGACGAGCTGGCCGTTTTGACCGTGGGTCTGGACCGTTTTTCTGGCAAAGCTTCAGGCAGAATGTACGGTTATCCGTCCTCGTTGCAGACGCGGCTGCCGCGCTGAGTGTAGCTTGTTTGGGAAATCGCCTTTTACAGAGAGCTGATCAGCGACCACAGCTGATCCGTCTTGGAGGCTATGACTTTTAGAGCCTTAGACTCTATTAGAGGCTTGGTTGGTTGACGTGCTTCTGTCCTTTGCACTTTTCCGGCAGCGTGCTGGTCTGGTCAGAAAGCAGTGGCTGCCTGCTGCTTTGAGCAAGTAGTACAGATAATCAGATAGTGCAGCGTGCCAGCTCTTGCCATGTCAGCCTTTTCAAGTCACTTCATTGTCCCTTCTGCCGCTTTGGGTTCAATCAGCTTCTCTGGGGAGAAGCCTCTTGGCGAGGGCAGGCTTTGGCAACCCCGCCGACTCAACATCCGCTCAAAGGCACCGGCTGCTGCGTTTGCACCTTGCGCCGTTGACATGTGCAAAGACCGAAACAAGAGACGTCGCGCACACGAGCACCCCGCAATCAGAACATGCGCCAAGTTAGCCCTCCAGTTTCAGGGGTTTCCGTACAACTTCACCGTTCATCTCGCAGGCAGAACATCTCGACAAAACCTTCGAGATGCTACGATTTATCTTCACATGGCTGGCTCTGCCGGCATGTTTGGGTGCTGCTTATAAATATCCTTGAGCCTGAAGTCTGAAGGCCTCACTCGGAAGGCTTTAGCATATGAACTAACTGCCCAAGTGGGACTCTGCTTCATCGCAAGGTCTTCATCGTACTGCTGGCTCAGGGAGCTGTTGCCCCTGCCTCTGCTGTACTCTTGAGGCATGTCCAGGATGAAAAGCCATGCTTACGCTTACCGGTCGAGAATAGCGTTCGAGATATCCCGACTCCATCTTGCGACCCCGCCTGAGGCGCTCGAAACACAGTGGGGCTGCCAGGTGAGTGCCTCAGTGCTGGGACTGGATTGAGAACTCGAGTACTCGTAAGTGATAACCGCCTTGCGGCTTGGCGCGTGCACGGCGTCGTCGTTCGGCGCCTTTGTGGAGTTTCTCTTTTTCGAAGCTCCGCTTCGCGGGTCCGGGTGATCTTTGGCTTGATCATGTCTTTGCCACGAGGCTCTCTCGAGCGATGCCTTTGGAGGCTACTTCGAGGGTGCCGTGTGGCAGGCCTTCTTCCCAGAGTCAGAATCCCGTGGCGTGGCTCTTTAAGCCAGACTGCCAGACTTCCTGGAAGGATCTTCGGCTCCTGCTGTCCTTCGTAATGGGCATCGCCTGTGCCGCTGGACAGCAGCACAGCAGCTTCGGATGGTTACAGCGGCGACATTGCAAGAGCCTTTTCGTGGGCATCCGATCTGTCACCGGACATGCGCTCGCTGCCAACTCCCAGAAGTTTTATGTCGCGCTCTCTCTGTCCTTTGCCATCGTGCAACACGAATGCGAGCAGGTTCACACTGGTGAGGTGCTGATCAAAAACGGCGGCCCCAACGCTGCTTGGCTGGGATCACATCATTGATGGCATCGCCACCAATGCTTTGAACCCATCATCAACACTCTCATTTCCTCCCTAGGCTTGGTAATCGTCACCATCTTCACCGTCATCAGCATCGTTACAGCGAGTATCATCATCGTCATAATCGGCGTCATCTTCAACATCATCATGGCCACCCCCATCTCCACCACCAGCGTCATGATGATGACCGTATCATCATTCTCATTTCGGCATTTTCCTCATGCGAAGGTCGCACTCAGTGACCATCTTCCTCACAACTTCACTTCTATGGACATGGTAGGGGATGCCGGGCTGTCTGTTAAATCGTCTGAATTCATCTTCCTCCGAGGTGATGCAAATGTTCCAGAGGAGAGCCGGGTCGTGACTTGCGGCTCCGGTCGAAATCTGTGATCCGTGTTTTGCACAGGAAACCCTTCGAGCTGTATCCCTTTGTGCTCTGAGCTGCAGGCCATAAAGCCGGAATTCCATGGGCTGACGCCTTCATGCAAGTCTTGGTGTGTTTGGGCAGTGCAATCGAGGGCAGTTCTTGCGCACTTTGTCCGCACGGAACGGGTCGGATCCTGTCAGAACATCTGTGACCAAGATGTTTGCAGCCCTGGTGCAGGCCAGGGAATGTCAACCCTTGTTCCCTGGGATGAGGCCTATCCTGAAGCACGGCGATTGCAGTGTGTGTTTCGCTTCTGGGCTTAGGAACTTCTGCTCACCTTGATTGTTGCGTTGTGGCTTAGTTTTGTCAGGCTTTACTCTTTTATGCCCTCAGATTGGAAGCAGAAAACAGCTGTGCGCTGGGCTGCACGGGCTGAGACATTTTCTCACCCGAACTTGATGGCTCCTCTTCGCATTGGGGAACACTCATATCGCACTGGTACCATGGCAATTTCGGGCAACTTGGCCACAGCGATTGTGGAGCGTTTTAAACTCTGTGGAAGGTCAAAGGCCTGACAGCCTTCGAGTCGAGGTTGTTCGACATTACGGGCCCTTCTCAGCACCCTCATCTACATCACGACACTGTTACTGTATTCGTTGAAAAAGAAAGATCTGCGATACGTTATATGTGTTACAAATGTACCTGCATTGCCTACAGACACAGCGAGACGATCGGGACCCCCAAAAGGACCATAAATCAGAACGACCTTCATTTGGCTTCATCTGCAAAGCTCCGGTATCTGCCACCCCGCTCTGGGGAGGGTAGATATCCGGTTATGCAGAAGTTCACCGCGTACCCTACTGCATGCAGAGACGTTGTGCAACTGTGCGACTATTGCAAGGTTTTTCTCGCTTTGCGCTGCTTCGTTTGCAGGAAGGGTGCTGCACCAAAGCTAGTGCGCAGGCGCTACCGCTTCTGTAAGGAGAAGCTTGGTAGCGACTCATCTTATGTGGGGAGCAAAATGTGCGTGTGTTGTGCATCTGTCATGGCGAGAATCGTGTAACCGCAGTGCTTTGTCGCAGGCTGATCTGAACAGAAACCATGACCTCTGCATTTCTCTTGTCGACATCGGATTGCTTCCGCGATCGAGCGAGATGCATCCAGCTACGAAGCCCTACGAAGTCTCTAGTCTCAACCCCTTATCTCGGCTGCGTTCGGCATGCCATGCATCAGCTCTATGTTCGAAGATCTGGAGGTCTGATGCCGACTGGGTGAAGGTAACAGAAATGCAAGTTTGTTGTTTGGGTGGCTTGAGATTTTGCGGATGCTGATAGTGCGGTTGATCGCAACAACACGCGTGCCACGGGTTTCGTTTGAGCTGTGCTCTACCGTGTTGAATGGTTTTGAGGTGCGTGATACGCAATCGGTTAAGTTGGTGAGGGGGCGGAGGCAACTGATAGGTCTCCATGTTCTCCAAATGTGCATAGGTGTCAGTTTATGTATGTACATAGCCATATATAGAGCCATATGTGTATGTACACAATGTATATATACATATGCATATATAGTATGTGCATACATATATCCTGTATGTATACACGTTTGACATTCAGATTTATAGTCATAGTTTTCAGTCTATACCATGTAGTGTATAGTATGTAGTGCGTAGTATGAAACGTAGCACGGGGTATGTAGTATGTGTGTGTACATGTATATACATCGTATAAGAGTATGAACGTTTACCATGCATATACGCAAAACTTGTGTCTCCATCTGTATGTCTATAGATATATAAATGATTTATAGATAGATGTCTAAGCATGTAATTACATACTATATAGGCACATGTGCATACACATGTGTCTACGAATGACACAGGTATGTAGCTATCTGTATACATGTAAGTATGCAGGTATAGATGGACGGATGGATGCATGGATAGATGGTTGGATAGACATATGTATGTATGCAAGTATTAATGTTTGTAATGCAATTTATGTACGTATGTATGTATGCATGCATGTATATATGTATGCCTATAACTATGTATGTATGTATGTATGTCTGTATGTATGTATGTATGTATATAACTCTGTAGGTATGTCTGTATGTATATGACTATGTATGTATGTAAGCACGAGAGTAAGTAAATGGGTATGTGAGTAAGTCAGTAAGCAATTATGCATGCATGTATGTAAGTTTGCATGTACGCTGTATACAGGTAAGGGTGCATGCAAGTATGTGTGTATTGATGTCATGCGTGCATGGATGCATCTATGTATGCATGCATGTGGGTGTAAATAGCTGTGTATGTGCATACACCCTTTTCTTGAGACCGACAGCACTGTTGACACAGTTGGATTCCGATGCGGCTCAAGTCATTATGATCGGCCCACATTGGAGCCCAGTCAGTCCCGAAGCCAATGTCGTGTTTGCAAGCGATTCTTGCTCTCCGCAGGGGGCCTCCAAGTTCAGCAGCACGCTTTAATGCTACAAGACGGCGGTACAAATTGTAGGTTTTAGGTCATTACAGTACCACACAAGCAGTTGCCGCCATCGCCGGCTTCCGTGCAGAAGGCCAATTCCAACCCGCGTTGATGACTTGGCCTTCGTGCAGCAGTGACAGCAGAGCACGGCTCGTCGTCTGTAAGATCACGATGCCGTCTTCGAAGGAGTCTTGTGACTAATTACTTAGAATGCTGCATGCCTTGTTCTCCGGCATAACGCAAGAAAGCAAGCACCAACCCTGCAGGCAAGCAGCTATGCCGCTGACTGCATCGCTCTGTTCTCGGCATGCTTTCCCGCAAAACGTGACCTGAGCTCTAGGTCGTGCAGCACACCCTGAACCTGAATCCCAAAGCTTCGAACCTATGCTCAGGACGCAATGTTTGAACCCAAAACCCTATAAGCTTGGGACCCTGTAGAGGACGCCCCAGCACCTGGGACCCCCGACCCTGAACCCGAAGACCTAAAATCTTAGTCTTTAAAAAAAAATCTTAGTCTTGCACCCCTAAACTCCAAAAGGGGCAGTCGCTGCTTCCTTCAGCCGAGGACGGGCATCTTCCCAGGAAAGAGCTCCATGCTGACGCAGAGCAGAGGCCGATCCGGCCCGGTGGTCTTCGGTAGGGTGTGACGAGTATGATACAGGGTTCCATGCAGTGTGTTTATGTGCTGGATAACTGTTGTTGTTCTACATGTGACTTTCTTGACGTGCCTTTTTCATACACTTTTCAAAAACTCCCTCTGTGTTAATTTCGAGCTTCCTGGCTTCAATGAGATATGGGCCTTGTTGTTGTGAAGTTTGCTCCATGCTTGTTGGCAACAGTTTTGGGGCAGCAGCACGCTGTCGGGCTGGAGCTTGCCCCACCGGGGCGGGTCATTACATATGCATACAAAAACATATATGCATATATATATATATATGTTTCTTTTAACTCATTTATTTACTTGTTCATTTATATACAGATGTATACACACATACACACACACACACACACACGCGCGCACACACACACACACACACACACACACGCTTTTTGATTGAGCGCCGGTGCCGCATCTACTGCCCTGCCTGCAACTCCCGACAGATTCTTGTGACTACCTTGACAGAAAACGGAGTCGAAACTGCCCACTGTGCAATGCAGAGTGCTCTCTCACAGCGCTGTCAGGCGACTTGGAGCGGCTCTTCTTCTCGGCAACGAGTGCAGAGCTTGTCATGTCTTGCGGTTTAGGTGTGTGTGTGTGTGTGTGTTTTGCTGACGAGTTTCGCGATGTGTTATGGCCTCCAAGTCCCCAACAAGCAGCACCACATTCTGACACTGTTTTTGAGAAGTGGCACCCTTTGCTTCCTGGAGAAGCAAGAAGGCTGTACTGTCCCAGAGAAACCACCACGCTTTGGAAGCCTGAGAAAGCAAAAACTTGGCGCTGTCCAGAGAAAAAGCCACCCGCCCAGTGGCAAAATGCGCCATTGTGCCCAAGCACCAATCCTGCTCCGTTTTCGTGTGTGGAGACCGGGTAGTCTCTCGAGATTGTTTCCTTTGGGAGAGCACATGCAGGCCTGAAGAAGCAAAAGTGGAGTACTGTGCGGACAAATATATACTCGATTCGGTTCAGTGTCACGCCGTCAAAAATTCGTCTGCCGAAAGTCAGTCCTCGTACAAGACTGTCCAAGGTTTTGGTTTTCCTGGACTGCTTTGGCACGTTGTACCGTTTTCATGTCGTAAAGTCTTTGACGGTGTGACGCTTTCCCACACTAACCGCAGCTCTGGCAGAGCACCAAATCCAATCGCTGCATCAAAGCGAGCTCTGCATCTTCTGTTTTAGCCAGGCATCTCCAGGCATCTACTGTAGACTCTAGGAGTCAGACATCGAAACAGAAGATTGCGCACGACGGTACCATTAAACTGAGACTGTACATGAAAAGAGATGGGTACAAACAAAGGCAAATGGAGACATTACTGTAGACATTACTGTATCAATAAAGACATGAACAGGAGAATAGCTCGACAAAGAGGTTAGCACGTAGACTCCCAAACAGACCAATACATCTATCTATAATCCTATCTATCTGCCTATCTGTTTGTCTATCTATCTGTCTATCTATCTGCCTCTCTCCATATCTATATGTCGATATACATACATACATACATACATACATACAGCGACGGAGACACACGTGCACACGTGCGCAGATGTGCGCATGCACACATACGCGTAAGTGCATGTGCATACGTATCCACATTCATGTGTGTATGTACATGTATGTAAGTAAGTAAGAATGTATGTATGTAAATGCACATGTCTATCATGTACCGCTACGGACACACATGTACATATATACAAGTATGTGCGTATAATTATATCTATATATATATCACATGGAAAACATGAACATAATGCATGACGTAGACATACACAGTGCACAGCATTCACCACCCAATATACACTACGAAATATTCGCCATGCATTAGGCAAACCACAACAAGCAACAGATAGATGGACAGATCTATGGATGGATAGATGGATAAGAAGGATAGACGGGCAAGATGGATGGATAGATAGGTTCAAGAAGTCGATTAACACTAGATGAGTAGATAGGTGGACAGATGCAGGCATCTTTGTGAACAACCTTTTGTATTATCTCACGTGCTACAGTGTTTTTTTGCTTAAGGTGAGAACGTCTACGACGGCCGACAGCTGACAAAGGCTCTGTTGTTGAGTTAGCGGCTGGGGGTTCAACTGGGTTGTTTTCAAGGGCGGGCCTTGTTTGTTGTTCCAAGTGTGGTGACTTTTACAGGTAGAAGACTATTTGGCTTGCCCTAAACCCAACACACACTTTTCTCAAACCCTCAGCACCGTCAAAAACGGGCTTCCTCTTTGAGCCGTTGCAACCGCCCGAACGCACGGCGGAACTCCATTGGCAACAGTGAAATTTCAAGAGGGTCTTCGCACCCGCCCCAGCGTTCTAGCACCCAACGCGGGTTCTCAAGATTTGGACCTGCAGGTGGATCAAAACGAGAACCTCAGCGAGGCTCTGTCTGGTTTCGTTGTTTTTCGGGGAAGGGCTCGGCCATCCGGCAGAGTGAATGAAGGGGTTGAAGCCCGCACAACTCGAAGGATCTGCAGGATGTGCAATTGAAGCTGGATCTCGCTAGGCGGAGCAGAGTAGATCTCAGAAGAGACAGTTTCTTTATTATGCATGTCAGAAGGCAGCAGGCAGGACCCTGGAGGAGATGCTGGCAGTACGAAAGCTTTATTACTGCAAAGTTGGCAACGCAGATCCGAGCCACGATGTCGGAGAAGGTCTACCTGGGTCCCTGGTCCTTCACTCGTACTACCTCGAAACCGGGAAAGACCTGACAAAATCAGTCTTCTGAAACCGAACCGGAGGACCCTGCCCATAGTCGCCTTACCCAAATCTGAAGCCCGAAGGCTCGAGGCACCTCGCACAAGAATCACATAGGTCAAAACAAGAACAACAAGACGTACTTACTTGCTGCAGACATGTAGCGATGTATATATGCACAAACATACACAAGCATGCACAGGCGCCCATGCACAGATATATATATATATATATATGTATATATATGTATATATATATATATTTATTTGTGGTCATGTGCTCCGCGCCCCCCCCCCCCCCCCCCTCCCCCCTCCACGGTCTATGGTCCAGGATGCCTGTGGGGTGGTTGTGGGGGTATTGGGGTTTTGGGGTTTTGGTTGGGGTTTTGGGTCTAGCTTAAGCTTGTGAGATTTGGGTTTAGGGTTTTGGGTTAAAAGGTATAAGGCTTCGAGTCGACAGGGGCTTAGAGAGGGTTTGGGGTGTAGGTTCGCTGGGGTTGATAGTTTACGTTCTGGTTTAGGCTTAGAGCGCGGGGTTTAGGGTTGGTGGCAGGGTTTGAAGTTTATGTTAAGGTTAATAAAAGCAGGAGCAGGCGCTACTGCGCTACGTAAGGATTTTATGGCTTGCGTAGGGCTTGCGTACGATGCTGGCCTTATCTGTGACGCCTGGCCGTCCCTCCAGCTGCAGCTCCAACGGCCCCCACCCCTGCCCCGCCCCCACCCCGTAGCAGACCATACCATTGGGGAGTGGGGGGGGGGGGGCTGGGAGCGTCAACCGCCTGACCATATAATATATATATATATATATATATATACATAGACAGAAAGATCTCTGTATATGTGTATGTAAATATAAACAGAACATATGTATGTATGTATGTATGTATGCATGTTTTGATTATACACCCACTTGCCCAGCCACCCACCCAACAAACGCAATGATAAGGAAATGGACCAATGGATGCAGCGTTGCAAATAGAAAACAGATACAGTAAGACACTGGTGATTGTGGTCCGAACTCAGATTGTGAACGTGGGCCAGCGAACGACGAAGCTTTGGCCTGAGCCGCGAGACCCGCTTGCTTCATCGGAGTTTTTGGGTCGTGGAACAAAAGACCATGCACACCAATAACTACACCTTTTTGTAGGAATGGGTCTCGCTGACATCTGCACCATCTGCTTCAGTATCTATATGTTGGTGGATTGACCGGTTAGTCGGCAGATCGATAGTTGGGCAGGTCGACAAATTTAGTCGGTAGGTCAGAGGTCAGCAGCTACGGTAGAACATGACGCAAATACATACCTATTATGTACGCGGGCCTCTGTTTCGGAGGTGCCGGTCGTTCGTGTGATGCTAGCCGCCGTTGTGCAGTTCGTATGTTCCGGATTTCTTGTTTGGGAGGTATTGGTGGAGTTTCTCAGGTGCAGTTCTTGGTGGCAGAGGAAATTCTCACCAAGAGCCTATTTAGTCTGGCATTCGAGTGCTGCAGTGCCATTTGTTCTTACTTGTTCTTGAGGTTGCTGCATGTGTGGAAGGCCTCCCCCAAGTGGCAGGGCCCTGACTCTTTTGCCCAGGTACCTGCCCTTTCGCTACTCGACGGCCCCGCTGCCTCCGCGCGGAGCCTGCAGGCCTGTAACACATATGGAGAAGTTCAGCGTTTGGAGGTGTAAGGGTTGGGCTTCGCAACGACAAGCCCGCAACAAGCTGTTGTGTGAGCTGCTTGTGTCTGAAATGTGTGACTGCTGCCCACTTGTCTGCCCAGTCCAGACCTTGACAATTGTTAGGGACTGTTAGGGCTTGCCGGCGCTGCCCCAGTGCTGAGGGATCGGTTTCTCCTTTCTTGTACTCCTGGCAAAGCAGGTACACGCAGGAGCTTGGCTTCCGCCCTCTCGGGGACAACGTGCACCGACCCCAGGTGTGTGGCAGAAACAGCTTGCTGTTAAAGCCAGAGATTTTGGCGCGTGTTTGCACTTCTGAAATTAAAGTTGCATTGCAAATGCCAGAAGCTTTGGGCATTTCAAGGCCGCAGAGTTAAGAGTAGACATGCATGCATATGCACATATACAACATGTATATATATATATACACATACATATACTTATATACATATATGGTCACCCCCCCCCGTTGACAGACCATCCCCTTCAAAACATCGCTCCCACCGGTGTGTTCGTGCTTTTTCCGGGGTATCGAGTTTGAGCCCTCCGAACGTATCTGTGGAACCACCAAAAGACTCGTTGACAGACCATGCCCTTTCAACTCAGTCGTAGTGCATGGTCTGTGATCGGGGGAGGGGGTACTCAGCTTTCAAAAACTCAATTCCAAAATTTCCAAAATTTCCAAAATTCTCTCCCTTAACTTTCCGGATTTCCAAAATTTCCAAAATTTCCAAAATTTCCAAAATTTCCAAAATTTCCAAATTTCCAAATTTCCAAAATTTCCAAAATTTCCAAAATTTCCAAAACGGCCCGACCTAGTGGACAGGATTTTTCCAAAACATAAGGGCGGACTTTTTGGAAATTTTGGAAATTTTGGAAATTTCGGAAATTTTGGAAATTTTGGAAATTTTGGAAATTTTGGAAATTTTGGAAATTTTGGAAATTTTGGAAATTTCGGAAATTTTGGAAGTTTTGGAACTTTTGGAAATTTTGGAATCTCTGGACCTTGGAATTGATTCTCAGGAGGGCTGATTGTGACCCATCCGATGACAGACCATGCACGACTTACTTGCAAAGGCAAGGGCTGTCAATACTCATGCCCATATTTAAACGAATATCTCTCAATCTACCTGTCTATCTGTATATACATATATGTATTGATACTCCTACATATAGTATTGCCATTGGAAATACTGACAGTGATCATTTGTTGAATGCTCAAGCTAATACCAGCATTACTACTAATATTACACTTCTATAAAGCTTAGTACGAATATGCATAACACAAATACTAAGATTGATTAGTATTGCTCTTATTACTCCTACGCATATCAATAACCATATTCATATTGATAATAATGTATATTAATACCAATACTAACACACACCTGTATGTACTAATGTACATAAACATGCATACCACCATATTAAAATACAAATCCTTTAACTCACTCATGTATTCAACTGTTAGAATTTCACGTGATCAAGAGTAATAATACTACAAACATTCTTTCGAATGTATATCATCAATAATATTATAGTACTAACGCTAACACTACTGCTAATACTTAACACAAAATTTATACTAACATCAATATTTACATAGCTATTGATACTCCTACGAATACGAATACGTAAACTCTTGTGCGTTAACAGTAGTGCTATCACCAACACTAATACGGACTTTGATAATCTGCTGAATATTCAAGAATGCCACTAGTATTACCAGCATGAACACCCATATTATGGCTATTACGAGTATAAATAGTCCTATTTCTAATAATATTGACATTAATACTGCTACGAATACCAATAGTATATTCATATTGATATGAAAACTAATATCATTACTAATGGACACCTGCTTATACTAATGTACATAAAATACAGCTAACACTACTGCTAATACTTCACACAAAATTTATACTAACATCAATATTTACATAGCTATTGATACTCCTACGAATACGAGTACGTAAACACTCTTGTGCGTTAACAGTGATGCTATCACCAACACTAGTACGGACTTTGATAATCTGCTGAATATTCAAGAATGCCACTAGTATTACCAGCATGAACACTCATATTATGGCTATTACGAGTATAAATAGTCCTATTTCTAATAATATTGACATTAATACTGCTACGAACACCAATAGTATATTCATATTGATATGATGACTAATATCATTACTAATAGACACCTGCATATACTAATGTACATAAAATACATACCACTATCTTAAGATACAGATATATACGTCAGTGCATTCATGTATTAATGCTTTGGCATAGTCATATGCCCATATACCAATGTATCAATATACCTCTCGTTGTTGTATGAGTATACTACACGAATATGTGACTGTACTCATATACGGCTACTGCACTATGCAAGAATACCGACATGACAAGTTCGTATACCAATCCAATATGCCAACATACTGATATACTTATAAATGATTAGATAAAACAGTCATATAGTACACATACTCGTACACTAATATGCTAACGTTCGAATATACTGGTATGTCAATATACTAGTAAGCTAGTACAGCAGTATAGTAGTGTATTCATGCACCAGTTGTACTAACATGTAAAATATACTAGTATACAAGTATGCAAATATTTTACTGTTCGAATACATTGATGTACTGATATACTCATCTGCTAATATACGAGACTATCAATATACTAACATATCCAAACTAACTAGTTCTAATATTGATACTAATACTAGCACTTCTGCGAATATAAGCTGCTGTTAAACCCAGCATTAAGACTGATACTGATACTACTCGTAGCAGTGGTGCTGTATTACTGACATTGACACTGCCACTAGCGCTAACTCTAACACGAACATGAGCACTAACACTAATTTATAGTTGGCAATATTGATACGTATACTTACAGCAAACAATAGTACTAATATTAATAATAATACTCACCCTAATACCGATACTACCACAAGACTGTTACGTAACTCATGTGCCGCACGTCTGGTGCTATACTATGTACCTCATGTAAAGGTTTTGCTTCATAGAATATCGTCGTGCACGGTGTTTTTTAGACCCGCGGTCTGTCAACGGGGGGGGGGTGAGCTATATATATATATATATATGTATATTATCCCACTAGTCCCTATTAGCAATGCGAAGCTAAAGTAGTCTAGGAATTAGTGCACATGGCTGCTTGCAATATAGGCACAACAACACAGCTGCCCCTGCTGCATCCAGATTCATCTCGGAGTTAGTCCCGGTCGTGACCTTGTGCTTGTCCACCTTCTCGATGGCCGCAGAGTCCCACACCCGCAAGAGGTCCCACTCCTGCATAGGTTCGAAGGTAGAGATTGGCAAAGTCTATGTTGATTCTATGCTTCCCATTATATGAAGATAGATAAGTACTGTATGGAAAACCCCTGTAATGTCAAGCAACTCGATCACACTTATCCCCCCAAATTCGTGTGTGTGATTTTTTCAGAACCCTCCGCCTGGTTTCCAGGGAGTTCGGGATGGGGGAGCCAAAACGGATCCTCATCGCTGTTCTTTGGGAGCAGGCTTTGGAGCCTCTTTTTTTCGTGATAGATCTCAAGGGCTTCCTCTTTTCCTTCCTTTTTGATAAGGTCCTTGAGCTTGATGTACACTTCACGCCCTATCTTTGACTTAGACACAGTCTGTGACGTTTGCATGAACGCCGTCGTCTGTGTCCAGTCTCCCTGGTTGGATACCCAATCCGCGAACAAGTTCTCGATCGTTCGGCTGCCTTGCTAGCCCAGAGTAACATTAGCATAGGTTGGTATTGGGGTGCACAGCCAAGGAACTCAGCTTATTTGGGGTATAGTATGGTGGTATGGTACTATGCTGCTACAGGGCCTGCACACTGAACCATATTGTTAGGGATATGTCATTATTTCCGATAAGGTGCTTGCCGGGAGTTAAGGCTGGTGTAAAATATAGACATAAGACTTAATGTTTTCCCTTGTGCTAACCCAGAGTAACTTTAGCACAGATTGGTATCGGGGTACACAGCCGAGGAACTCAGCTTATGTGGGTATCGTTGGGCTCTATATGCTGCTATAGGGCCTGCACCTGGTCGTGAGGTTTAGGGTTATGCCATTATTTAAGATAAGGTGTTCTCCTGGAGATAGGGGCTGGTGTTAAAGTAAATTATTAGGCAATAACATAGTGTTTTCGTAGTGCTCCCCAAGGAGCCGCGACGAGCCTTCTGCGACATCTCTGCCACCGACGGCGGGCAGTTCGGACCTTGTTTATGGATTCTACAATCACGAATGCAAAAAGCTAAGAATAAGAATACATACCGGCTAATGTACGTGTAACACATAATCATGCATATAAAGCGAACTATGCAAATAAACTTTTGCATATGTGCATCTGTAGCTATATAAGGATATGGTATGTCATGTATGCACACATATAAGTATATACACAAAAACATACATGCATCGCACATATAGTCTCTTGGTATTTATTTGCATGCTTAGACATATACACACGTCATTTTCACATGGACCCACTGTATACATGCACATATTGAATGACCATATCGTTCTATCCTGCGATCGGGCCCTGGTCTGCTTGCATATTTTAACCCCTACTACTACTACGAGAGATAGCAAGCGGAACATCGAGAGAGAGCTGTTGCTGTCTGCGGCTAGAGTTACTCTTCAGGGACTTCATGCAGCGAACATACAGGTTGTGGGCCAACCTGCAGTCCCGGTCGTGCTCCGTCTCGCCCGGCTTCAGCGCCATAACCCCCTCCTTCCGGGCTATGCTATTACAACTGAATAGAAAAAAGGAAACAATCGCAAAAGCTGTCTCCTTGAACTCAAACTGGTGCAGAAGCTGCGGGTTCTCCACAGCGAATCGCACAGCACCTGATGTCGCCTGCTTGGGCTTTGACTTCGCACCGTCAGCATCCTCATCAGCAACCACCATCAGCTGCTTGTCTTCGGAATTCGAGCTCCGCTCCACCTGCTCGGACATCACAGCGATCTTCTCGGGGTTCTGCTCGGACATGACAGGGGCCACGGCGCCAGGCTGCTCAATGATCTTCTCGATGGCCTTCTGCTCGGACCCAGCCGCCCCACCAGGCTGCTGCTCAGTGATCTTCTCGATGGCCTTCTGCTCGGACCCAGCCGCCCCACCAGGCTGCTGCTCAGTGATCTTCTCGATGGCCTTCTGCTCAGACCCCACAGGAGCCCCACCAGACTGCTGCTCAGTGATCTTCTCGATGGCCTTCTGCTCGGACCCCACAGGAGCCCCACCACCAGGCTGCTGCTCAGCGATCTTCTCGATGGCCTTCTGCTCGGACCCCACAGGAGCCACACCACCAGGCTGCTGCTCAGCGATCTTCTCGATGGCCTTCTGCTCGGACCCCAGGGTAGCCACACCACCAGGCTGCTGCTCAGCGACCTTCTCGAAAGCCTTCTGCTCGGACCCCACAGGAGCCACACCACCAGGCTGCTGCTCAGCGATCTTCTCGAAAGCCTTCTGCTCGGACCCCACAGGAGCCACACCACCAGGCTGCTCAGCGATCTTCTCGAAAGCCTTCTGCTCGGACCCCAGGGTAGCCACACCACCAAGCGGCTGCTCAGCGATCTCCTTGAAAGCCTTCTGCTCAGCGATCGGCGGCTCTGTGATCATCTGCGTGGCCTCCAAACTACTACTCGGATCAGGAGCCTCCTCGTCGAGCTCCATGAGTGTGGCAAGCTCCGTCGGCTGTCCATTCAGCATATCCACATCCCCATCTGCTGGCATTGTGTCCTTCCAGGCGATTGAAAAAAATCCATTAGTATAAGAATCTATCTGGGTCTGTGTTCTTACAACCCCAACTACTAATAGTCTGGAAACCTGGTCTTGAAAAACATACAGATAGCTCCTCGGAGCTCTTCTGCTCCGGCCCTGCCTCTTGCTGGGTCTCCTCGTGCCCAAGTGAGAATCCCACATGCTTGTATGTACATATGCACATACATACACACATACATATATATGAAGATCAGATGCAGAATCTGCAATTACAGTTCTTGATAGTAATATGTGTGTGTGTACATGTGTATATGTATGTATACCTGGCACCACAGCTCTACTGTATTGTACACCAGCATATGCACACACATATACATTATATATGCATATACATGCACACACATATGTATGTGTATATATTTATATACACACGTAGTTCTGTGCCTATAATTATTATAAGCGAGAGAGATCTAGGGAGAGACAGAGAGAGAGAGAGAGAGAGTGTGTGTGTGTGTGTGTGTGTGTGTGTTTTCGTGCACAGACAGCGAACATAAAAAGTTAATAAGCTACCGTAGTTATACTATCGCCGCCACCACCACCACACACCACCAAAGCCGCAAAAATCAACTACTACTCCTGCTGCTGCTACTACTATTACCACGATTACTGCAACTACTACCATTACTATATATATATATGTATGTATATGTTGATATATATGTACATGCATATATACACATACACATAAATACATATATACATATGTACATATATACATGTATACACATATGTATATATATATATATATATATATATATATATATATGTAGATATACATACATATATATATATATACACATATATATATATATATATATCTTCATCATCCTCATCATCACCATCAAACTTACTAGCTGTGTACAAAACCTGAGGTATTAACCTACATATGAGCTCATACATGGCATCTAAAATAACATATACACGTACACATGCGTAAAACTTCCCCGAAGCTTCAACACATATTCATAATAAGCTTTGAAGGCCAGCCTCAACGGAACCAGCTGCCACACCCGGGCTGCCAAACAGCTTCACCTTCTTGTGAAAAGGGGATTTGATAGGTGTGCTCGCAGTCGACTTGATCGGCGTACTCTGGGTGGGCCTGATTTTTGCCGGCGAAAGGTGGCTCGAACCGTAGCTCTTATCCAAGAAGTCCGACACCATAGCAGCAGCAGCAGGCTTTGTCATAAACTGCGAGATCGGCATTTGCGGCTGCTTGGGAATCGATGCATCGTCCTTCGGCTCCACCTCCTTTGCCGCCTTCTTCTGGGTCTCCTTCGGCTTCGTTTCCTTTTTTACAGGTGCCGTTGCCTTCTTCGCAGCCGCCTTCACACGTGGGGCTGCCTTGGGCTCCCCTGAGCCCCCAGTATCTGCCGAGATACCTCGGCTTAGACACTAAGTTCTCGCATAAAGGATAGTCATACATATTTGTTTGACTTAACTGGTATATACACAGATACCTGTGTACACTTGTTACCGATATGTGTGAACCTCATATACATATGCTGACACATACACATACATCGTTCATATACATGTATACACATACATATATGTATTTATTCATGTGTGTGTGTCTTTAATAATGTGCATGCATGCGTACAATATCATGTCTCTGACGCATACGGATTGACATCGACTAGGCGCCGAGGCCTTGCATGGCCTTCTCCACTTCAGCAGCCACTTTCTTCGCGCCCTGAACCAGGGACATATACTAGACTAGAACGGCTAGAACAAGCCACACGGATAGCACAACTCAAGCCATGCATAGAGGAGCCTTCGGGGGCATAGCTGATGAGGGGCAAAAGCAAGCTAGCTCGCAGTGCCCACAATTTCAAGCAAAAGAATCACTGCAACGGTCAGGTTCTGCGATGATCAATCAGTTGCAATGCATCACTGATCATGATAGTTTAGGGATTGGCTCTGGCTCATACAATGCCGTTGGGGGCTGCACCATAGTTGCAACACATCTCGGCCCTCCTATACTGCTGAGGATAGCTTATAAGGGTTATTGGGGGATATTTTGGGTTATATGTGAGCTCTGGTACACTTTGGGGGGTTATTAGGGGTTAGTGGGGGTTATTGGGCTTGTTGTGTGGTATGGATACCAGAATCCAGAGGGTTATTCAGGGATATTTGGGTTGATATGTTAGCTCTGGGAGACTTTGGGGGGTTAGTGGGGGTTAGTGGGGTTTAGTGGCGTTTTTGGTGTGTTTTTGCTACAAGAATGAAGAGGGTTATTCAGGGATATTTGGGTTGATATGTTAGCTCTGGGAGACTTTGGGGGGTTAGTGGGGGTTAGTGGGGTTTAGTGGCTTTTTTGGTGTGTTTTGGCTACAAGAATGAAGAGGGTTATTCAGGGATATTTGGGTTGATATGTTAGCTCTGGGAGACTTTGGGGGGTTATTCGGGTTTAGTGGGGGTTAGTTGGATGGGCTCCTGGGCTGTGGTTTTACCAGGAATATTCGGACTAGCTGCCATGATTTCCTGGTATTGCAAGCATTGATTCGGTTTAAGGTTCGGGGCTGGTGTCAGATCACAACGATTGTTCGCTAGGCGGATCTTAACTTTCTCAAACAACCTCGCATTTGAAACAGATCTCTAGGTCTTCTGAATTGGCGGCCAGGCATGAATTTGGCCGAGCATCAGCAGCCCCCCATCTCGCAGCAACTGCAATCACGGAAACCGTACATGTATGTTATTTTATGACATTGACACCTGAGAACTACCCGGTCTCTGCCAGCTCCCTTGAGCGAGGGGTGTCGGAGTAGCACCACTCCTGAATTAAATCTAATTTGCTTGTAAAACAGCCACGGTTGTCATCATCCAGGCTGGCGATCGGCGATCGGGCGCACGGCGGGCCCTGGCTCCCATCCTTCGGGTTATAGCTTTATTATTACACGACGTAGAGCTGATATAGGGGTGGGGGGGTATTGTGAAGCTGCCTGGTTGATGTTCTAACAATTAGGATAACTAGCGGGCACAGATACCTCCTGGTCAACTCAACGCCCACCCAGCTTTGTTCTTTCGGAATAATGAGGGCCAAAGAACAATACTGTTATCAAGTGCTGAACTACGGTTGCTATACTCCATCAAGCTAAGCTGTAACACTACATCAGCTTGGGGCGTCTGGTTCAGGGGGTATTATGTGAGGTCCAGCTTTGTATGGGGCCCTAGAATATCTGCGTTTGCGATTGGGGGGGAAAGACCTATATTCAGGGTACTGCCAGGAGACACCTAGTCGAGCTTCACGAAATGCTTGAAACTTGAAGCACCTGTCCCAGGTAATACGAATCACAGATGAGGGCCTACACTGGTTCTATTGATTCCTGCATCGGTTCTTGGGACATATCGGCTATGCTCCGGCCACATAGCTTCCCTAATGCCCCCCAACCAGAACCCTAAGGCATAGGTCCTACGGATAGGGTTCATATACATATGTATATGTATATATGCAGTACATATGTAAGCCACAGATAGATTCGCAATAAAGTACTACCTCCGATCCATTGCATGTAGGTCGACTGCCATAAAACCACATAACTCTATATCTATATCTATATCTATATCTATATATATATATACATATATATATATATACTAATATACCCACATGAACAACATAAGCATTATAAACCCACTAGCTTATAAGATAGGAGAAATATATCAACTAGCACAGGCTTTTTCTTCGGTACGGTCGAACCGACATTTAGGGATCCAGGTTTCACGATCTCGGAGGTATTTATCGTGTAGACCCGAACACCAAACCCTTCTTGTCTTATAAGACACCAAATGTAATGTGGCAAATAGGTGTTTCGTTCTAGGTCAACCACTTGGATCAATAACCCTTAATGATTCTGCTTCCGAAGCTACAATTGCAGGTGTCCCCAGCTCGCGAACAAGCCCGAGAGGTGGTGTCAAGCTAGCCAAACCCCGCCGGCAAATGTTATCCGCCTTCTGTTATCTAGAACTAGAACAGCAACACCGCCGCAGCAATAGCCTCCTGAATCGCCCTAGACTCCACATCATCACAAAGGTAGTATATACAACAGACCCTACACCCCGTGACCCCATCGAACGAATGGCCTCTGAGTCATCTCAGGACGCCCCAGCCGCGGCGGCGGGCGCTTCGGCGGCAGCGGCGGGCAATGCTTCCTTGGAACGAATCATACAAGTAAGTCATACTATCCAGGCTGTATAGGTGTTGTATCTATAGTTTTTGTTTTAGTGATTTAGGATTAGGGAGCTAGGGGGTTGCCCTCATAATTAGGGTAACTCTACGATTTGTACGAATCACCATGTAAGCTCGAAAAGGTGATGCAGTTACATTGCTTGGCAGCGGTGCAAGGTCTAGCACGACCTAGAGTTTTGTGCTACGGTAGAGACAATGCTAACTATCTTTCTAGTCATCGGTATACAACCGACTCCTATCATACTATCTAGCTATCTAATATCGATCTATATCTCTATCTGTATATATATATATACAATACCTTTGCTGATCTTACCCAAGAGCTTGGGATCTCTTTCTAGATCACCTTGCTAGCGATATATACATCTATATATACATGTACATAGATAATGTATATAAATTTAAAGTCCATATATATATATATATATAGAGAGAGAACTAATAACTAGGTATACGTATATACACTCGTACATGCGATATGATGGTAAAGGTTCGGCTCGTAGATAGAAAGTGCGTACATATTTATATACACGGTATATTAAATCTCAATACAACATATATATATATATATACACATATGCAATATGATCAGTACATCATTCGAAATACATAAATACGTGTACACATATCCCTAAGGCTCCATGTAGCCATATAGTACACACGTTGCCCCCAAAGTACCTATATAGGAACCCCTTTAAGGCCTAAGTATATACTATATGGCTACATGGAGCCTTAGTATATGTACGAATACAAATTTCTATACGTATCATGAAGACTGGGTTTGTGAGGCGAACCTGCAACTAAGGTTGAGGGATGGAGGGTGTTTGTATGTTTCGGGTCATGCCCAATTTATTAGACCAGTTAGAAGCAAGTGGGCACAGAGCCGTGATCAGGGGTTTGATCGACTAGCTGACTGAAGATATAGTGCTATCCTTTAAAGCCCGCACAAGCAGCAGAAACACCCCCCGTCTCGAAGCCCTACCCCTAAGCACTAAACCTTAGTAGGCTGATGGCTGGATGAGGTAGCTGGTTGCAAGGTTGCGAAGCCTTATTAAGCGAACAGCATACATGAAAGAGAGGTAGATGCACACGCTTGGGTCTCGAATCCACAGCACACACATAATTTCGAGACGGGTTTAGGGTTCAGGGGTGTAGCAGGGTACGAGCAACCTCAGCCAGTCATAAGTCTACTACACGTATAAGTACATAATGCCTACACGATCATCCGACACTGAATTCAAGAAGGAAATCCCAATCTTATAAGCACGCATGACCACTGATGGTAATGTAGCGATTGGTTCAAAGTCCGGAACAGTTGCAATTTATGTTTGTCGATGTTGGGATTCAAAGGGGGCTTTGCATGTTTGCATGCATAAAGTCAAAACACACCTGAACAAGACATGCCCAGAACCCTTGCCCCTGACCCCTAAACTGCCCACTCAAATACCCACTACCCCTTCTAAGCCCAACCCCTAAGCACCTAAGACCCTCTAAACTGCTCTAAGCCCTAAGCGATTTCCTGCCGGGACCGGGGTGCTGGCCAAGCGATATAAGCCGAATAAGCCCTAATCCCGATACTGTCTGAGCTACACTTATGTCATGTGTAGTGTTTATACATCTGAGGACAGCTCTGGCTTCGACGATGGCGACGGCGGCACGGCTGCCGCAGACGGAGCCAGGTCTGATGGCGGGATTTAAGGTTTGAGGGTTTAGGGGGAGCAGGGCTTTAATAGGGGCTTTGGATTTAGGCTCGCGGGTGCGGAGTGGAAATCGAGATGATTCTGCTGTATATACAGCCTTGTATGGGAGATTACGGGAGGGTGTTTTTGCACTGGCTTGCAACCCCTGTCCTCTATCGACATAGATCAAGTCTAGCGACAGGGAATTTCGAACCGCTCTCAAGTTCTTGGGTGTGTAAAATCAACTATTATACTGGGGTGTGCCAGATCGAAACAATGAACAAGCTGCATCGAAGAACGATTATGTTGATCAAACACACATACAATATGGGGTGTGGCTACACTGGTTGAGGTGGGGATTGAATCCTGCGATTGTGCGTGGTGGTGTGTGTGATGTTCGTCTAGTCATCTAGGCTAGCTGATGCTGTAGCTTATATATAAAAAGTAGGATGTCAAGAATGAGCAATGATCCGCCCATATAGGTCAAATAGAGGGCCTTCATCATCATGGGGTTCCCAGCCGGCGAGCTGCTTGGCGATCTTCCACCTGGATGTAAGGTTATAGAATAGTTGAGGTTTGTGCCTAATAGGGTTCGGGGCGATTATAAAGATAAGGAGTAGTTAGGGCTCTACGGTTAAGGGCTGCTTGGTTCATTAGGGTTGCCTGGGATCGGCAGATTGAAAGCCGACCGCATTGTCTTTTATTACAGGTATATTTTCTACCCCCGGGTTCACATAACTTGGGGCAGTAATACATGTGCGAGGGATCGTGGTTTCATTATATTAGGGTTTACGACTCAACAGGTGTAAACATATTATGCGGGCTCGGCACACTGAGCCCAGACTGCCCCGGGTCCAGGTCACAGTGCTTCCAGAGTGGTTGTCCACCTAAGCTTTCGATACACAACATAGGAATATGTATCATGACTGTGTTCTGCAGGCCGCCATGCTGCAGCCGGGCCGCCTTCACATTCAGATCTGCCCGAGGCGCTTTCACTAAGTTTACATAGAAGCACGGGGCCTTCAGCACGACAGTGATGGACTTGTAGCCCTTCCCAAGCTGTTTCGGGGGCTTCACAGTAAAGCACCTCAATATCTGAACCACACGCAACTAATGCGGGCTAGGCGATAGTGTGCCATGCCTCAAGTATTCGGATAAGGCACTTCCCAGTAAAGTTCTTGAGGAACTCGCTCGGCGGAGTGCCTGCCTCTAGCATGGCCGGCGGCCCACAATCCACCAGCCCACTCGCCATCAGCATCTTGAGCGAGTCGTCGATCTTGGCCCTGTCCTGGGTACTCATCTTGGCGACCTTCTTGCCGGTAGCCTCTCCGTCCGCCGGTTCGATGGGATCTTCCGGAAGCGAACCAGCAGGGAACTGCTCGTCGGCTGGAGCCTTCTTTGCCTTGTTTTTCGCCTTGGCCTTGCCTTTGGGCTTCGCCTTCGATTTGCTCTTTGCCTTCTCTGCCTTCTGAAGGCCAGCCTCGTGTTCGGCCTGCCCGGATATGTTTTATTGGATTTGTGCTGCCGTTTTAGCTTGCAATTCCAAGCACTGCATCTCGTCACTACCTAAGATCTAGAATGTAGGAGGCCTGGCGTGCAGCTGCTCGACCTTCAGCCTGCTGTTCTCGTAGGTTTTCGAAGTCTCCATGCGGCAACAGCTCCATAGGATAGGGCTTGATGGTCTCAGGGTTGATGAGAGGTGACCGGTCCTTAAGTGTCACATCTCGTATGTCGTGTTTCTAGCAGTTGTAGCAGCCCCAACAGAGAACGCCTGGCCTTGTAGGCCCCATTCGTCGTCCGATTGTTGCCCGGCACAGGCTCGAACACCTAGCCCGAGACATTCACTACAGTTAAAACCCATATTACCAGCTGCTTGATTCTAATTCCATCCGAGCCTGTGCATCCAGGCGCCTGAGCGACTTCGCCGGCGCTGCTTCCGTGAACTGGGCAGCGGGTAAACCACCAATCACTACAACCTGGGCCCTAATCCAAGTCTTATATTTTTGAAGCTATTATAAGTATACACCCTGAAGTCTTGAACCCCTACCCAATTAAAAACTTCAGTACCCTAATCACCCTAAGGCTCCATGTACCCTCATAGTAGATACTTAGGCCTTAAAGTACCTACATAGGGACCTCTTAATTAATAAGTATCTACTATAAGGGTACATGGAGCCTTTGGGCGAACCTACGTCTATTCTCCGACTAATATTTAATTAATTCTACATGTTACCCCAAAAGGAAAATGAGACTAACCTAACCTAGAATTATATTATTAATAACAGCCCCACCGTACCCATGGGCCGCGAACCCTGCACCTAGGAAGAACTA